>JAPQRN010000006.1:17096981-17109639 GCA_037367275.1 Coranthus polyacanthus | reverse complement strand
CCTGAGAACGATCCTGATCATGTGAATCAGGTGTGTCGGAAGAGGGAAACATCTAAAACATGCTGGATTGTGGCCCTTGAGGACCGGAGACCGGACACCCCTGCTCTATAGCAACATTAGCTACCCCTTTAGAGGCAATGCTATGCAAGAGGAAACATATTTAAAATGTACTGAGATCCTCTGTTTCTGCAGCTAAAAATAAATCCACAGTCTCTTAGCGGTATGGATGATCATCTGAATGCCAGGCTATATATAAACACTGCTTATCCATTGCTAAATAAAAGGAATGTCAACACATCTCAAGAAATACAATTAATGTGTGGAATCATCAGGTGAAAAGTAGCTATTATTTAATACAATGCATGTCTGTGTGAGTGGATTTAACCGTAGGTAAATAGATTAGATCACTGTGCTGGTTTATGATGAACAAGCGGCTGCATTCCTGCTACATTCCGGTTTGTCCTGTTGTAAAATTCTCCACCCCTGGGGATCCTGCCATATGGCTGAAAAACTCCCACAATGCTGGTTACAGTAAACATACCTTGTGCAAAGGCCCAGAGGCTACTCAAGAGCTTTTAGTTAGGTTTCGTCTGCCACCTGGTGTTCAACAATAGCAACCACATTTACACATTTGCTAACAGCCCTAGAAGTAAATGAAGACACAGAACTGCTTTATTTTTTCCATTTTATGAAATGGAGTGACATCTCAACACGTCACAAAAGCAACGACACCACCACAGGAAACATGGTACCCAGAGGAGCTGCTTTAAATTTTAGATGCAACCATTTGTTACCTCTGCCACAGAGGTTTTCATTATCTTTTGTTTCCCGGTCTGTCGGCAGTTTTACGCAAAAACTAATGAACAAACTTTACATGGAACTTGGTGGCAGGGCATGGGCCAAAGATGAACCCATTCGATTTTGAAGCAGAATTTCTTTCCCATTATTTCTAACATAGTGAGATAGAATGTTCGACTGAATTACAGGACTGGACAGGACTGGACAGGACTGTGGACAGCGGTATGTGCTCTTGAAGTGCCCTTCTGGGTCAAAATGGGTTTGGGTACTACACTGAACTGAATTTTACATTTCAGTTAGTACAGACCAGGTGCCCAGCAGTAACATGTAACTGAGCTGAGGGTTAATGTTCTTTGATGAAGACTAATACAGCAACATGTCATTCCTTCCAGCTGCCAACATTAACAATACATTTACTTACCACATTACCAAATGGCACTGATGTACAGTAATTTTCATTCATAAACTGTGCAAATCTGAAAATGAAATAAATCAGTGCAAAACAATGCAATACATTTTTTTAAAAAACATCCTACAACAAAAAAACACTTGTTCAACATATATTTTTTATACAATAACTTAAATCCTGCTTAAGATAATGTACACTGTCTGAATATCAATATTATTTTTTAAAAAGTACTTGTGTTACAGCAGGATATTGTATTGCATAACACACAGACGCTGAAGACAATGTGTAATACCAGTCTGACACCTCTTGAGTAAGTAGGACTCACTGCAATAGTTTGAGGATCCCCCCCCCCTTGCAAGTAAAACTGCCACAAAGAACAGAAAGGCAGTCTATATATTAAATATTAGACATTTCTCCCAAATAGTGGCAACACAGAATGCAATTAACTGCTCATATGGCTCTGGTAAATCTCAAAACAAATGGCACAGCATTACTTTTTTGATGTCATGTTAGGAGCTATTTTTGAGGCAAGACTTTCAGTGTGTAAGGTTCAAATACAGTACAACATATATGTAATTTTAAGTCTCTCTCCATCCACTCTCATAATTTGCTTCTGTCCAGTCTTTTCTTGGCTGGATTCGGGTATTGAGGGTTCTCAATCACCCCTTCTCCAAACTTCAGCTCCAAAAAGGCGCGGTGATTGTTGGGGCCGTAGGCAGTGATGCCAGCAAAAGGCATGGGCACCAACGGCTGCAGGAAGTGCTCTGGAAACTCCACATCTTGTTTGTGCTCCGTCCATGTGTCTTTGGTCATGACGCCATTGCGTGGGTAAAATGGCCACAGGTCAACATGTAGGTGGTTGGCCTCGCTGTACTGGACTCTAAAGAAGTCTCCCTCCACTGCCCGCTCCCAGACATAGCCATTAGCATCCACCAGAGAGCCAGAGTCCAGGTTCTTCAGATGATCACAGTTGGGTACATCCTCCAGGTAGATGCCAAGGTCCACATCATAATCCCATGGAATGATGTCCTGATGGCGAACAGCTCCCAGAAGGGTTCCCCCTTCTAGCCAGTAGCGCACACCTGAACTCTCCAAGATATTGATGACATACTTGGTAGTTTCTCTGAGTGCCCTCAGACAGCAAGGTGGTGTCCACCGATCCAGGTACAGGTAGTCTGGAGTGTCATCCTGCACAGTGCCAAAGCACCGAGGTGTCTCCTTACTGCAGCCAAACCACTGCTCCTTCCCATCAGGCAGCAGAAGACGTTTCAGACCAAAGCTCCTCATTAACTTTCCAATGGCTTCCTTTAGTCGAGTGTCAGCCTTCCACTGGTTGTGAGCTGAGCTGAAGAGGGGTCGGTGGTTTGCTGAGAAACAGGGGCTCTCCAGCAGCTTGACCTTCCAGCCTCTCAGTGCAGTCTGTACAAAAAGTGAGGAGAAGAGGGGCCGCCCTAGAGGGACAGAGAGGTTAAACAGGTCCTCTGTGCGGATAAGAACCACAGCATCTCCTTGTAAAGCCGTGCACACACTACCGCTGCTCCCAGACGCAGCTGGTGAGTATGTGGCTGTCCACTCTCTGAGGTTAACGCGCAAGTGGAGACACTGCACAGCAGACCGAGCCAGTACGGGTGCAGCTACAAGCCTCACAGGCCCCCCACCTTCGCCTTCCAGCTCCCTGATAAGCCTCTCAATTGCTCTAGGTTGTTCCAGCTCCACACCATCGGGCACCAGTAGCACAAACTCTGTCTGGATGTGGAATTCTGGCCTGTGAGCTTGTGGCGGCTGATCAGGACTGGGGGAGAGCAATAGAAGTCGAGCCCCATCTGGGAGTACTAGAGGAGGGTAAGGAGATGTGTCGGCAACAGCCAGGAAGGGGAGCTCTGGTCTCTGGCGAAGGAAGGAGGTAGCCACATCCCCAACATAATTCTCAAAATTTTCAAACTCCCGAAGAAGTACAGTTACACGAGGGCCACGGCTGTGTCCTTCTACACCAACTATTCCAGGTTCACCCCCAGGCCCTACGAGTAACCCTAGACCTCCCCCCAGACTTGAAGCTGGTAGGGCAGCCCTCCTGGTGCCCCTCCCAAGTTCCTTCCTCTTCTCCATCATTTGCTGCTGGGCGCGGGACACATAGTAGAGAATGAGGAGGTTAAGAATGATGGCTCCTGTTAACAGGCCTTGGCAGAAACTGATACGCATTTTTTCTTTCCAATTTGTTGAAACAGTTGAAAAAGTCTAAAATTTAACTTAAGATGATCTCAAGTCCCCATTTGTGTAGTGGGTCTTCTAAAAGCTGAAAAAGACAGGGTAAAAACACGATGAGTTCTCAATAATGTAATATTTTTCCTCACACGGTCAAATATCCAGATTAAGGCACTAAATAGACCCTTAACACAACAAACACTTCCATTCTGTATCAAATGCTACATAATTTGAAAGGCATGACAAGTCCTTCAAAATGTAGGATATTAGTGCTTTTGCAATACTGCTCTCATCATGTGTGGGTCCATCCAATGTATATTCCGGATTTCCCCTGTATATACTGTAGTGGCTAACTGCATTACCAATCAATAAAAACTGTCTGCTAAAATGCAGGGCTACTCACCTTATTTTGGATTTTGTAATATCCTCTTACAGACAAACATGCTAAAAGCAGACAGCCACATCACCCATAAGCCATGTTCTCCAAATCTTTAGAAAGACTGAGCCCATTAACCTTACTGTATTAAAATTCGGATTCATGATGGATCATCTCAGTCAGCTCTGGTACGAGAGGAGCAAACCTGGATGAAAAAGCGGCAGAAAACACACCGAATAATCCGCATTGTTGGCTAATATGTGAGCAAATGTTGCTGAAGTCGGGTCTCCAACAACTTAAAAATCATCGACAATTTAACGCACAAAAAAAAACCGCATCGGAATAATTCATTTAACTCTAGGTTTAGCTTCACAGTCTAGAATCACGACCGCGAGAATTTACATTAGCTAGCTTTTCATGCTGACCAACGGCGTTGCCAACTGCAACCAAAAGGCTTCCGGTCACTTTCTTTCAGAATAAAAGCGCCGTTTCCAAACTTCACGCAATAAAACAATGAACACATTTATTAAAAAACGGATTAAAATATTATTGCTAACCATGTGTAACCACGTGTTGGTCACTTCCACTCTTAACGCAAATGTTAGTTCTAACAAAAGTGATTCTCGTTAAATGCCTATTTTAAGTCTAGTTGATTCTAAACCATGAATTGACTTTTTTTTCGGCAGAGAAAATCAGACTCAGGGTCACTTATAAAATATATACGTCCATAACTAAATTGTGTCCTCACGGACATATGCGACAGCGGAGCCGAGATTTGCAATGGCGATTAAGAACCGGAAACTAAGCTGCGGATAATTACAGTTACCTTTACACACCTCAAACATTCCGTGGTCACAAAATGGCAGGAAATAACCCCCCCCTGCGACATGTTCATTGTGTATTACCAAAAACACGGCCCTTTATTTGTCAACCACATCGGGCATCTCAGCAAGCTACACAGGGGAAAGGAAATAGTTCCAGGACGTACAAAATAAATGTCGCAACCGATTTCCAACTCTTGTTTGTGAGATCCAAATCTACAAGCGTTATTTAGACATTATTTTATTAAACGCTTTCAAATCACGATTAATGTTAAATATGGCTTATTGGTACCCAAAAGCGGCACGCTGTTACAAATGTATAATTTAATGGCGTTTTATGTTGAACGATTTCAACCGGAAGAGTAGTATTTTACCAAGTGAATAGTAATTTTGCTCTATGCGTGTGAGAAAAGGAAGAAAGGAGGGTAGCTTATAGTGAAGTGCTGCTGGGTTGGAAGACGGGTCCGGGGTACTTTTTTGTTCTTGTTCGTACACTAACCGTTTCCACCTCCTTATTCTGAGGAAAGGTTGAACGGTTAAAATGGAGGCGGACAGATCCGGCGGAGGACCAAACCCGAACTCCGGAGGCGGCGGCGGCGGCGGTAGCAGCGGAGCGGGGCGCAACCCAAACGGGCCCAAAGCAGCACCGGGCCAGGCGACATCAGCTGCGGCGACCGGGGCGATGGCTGCAGCTGCTGCAGCAGCAGCGGTCGGGGCCATGCCCGGATCGTCTCAGTCTCGAGAGCCGCAGGACGGGGACTCGGGTATGACGCTTCCTGGGATCCTCCACTTCATCCAGTTCGAGTGGGGACGTTTCCAGGCCGAGAAATACCGCTGGGAGGCTGAGAGAGACGAACTCAGGGTAAATTTGTTCAACGTTTAGCCTGCGTTCGCAACGCTAACGCTGAAAAAAGGCCGGTGCGGATACTATATTTCGCTTTAAATGTCGCTTTGTGATGGTACACATGAACTACAATCAGTCAGATTCAGGATGACAAAATGCTAACGGGCTAACATTACACCTTATCGGACTGTATTGACTAGGATGTATTATTACTAGACAGCGAATACGTTTGATGATCTAGTTAATGATCACCAAAAAGAATAAAAATACGATTTGAGCATAAACTTATTCCCCAAAATCGTTTATCTGTTCCTTTTAGTATTCTGATGCCCACACGTTTACTTAAAGTATATCTAATATGCAGTATACATCATGAAACCACTTGATACATGCTGATGTCTACAAAAAAAACAATCAAATAATCCTTTAAATAAAAAACCTGGGTAAACAGTGTTAAGGTGTGGCTACCTTGCAGTGTCTCCTTGATATCAGTGTAGGTACATATCAAAGACATGCCTGGACCAGCCTCCTGTATTTTGACTGATGTGGATGCATACTTTGTACAAGACTGAATTTTCATACCCCACAGGGACAAAAGAAATGATCGGTGGGTGTGTGGTTAAGTGGGGACGACCGTGTCACAAAGTTGTGGGTTGCCTTTAAAACACCACAGCTAAGAGTATTTAGGGTCTTGGTTTTCACTGAGAGGTCCGGGGGTCTTCACTTGTGGGGATTCTGCAGTAAAATGAAGAGTAATTTAATGTTATCCATTAAACAGTTTGCACAGTGAGAGGATCCGGATGACCTTTTGATCATATGGTACAGGCTGCACTCTCCTTCTGTACTCTATAAGCTGCTAGCAGCCAGTGTGTGATCGAATGCTATCGAAATGCCCTTGAGCAAGGCATGACATGCCCAGTGGCTTCAGTTATTCAGAGGCCAGGCGGCAGGAAACAGAAGTTGTACTACACCACAACCCCTATGTGCATGCTTGAGTGAGGCAGAGCAATGCTGTGGATTATTGTGCTTACTCATCAAATTGCTCCAGGATTAAGAAAGGTTAGGAAAACATACACACATGCAAAGATGTTTCCGTTTGGAATACAGTTCATCTTTTCATTTCTAAACCCACGTGGGGTCTTCTCATGAAATGATGCTTTGCTTCTTATTAGGATGAACTATCTTCTGGATTTCAGGAGCTCGACAAAACCACAGGAAAAAAAACAAAAAAAAAACACGTCTCTCTTCCTTCACTCCACTTCTCACTTTGCCCGGACTCAAACCTATGCAGTTATAAATAGGAGTCTGATAAAATATGGATGAACAATAACAAACTGGCTGTGCTCGCTGCTTTCATAGGCGCTCGTGGGAAAGCGTTGGAATGGAAGTCAAAAGCAGGCCATCGCCATGTCCAACATGCCATTAGGGCTTGTTGTGGAACTTTGTTTTGGTGTGTGCGTATTTGCTGCACATGGTCTGGTTTCACGGGTACAATTAGCACCACGTTCTGTGCTGTGAGAAGGAGCCTATCTCCAGAGTGCCAAGCTGAATAATTGACCTAGCTTACATTTTATCACCCCCAGGCCGCAGCCCCCTGGTTTGTGTTGCCAGCATGCTTGCAGGGCTCTCAACATGTTAGTTGGCATGCCCTCGCCCTGCCCTGTATAGTTAACAGCAGATATATACCTGTCTTCATAGTCTGGTCACATGGCATCCTTAAGTTTAAAAGGCGAGTTAAGAATCCACGTGAAAAGGTTTTATGTGAGTGACAGCAAAAAACCATCAATAGCGACAGAAAATGCCCGAAATCTGGATTTGCGTATGCCTTCAGGAGACAGTGTAAATCTGTATGCACTTGTAGCCCCGCTTGGCTGTGTGGGATTATAGCACATGTGCCATCTGAGTGTGTTTTTGGTGGTAAAAGCCACCTGTGGTGCTGTGTCTCCAGTGACAGGCCAGAAATGAAGGCCCTCCCCTCTGTGGGCCAGGTGGGACGTCCCAGCGCGGCTGTGGTACGCCAACACAGGGGACAGGTGGCAGTGGCCTCGTCCCCCTGTCCTTGAGACACACAAGAAGCTGATCCCAATGTACTTTATCAAATTACCGTGGTATTGTACAAGCCTTCTTACTAGCCTTTTTTTTTCTTTTTGCCTTTTCGTCATTATAGTCTAGCAGACAAACAGTCAGTGCATCAGAAATGGACTGTGTCCCTACATTTCCGCCAGAGGAATCAGGTCCGACCTCTACCTGTCTCTTATATTATTGAATCATTTTCAAATGTTTTCATTTCATTAACTATGACAGTAGTTGTGTAGAATAGATTACTGGTGACCCATATGACATCATTTCCTGTTGAGTGTGGCCCAGGCCGCTCTTGGGAACACATCTCTAATTAATAGCTCTGCGCTTTCAGCCTTGACACACATATGACATCCATATGTACTGCATTATCACTGCACATGCCTTACCCCTAGACATTGCCACTCCTGTTTGTTTTATAGAACTGAAAAGCTCATGAAACCCTTCATGACATGCAGTATTTTTTTGCCTCTCTGTGCTTAGTGAGCATCTTCTAATCAAATGTAGGCAGAAGGCCCAACTTTTTTTGGATGCCATCTCTAACTAAATGTTACACGCACACACTTGATGTTCTCGAATGCACTCAATCAGAGCACACTGTCCCAGAAAAGTTCATTGCTCTACTTGTTGACTCATGGATTCTCTCTTGGGGATGGAGGGATGAGGAGATGGAGGGTGGCCAGTGGAGGAGGAATGCTGCCCTTGACTCTATCCTGCAACTAGCAAGTAGGGACTGATGAAGAAGGCTAAATATGTCAGCTCTCCATGCTACCAAAAACTCTTGGAAGTGTGAGCAGCAGTGGCAGATTGAGGAAAAACCCACCCATACCCATGTGAAAGAGAGGTCAGATGGCACAACTGGTTCCTTTTGTACTTGAGTTTTTGTTTGTTTACCAACATTCTCCAAAGTAAATAACAGCAGAGAAAAGCAGGGCAACATTACATGACTCCCTAACTGACTACCTTTCACTCGGTGAAAGGTATGATCAGAAATGTCCCATAAATGGTTAATACATCTTGATAAGTGCACTTAGTGTTTGATGCAGAGCTACATTTGTTCTGTCTTGCTGAACAGAGCGTAGTACTGTAAAGCTTCTTCTGCATTAGACTCCATTGCCCTTTCTACTGTCTTAAGAGCAATAAAATGGAGGAAGAAGAAAAACAAAGGTCACAGCCTAAGAATGAAGTAGGTAATAGATGAGGAATGACATATAGCAGTAAGCCCTTTGACACAATACTCGCTCTGTTTTGGCTACCTTTATGTATCAGGGAAAGGCAGTTCTTATTGTGCGAGCTCATTGTCATGTGAATATGGGTGTGTGTGTGTGCATGCATGCAGCTCCGACTCCATGCTGGCCAACAAAACGGTGTCAGGGATTTAAGGTTTTGGGCACCAGTGGGAACCTGTCCGTCTAGGAGCACAGCACGACGCTGTCTGGCGTACGTGTGTGTTATCCGTTTGTGAGCAGGTTGTAGCTCGTCTGTGTGTGAGTAGGTGCAGAAACACGTGTCCTATCCCTGAAGGGTGAAGCAGACAATACAGTGTTAACTCAGAGGTGAAAATGATAAAACATTGCAGACTGAAATCATTTTGTTGAGTTCAGTACAAATCGAATCATTGTTATTATGTGGTGTCCGGTGTGACTGTGCACGATGACATTAATGCTTCTGGTTATCTCCACATTGCTGTGTTGGTAACACTAATTAAGACTACATGAGCACAGTTTATTACGGTTAATAGCCTCGTATACACATGTGTAGGAGAGTTACTACATCATAACTGTTCTTTGGATGGGATTTTGAGCTCTTTCAGTAAACCTACGGGCAGCACTTTTATGTCTTATCTAATCATGACACTTTTCAAAAAGCTACCAATTTAGCCTATACATGTACATATCCTGCATGTGAAGACGGCATCATATTCCACTCAAGAGTATGTTAAAAAGGCAGTTGTGCGGTCATTACTGTGGACGTTAAACAGTGCTTGAATGTTACCCCCGTTGATGTTGATGCTTATATGAAATATAAATGTACAGCACTGCATGTGTTGTTATAAAACACAACAAGTTTTGTGTACCTGGAAGTGTGTTGTCCAAGTGCTGCTGTTTGTGCTTCATGATAGCATAAGTTGTATCCTAGATAGCGATATATTGTTAATTGTAGCATAATCATAGCAAATATATATTGTTGCACTGCTGTTCATACAAGGCTAAGTAGATTTCCTCCTTTTTTCACTAGCTGGTTACGTAAATGCAGTGTTTTTTTTAACCCTTTGTTTTAGTGCTCCTTACACATCCAGTTCCTTCATCAGTTATTTTACTCATTTTAGAAACTGAGATCATTTGCAAGAACTAAACCCCTTCTCCAAGGATATGTCAAGTATAAACCACATTAAGTTATCTGTATTCAATGGCCTTTTGGATCATGCATTCGGTGTTGACATTCTAGCTTTGACAATTATCTCCAAAATTCTCGGATAAACACGTCAAATCACATTGCATTAATCAGGATTACTCAGCAGCAGCAGTAAGGTTTGCTTGTCAGATTATCCTGTGTACGACTGGCCCTCCTAGCTGGTTACGTGTGTGTGTGTGCACGCACGCGCTTTCCTGGGTGATTGAATACCCTCTCAAGTAGACCGAGTGCCTGCCCCATGAGATAGTGTTTTTAGACTGTTCTAGTTTTACAGAACTGAGTGTGCGTGTGGGAGCAGACTCATGGACACAGACACGGGTGTGCAGAGGAGAAATGGGCTGTAAAACAAGCGGTATTAATGCTTCAGTACCACTTGCCACAGAGAGAGAAGGATGAGGGGAGAGTAAAAATGAAAACCTATTGTGGCTTTTGATTGTATGCATATTCTGGGAGTTTCTCAGATAGTGTAAGCCCTTTTCTTTTCAACCTATTTAAAACTGGCATCACTGTTTTTCTACATTTTTTTCTACTCTATCCAATGGAGGGCAGGGTTTTTCCTGCCTGATAACAACCATCATTTTGCTCAGAATTGAGTTCTTGAAAGTTACGATATAAAAATGCTGTTGGTTTTCCAGCCGGTCTGCCATTTCAGATTCAGACAACTTTATTGATCCCAATGAGGGCAATGCACCTCATCCACAGTCACACAACTAACATCCAATATATTATGTCAAACAACAGCCAACCTGAGGTCAGTGAAGAGCAGCCAGATAGGTTAAATAAAGGTAAAGTAGCAATAAAATAGATGAATAAATAAGTAAATACTTTTGACAAGTATTGCTATATGGTAGCTTAACCCTAGGGCGACCTTGTTTAAAGATACTCTTTGTCAAAACCTGACAGTAATTTCCTTCTGCATTCTCTCATTATCACTTATTTTTCCCCCTAACAAAACCTTTAATTGTTTGACAAGTGGCAAGAATGGACATTGAATGTCTGCCTCTTTCCTAGAGGTAAAACTTTATCAGCTCAGTATGAGGAAGGAAACGGACAGAAAATAAGAGAGGAAGCACACAAAGGAAGGATGTGTCTTAAAAGTAGGTAGTTGAATTTGTCCCGTCTGTGTTTTTTTTGTCCTATTCTGCAGCTGCGCATTAAGGCCTTGGTCAGGAGAAGTTAAAAATAAGAGCCCTGTTCCACAACCCTCTACTTACTCCTCCGGGTTCTCAAAACTCATGTTTGCTATGCTCGTCACATCAAACTTTTCCCTACATGCACATGCTCACAGTCCTTGCTTGCAATCTCTGTCAACGTCAAATGCTTTACTCTCACCTTAATTGAGACAGAACACTTTAATACATTTTTCTTCAGTTACAGCAGCATAAATTGATTTGGCAAAAACACATGCCTGTGAGTGGTTCTAATGTGCTTCTCTAAGAGAGCTTTGTGTGTTCCTTACTGTCATGTGCATGTTTGCCTTTCAGGCTCAGGTGGCATTCCTACAGGGTGAAAGGAAAGGGCAGGAAAATATGAAACAGGACCTGGTAAGACGGATCAAAATGCTGGAGTACGCCCTCAAACAAGAGAGGTAAGATAACACAAGGGAACTCCTCTAATGTTCACATCTATTTGCATTGCTATCATGATGTTTTGCATGCTTTAGGGATTATGTTTTGATAGTGAAAGCTGTGCTTATGTTTATTTGTAACGCTGCCCTCATGTGGTGTTTTTTGGGACTGCAGGGCAAAACACCAGAAGCTGAAGACAGGAAATGATCAGAGTCCTACAGACAAGAAACCAGAGACAGAAGCAGACCAACGTATGTTTAACAATGTTCTTAGATTTTTTTTGTACTTAAAGGTTTTTGTTTTTCTGTGTTTCTCTTCATACCTTTTGTGTTGCATCACTTTTGACCAATCTATTTTCAATAGTTCCCAATGGGCCGGCTGAGTCGGACTCTGAGCCAGCCAATCAGATGTCCTGGAAGGAGGGACGTCAGCTACTACGCAAGTAAGGCTTTTTCGTCATCAGGTTCTTTTATGTCAGCACCATATTCATGTATTCCATCTGTCCTAAAATTGTTTATCAAGGCTATTAAACTTGTGATCTAGACTAAAAGGATTAGTTTATATGAGTCTGGGTTTATATTTATGGGTACATTTTTCCTGTGAATATAGATATCTCGAAGAAGTGGGTTATTCAGACACTATTCTGGACATGCGATCCAAGCGTGTGCGTTCCCTGCTTGGACGGAGCAGCCCGGAAGCCAACGGACCTCCACCCAGTGAAGCTTGTACCGAGCCTGAGCCCCGGGCAGGAGGAGAGTCCTTGTTGGTCAGACAGATAGAAGAACAAATCAAGAGGTGAGACTGTGGAAGCATTCACTGAATAGCAATGACACAGCTCACACCCACAATGCACCAAAACCCTTTAGCTTACTTGCTTACTATTTATTTTTAATATATCACACCTGCTAATGCTATGTACTTCCTTGATTTACCTTCCAGCTAATAAAGATAGAATGACTATGCAGTTTTTTTATATTAGCCTACTTTTCATGCCATTCCATAATCTAGTTATCTATAGAAATAAATGACCTTGATACATACTGTGTCATACTATACTTTTTCTACATCAGCTGAGTGCAAGGCATAGTGCATACAGAGCCTTGAACTGTTCATGTTGTCTTCTATAGACAGGAAACTTTGAAGGAT
>JAPQRN010000006.1:17083118-17096881 GCA_037367275.1 Coranthus polyacanthus | reverse complement strand
GCTGAGTGCAAGGCATAGTGCATACAGAGCCTTGAACTGTTCATGTTGTCTTCTATAGACAGGAAACTTTGAAGGATGAACTTTCTAATGAGGGACTCTTCGTCACTAAACTGCTAAAAACCTTTCAATACAAATTTTAAATGGATAAAGTACCAAGTTTAACATATAAAACTAAAGAATATGATAATACTCTCTGATTTAAAAGATACTTCATTGACTGCATTGTGTAACCGCATAAATTGTCTGTCCAAAATTGTAATAATACATATGAATATGGAGTTACAGTAGCAAAATGAGCCTTTTTAATGTGTTGTGCAACGGACAAGCTAAATTATCTTTGGTATTTGTAGGAATGCAGGCAAAGAAAGCTCTAAGGAGCGTTTGGGTGGCTCGGTGCTCGATAAAATCCCCTTCCTGCATGGCTGTGAGGATGATGATGAAGATGACAGTGATGAGGAAGATGACTTCCAAGGCATGGCCACTGACTGCATCGATGGGCCGCGCAAGAACAAGAAGTCTCGTGTAAAGGTGGGATCACTGAAACGGAAATGTTTTGTCAGTTATACACAAGCCTTAAACTATCTTTACATGCAACTGACATGATCTGTCCCTCTGATCCTTTTGTCACTTTCCCAGATGGGTTCGGAGCCCATGACCACAGACCTGGACCCGGAGGATGAGGAGGACGAAGACGACTCAGAAGACGCCCAAAGTGAATTTGACTTCCTGGGCTCGGGGGAGGATGGGGAGGGGGCGGGAGAGGCCCGGATCTCGGGGGACGGCCGGGAGCTAGGTACGCTGTTGCCATAGCAACATCATCAGCACCAGCACTGCCAGAATCACTGCCACCAGTGCATCTGTCTTTTCTGCCACCCCACTCCCCCTTTCTCCACTGCTCACCATTTTATCTTTTACTTCTCGTTGTGTCTTGGCATCTCTTCTTGTCAATAAAACCAACCTCTTTTCCCAACCACCTGTCTCTCTGTCCTTCTGTCCTGTTTCACGAGCTGTCAGTTTGTTACTCTTTAGACTTGTGTAGCTGTCATTTCTGTCTGTAGATCTATTATCTGTAATCCGGGGTCATTTCAAAAGTTATAGCGCATGCTGCCTTGTTTTTTTGTCCACATTTCATTCTTTGAGTCTTGTGTGCCGTAGTTCTGTGCTTTGGTTGATTTCATGGTTTCACGAGAAGGCTTTTAAAAAGATAAATGTTTACAAAGTTTTTTTTGCATCTGTCTCATCTGTCCATCTGTTGGCCTCTCCGTCCTTCCTCCACATCTCTGCATGACTGGATGTCTTGTGTTTCTCTCCTCTTGCTGGGTTCAGAGAACCGCAGGAACAAGTTACAAGGCATGATGTCGGACTTCCCCCCTAAACCTACCCCGCCCCCCTCTGTATCGGGACAGGCTCGCACCGGGGAAGGTAAGACTTCCCTAAAGCCCACCAAATATCCCTCCATATAAAATCACAAACTTGCATACCCAAGTGTTTTTCCTCAGTCTCCTCTGAATCCCACAGGCAGGGTTGTAACTTAGATATTGAATCTTAAATTTAGATGCTCACTTGTCTCTCTTTGGTTTAATTTTAACAGCTGTGTGGGGGTGAACTTACAAAGTTACTCATACACATATGAATATTTCCTCTGGTACACAGTGTAGGAATAAGAAAACAGGATGCTTGGTCTCTTGCCGTGGAGATCTAAGATTCATTGCCATATTTCACAGTTATTTTAGTGTGAATTCAGGGGGCGTTGATGTTTTGTCAAGTTGCAGTAGTGACTTGTATACTTTTCCACAACATACCTAAAGGTGGCGCCCTGGGTTTCTCCTCTGATGTCTTCATTATGGATGCTGTTGGAGGAGGCGACATGAACCTTGGTGAACTGGCTGATCTTACTGTTGCCAATGACAACGACCTCTCCATGGATGTAATTGCACATATAGGATTTATGGCAGATTAAATGTTGAATACAACTGAAACTATATGAATATTTCAATGCTTCTGAATTTGTCATCAGATGCAGGATAACAGAGAGGAGTTTAAAAAGACATGGAACCCTCGTTTCACACTACGCAGCCACTTTGATGCCATCCGCGCTTTGACCTTTCACCCCAGCCAAGCGGTCCTGCTCACAGCCTCTGAGGATGGAACACTAAAACTGTGGAACCTCAACAAGGCCATGCACTCTAAAAAGTAAGAACCCTCAGATCCACATGGAGCTTAGTGAAGACACATGAACAAGGAATGAATGATAAGCTATGTATCGCATGCCACTTCAGAGATTTTCATGACACTACTAGAAATAAATGCAAAGCAGCACTTGTAAAAGACTTGTCCCTCCACAGGAACGCAGCATTGGATGTTGAACCCATCTACACATTTAGAGCACACAGGTGAGTTAAGTCTGTGGTGTACACATGAATAGCTTTGGCACAAATGATTAACCCACACAGATACACAGACGCTGTAAACGTCTGATTAATTTCTCTGCTTCTAGTGGTGCTGTTCTGTCACTTACCATGGGGGAGGATGGAGACTCTTGCTATAGCGGAGGTCTGGATGGAACCGTTAGGTGCTGGAAGATGCCAGACCTCAATGTGGATCCTTATGACAACTATGGTTAGTCAGTCAGTCCTAGCTATATTATTTACCTGCCGCCATGTAATAATAAGAATAATCTGTTTTATGGAACTGTTGTCTGCATCATTGTTTTTGATTTGTTTGTCCCTTTATCCAGATCCCGGCATCGAGAGCAGTGTGCTTGCAGGCCACGAGGATAGCGTGTGGGGTCTCACTTACTCTGCTGTCCACCATCGTTTGGCCTCGTGTTCAGCAGATGGCACTATTCGCATCTGGGACCCTCAGAACTCAGCGCCGTGCCTGTCTGTCTTCAATAAGGAGAGAGGTAGCCATTTGTTTTGAGTGCATACATTTCCAGTACAGCTCTATGATGTAAACAGATGACACGCCTCATATTTGATGTTTTCCTAGAACATGGTACGCCCACCTCTGTGGCCTTTGTGGCCTCTGACCCCAACCAAGTAGTTGTGTCATTTGATGGTGGTGAGACCTTGATCTACGACCTCAACACAGAGCAGAGTGTCACCGCCCTAGAGACACAGACCAAAGATGGTATGTTTGTAGAGCTAACACTTCATTTGTCTCACGGAATTACCACAGCAGTTGTATATATGTAACTTCTGCATGATTATATTTACTTTGCAGGCAGTGAACTGATCAACCGTGTGGTCAGTCACCCATCTGAACCTGTCTCCATCACTGCGCATGAGAACCGCACCATCCGCTTTGTAGACAACAAGACGGGTATCTACAGGAGCTTTACATGCTTCATCAGTTCATTTGCTTTGTAGACTCACTTCTCTCTCAAGGAAGATGGTGTTTATTTAATCAAGGACTTTGTTTCCACAGGGAAAGTTGTTCACTCAATGGTGGCTCATCTGGATGCAGTTACCTGTCTAACTACAGACCCTAAAGGCACTTACCTCATCTCAGGCAGTGAGTACCAGTTAGCCTTTTAAAATCTGAGTAGCTTAGAATCAGTGTTTATTATCCTAGTAACACTCCTCTGCACAATCTAGTCTCTAGTCCAGTGCTGCACCATTTTGTATGCAAATAGAGTTAGTGGAGTTAATAGCCAACAGTTAATAGCACTTTCAAAACAAAGTGATTAAAAGAGAAATGTTGAAAAGTTGAAAAAATGTAATTCTCTGTGAGACTAAGAAAATAAAAGTTTATCCAATGGCTAAAATTACACAGTGAAGAAGCTGTGAAACACAATATAAGGAATTCATTTTCATTGTATTCCACGGTCACTTTGTTTACCCTCACTCTCCGCCCCTGCAGGCCACGACTGCTCGGTGCGCCTGTGGATGCTCGACAACAGGACGTGCGTGCAGGAGATCACGGCCCACAGGAAGAAACACGACGAGGCCATTCATGATGTGGCCTTCCACTCCTCCCAGCCCTTCATCGCCAGCGCCGGCGCAGATGCACTTGCCAAGATCTTTGTCTGACAGCACTGTCATTATTCTGGTGAGATGGGAGTGCAGGATACAAGGCAGGGATCGACGCAGACAGAGGAAATTGTTGAAGTTTACATTTAGAGCGTAGCCTGGTCTGTTTTACCTGTATTGGCTTTTAGTCCAGCAACACTTTTTTAGTGACTAAATTGCCACACCAGACTAATGCATTATATTGCAGCTTGTGCCTTTTGCCACATTTGTTGGTCTCACATTGTTTACTGTCTTTTCCTCCTTTAGAGTCCTGTAACTACAACTGGGCCAAAAGAGACTGAGGACTACAGTGGACTAGTTTCACCTGCTTACACTCACATACACACACATGTACACTTGTCCTGCACCCCACTGGCTGGGCCATCGCCACAGGACATCACCTCCCCACGATTGCTCACTGTTTTATGATGCCTCAGTGACTTCTTGTAATACTAATCATCCTGCTTTTTTATAACTTTAAGATCCTGGCTGCTCTGTTTTCCAATAACAATGTTTGGAGTAACACTTTTTTACACTACATAATTCTGTTCTGCTTTTTTCAGTCTGCCGATGGTTATTACAAAGCACTGTGTGTGTTTGTGCGCTTGAACTGCTTACACACTAATCACATTTTACATAGAACCACCAATGACACACGCACAAATGCACCACCGTATTTAGTTTGAAACCTTTTTTAAAAGATAAAGTTAAATTGCTTGTGGCTAACATACATACAGTATGTAGACATGACTAAAAAGAGTAACTTGCTCCCGGTGTGGGCAGAAAACATCTGACTCAACTCTGCACTGGGATTCAATGTATTACATTCCAAAGACTCCAGGACGAATGTGTGTGTTGCCGTATTTGGGGTTGGAGAATGTTTAACTTAGTTGTGTATAAGGAAGCACTAGACAGTCGCTAACCAGTGTTGAACAAATAGCTTTAATTTCAACTTCAGTCGCCAAGACACCAAGTTTCATTGTATGTCCGAGTGTTATAGTGTCCCTGTGATTCTGCCTCTATGTGTGTGTGCTGGGTGAGATAAAAGTCACTCTGCTGTACAAGATAAATGAACATATTTCCACAGTTGAGGAAATATTATCATCATCATGATCCATTTTTACAGATGTACAGTTTGGATTCAATTCTGCAGACTGATGCTCTCACACTACGTTTACCAGCTACAGATCGATATCACGAGAGCACAGTTTCAGCCTGTAGATTAGAAAGGTGTAAGGCAACTCTGTATACTCTCAGCAAATGATGCAGATTGCATCGTTTGGTGCTTTTTACTGTACAGAAGAGTGCATGTGTGCGTGAATGTGTGTTTGTATATGCACTAGTTAAATCACGGTGCTATGAAAGACCTTGTTAATCTTGAGTCAGAATCAGGGACCTGTTTTTTGTGTGTGCGTGTGAGGAAGAGAGACTGTGTTTCTCACTCATCGGGCTATACATCTACATCTGTGACATTTCATAGTTTTAAATGACATTTCATTGTTGAAGCATTTCATGAACTTGTATTAAGATACCGTGTGGTCACTTTTCAGGATTAATGATGTTGGTGTTTCTCATTAGAGGGATGTGAATAATGTCAGCCTTTATCATTTCAGGCTTGGTTTGTGTGGGAGTGTATCGACCTGATGATAATTCTATTACAGTGAGAACCACCTGGACTGAAATAGTTTCCTCAGATAATCTTTTTCATTTCATCTTGAAGTTGGACCCAGTGTGTAGGTTGTGTTCGGTTCTGGCTTGATGTTATTTATTCAGGCATTTAAAAAAAAAACAAACCTAAAAAAAAAAAAAAAAAAAAAAAACTTGCATCACCTTAACTTGTGTGTTAAGATTAGCACATTATCCTGAGAGCCAGTAGTGTGAAGCTGGTCTCCTGAATCTGAGGAGGCATGCTGGGGGAAAAAAAGGCTCCAGGAAAAAAAAGAATAAAGTCCATTTTAATTTGAGACACTTTTGCTATTTCAAAACAAAAAGAAGAAAAGATGTGTTGGCTTCGGCTAACATTAATAACACGGGACAGAGGTGGCACGAATGAGCGCCTGAACTGGCCAGCTGCTATATATTGAACATAACCCAGAGGAAATTTAGATGGCCAACGTGGAAGTATTGCTTCTTTTTTTCGAGAGGATGTCAGGGACTTAAATGGAAGAGGAGTACATTTAAAATAAATTCCCTTCTCTTACATTAATCACTGCAGGACACATTTGTTGTATCGCTGTAAAGCTGTTGTATCGACTTCAAGGAAGCTGATAAAATCTGTTGTTCAAGTAAGAGCAAGACCCCATCAAGATTACATGGTCACACCAGGGATCAGATCCAAGCGTTCACTGTAGCCTAAAGGAAAACATTGTACTCCTAATCGCTGGGGTCAAAGGTTTTTCCTCAAAACGTCTGAAATGAGACTCGATGTTATTCAGCTGGACATGTTTCAAAAATGAAAGAAAATAACCAGGTGCAAATATATTATTGTACTGCTGCTGGGCATAATGTCCTGTTAACACATTTAACTACTATCTGGGTCTGCATTGCACTACATCTAATAGTGAATGAGCTTTGGTTAAAAGTGGTTATAAACAGGGTGCAGAAATCCAATCTGGAGTAAATAACTACAAGGATGGGGCATGCTGTTATTTGTTAGTGAGAGTTACTGATGGCCAACTCATGTTGTTGCTGATGTTTTTTTCACTCTGAGCTACTATGTCCCCTCTCTGAAAATATAGACAAATCAGTGTGACACATCAAAAAGAAAAAGAAATAGAAACAGAGGTTGTAAATGATGACTCAAGATGCCATTACATGCTGTAAATGTCCATCATTTCCTTGTTTTCTTTCTTGCATTTCTTTTCTTTGTTTATGAATATGATTATTAAGATGTAAGAATACTGTAGTATCATAAGTGAATCATTCTTCCTTGCTAGGCATAGAAATTACTTGTGATTGATAATGGCAATGTATAACTTGTAAAAAAGCAAAATCATTAAAAAACATGAAAAATTGAGAAAATAAGTAAAAAAAAAAAAAAAATATGTTACCAGTCAGAGGCCAAGGTAAAGGACTCTTGTTTCTTTGTGTTTTTATTTTTTTAATAGCAATTTATCACTGTGTGATATTTTGTACATCATATTAAGCTGTATTCAAACTATTTCCTCTAACTACAAGGGATAAGAGACCTGCTTTTTATTAATTTTGTTTTATTATATATTTTTGAACTGCAGTTTAGCTTGTATCAAAAGACTTTCTCTTTTTGTTTACGGGTCCCCTGTTGTATGTCATTAAGGAAGAAAAATCAAAAAATGAAGATTTTGTACAGTGAATTGCAAGTTGTCTTGTGTTTTCTTTCTTGTCTAAAAAGCACTTTGAAAAAAGTTGACAGAAATAAGAAAGTGTGATGCCCTCACTTTCTGAAATAATAAAGCAGGTAACGGGTCAGGTACTCAACTCTGGATCATTGTAACGTACCAGCTTCAACTGTGACGCCCAATGGCTGAAAAACAACCACAACGTGATGAAATCATCAAATAAATCAGTCAGGATAAGTCAGTTATTAAGTGTTTACATGTTTTTTTGCGATTATTAAAATATTCTTGTGTTCTTCTATACAGTACTTTGGGAGTAAAACGATTGGTGTCCAATTTTAACAAACACTGCCCTCTAGGGGTGAAAAGGCGAATGGTTACAAATATTACTTGCAGTTGCAGTTAGCTGAAGTTATTACATGTGGGTGTCTTTTTCACATCACTTTTTCAGCAGCGCACCATTTCCTGCAGTAAATCTGTGTGTGTGTGTGTCCAGTGAATTGGAAATCGTGAGATGTGACCCTGGAAAGAAGGTAAGTCAAGAGAGAATCGAGCAAAATGTGGCAAACGAGTTTCAGCAGGATCATTTGGGGAGTTTTATTTGGGAGTTTTCAGAGGAAGGCTGTGTGTATTCTTGGTAAGGATAAATTACTGGTGAGGACTCAGGAGTTAGGATGTCATGCTTAAAGAACGATAACCAAGGCAGCCAAGCCAAAATTTTAAACAGTGTTGTCAGAAAGTGCCAGTCCTCCTTTTAAAGTTTATGAAGTTCCCCATTTTACTCTAAGCTGTCAAATTTGCATGCAAACAACTCAGGAATAGGCGTTGGTCTGTTTTGCAGAGCTGTCTCCACTCAAACATTCATAGAAAAGGTGTTACGGAGGGAAAATAAGGCAGGAAAACAGTTTTTACACTAGAAAATAAATAGGTGGATATGAAGGCTAATGCAGTAAGGTGGACGACGCAGAAGAGATGGGAGGGTGTTTGAGAGCGTAGCTGCCCCCTCAGGCAATGTAAGAGGATACGAGCTGGCCACAGTTTAAGGAGGGGAAGCAAGAGGGACAGATGAACCCAAACTAAGGAGGGGAGAGAGCTAAAGGAAAAGGGGGAGGGAGAAGCCTGGGAGAAGGGGGCCCGGGGGCGGTCCTTGACATCACCAAACTGTCTGACAGTCGATTGGCTTGGAGCTGCGTCAGTCATTTCACTTCCTCCTTGACTGGCAAGATCACCGATGAGAGGGCAGGAGGGAGGAGAGAGGGAGGTACCCTTACACAGCCTTCTCTGTGCTTTTTTTTTTTCTTTTTACAAAAAAGCCTGAACTGGGGCTGAAACTGAAACAGGGCAAGACTCGTAAAAGGAGTGCAGTCCTTTGCTCTCTCTCCTACATTCTCACAGTTTCCTGTTTAAGGAGGCCATTTTGTAACTCAACCTGGAGAAGAGCACAACAAAGTTTAGCATTGTTTGTGTTTTTCCTCTCCCACGGCAGGGAGTTTCACAATCAAGTTTGGACTTTCTCCTCTGCAGAGCAACTTCTTGAGACTGACTGGTGAAGGAGGGAAGAAGGTGGAGGAGGAAAAGCAGCAGGAGGAGAGTTTTTTTTTTTCTCCCTTCAGTGTATCTTTTGTTTTCTGAGACTTACACACGTTGCTCGCGCTTGTCATCTCTGGACAATAAAAGGAGAGCGCGAAAGGACGGAAAAGAGGAAAAAAAAACACCACTTCCTGGATAAGGATTTCTTGGTTCAGGGGAAAGGGGTAGGACGCAGGAGGACTGGGACTCTCTGCTCAGTGTGTATGTCTGTGTTTGTCTCAGTGTCTACCTCAGGCTGTTCTCACTGAGACAGTCTGAATGAGTTTGTTTTTTCTCAGAACTTAGGGCTGCACCTGGGCGTGTGTTTGTGTGCATGTTGAGAGCTTCAGGCAGCGGCCAGCAGTCAGGACTCTGAATGGCTAATGCTAGCCCTTGTATGACCTCAGGGGCCATGGCCCAGGTCTTCTTCCCACCTGGGGGCTCTTCTCCCCCAGGCTCAACAGTGATGCAGCCAGGAACTCCCATGTCTATGCCTCCAATGCCCACTCAAAGTGGCTTTCCTGTCATGGACATGCTGCCTGGGCAGAGTCCTGGTGGGGCTGCGATGCCCTCTGGGCCACCCACTCCAGCGGGGGTGTCCTTCATCATCCAGATTGGCCTGACCAGAGAATCTGTCTTGATGCCTCAGACTGCTGATCTCGCCTATGTGAAACAAATTGCTTGCTCCATTGTTGACACCAAGGTAGGAAGTGTGTCTGCGTGTGCGTATATGTGGACTGTCAGGTAACATAGGGTGTATGCTTTCTTCAGATGTCAGATGTTTATGTGCAATACACTCATGTCATGCTCATCACATCACGCTGTATCTTTGAGCAGAACACTTTGAGTGTATAAGTCTTTTTTTTTGTCTCTCACTCACTCACTTTTATTTATACTCCGCTAGATAGATCAATTAACTATGCAAGTACGTACACCGTCAATAGGCAGTCGTGACAGGCTCAAAAGGTCATCATTTTGCTCTACTCTAATTACAGCAATTAACATTTTTTCCTTACACAGTGGGGACTGAACACTGTGCTCAATTAGGCTTTGTTATGCCACATCTAGTACAGCAGCTGGCAAGGGAACACTGGACAGGCTTAGTGTTTGAGTCATGGACACATTCTGTTTAATCTGGCCATTCACTCGAAGGCATCAGTTACATTTCTTCTTATGTGCTACAAAAAAAGACTGCCTGTGTTCAGTCAAGCCAAAGGAAATCACTATAACACAGCGTGTGTAATATCTCCAAATGTGAAGTCAGTCACTGAACAGCCATTACAAACTTTGGTTGTGGATCTTATATGATTAGCATTTAATATGCATTTAGTAACAAAGCGTCACGAGGCAGAGTCCTCCCCACCTGGCTTTGTGATCATCAAAAGTCCCTTCTACTTCTGCTCAGGCAGATTTCTCTTTGCTGAACGCTTCATTGAGTTCCCTTTCAACTGATCACTTCTAAATGTTAGTTTTCTCTCAGTCAGGATTTCAAACACCTTTTAATCAAAGCTTAAATGAAGCCACAGTTAATAATACCTAGAATATCAAAATAACTGCATTTCACTCCCTCTCCAACATGCACTTTGCCAAAAATAAACAAGGCCACCGTACAGAACGAGAGCAGGTTGGACAAACTCTGCATGGGTTGCATGCTCAGTTTATGCGAATAATCCCTTCCACTGTATTTACCTTCTTCATTAAAGTGAAGAACAGTAGTCAAACAGTCAAAAACAACTCATGCAGAAAAAAAAGGTTGGGGGAAGAAGTGGTGACATCCTTTTTGCAACAGGAAGCTTTGGGTGTTATGGGAAATATGTTATTCATGTGAAAAACACCAGCAATATTTTACAGCATAACTGTATACGGCCAAAGACTTTTCACAATGTCCATTTCAGACCGTAGGACATAACATGACATTCGGGCAGTAGTTTAAGCTGGCCCTGTGTTTTTATCTGCTTGTTAGACTGGCAGGCGATTAGATGAACAGATTTCCACAGTATGTCCAGAGCAGTTTTATAAAATTTCCCCCATTTGCAAATCTTCCAGGAAATACTGTGTCCAGCCAGCCTACCCGTTGTGCTAATCTGGTTTTCTGCATAACAGTATTTGTGTTCTCTCTCATATGAGTGTTTCTCAGTGCATTTAGTTTAATAAACTAATTCAGCAGTGCATCCAGTACTAAACTAATGAATCACTTTTCATCAACCATACTGTGCTTGAGGCTGGGAGCTGTTTAATTGTAATTTGGCATGCTTTCCATATAATGGGACAGTTTTTGGTCGGAGCAAGTTGCAAAGTTGTTGCTTAGATTGTCAAAATGTAATCAGCAACTGTCTCTTACAGTCCATCTGCGTTTCTTCCTCTTTTTGTGTTTTCACTAACTGATCTCCTGGGAAATGAAGAACGTGGCTGTGAGGGGTTTTGATAGTCTCGTTCGTCTTCGTGTTCTTTCAAACAACAGGAAACTAATATGTTTTGAATCCAGTCTTGTTTCTAATGCTTTCCTGCAGGTGTAATGCAATCATTTTCGTTTCCTTTCTTTAATTAATTTGGAAGTGGCTGGTAATAAAAAAGTGGAAAAGGTCCAGATGTGTAGCCAGAGTTACCCCTTATTACCTCTGGGACTGAACAGTATGAAGCAGCTGCTTTATAGTAAAAACCTCAAAAGATGTCATCACTTCTGCTGTGTAATTCACATCTTGTTAAAAAACCTGTATAAGAGTGGGTAGATTCGCAATTTGTTGTACATTCTCGTCAAATGGAACCAAAACACTGCTGCTGGAAGGCGTTTAGTAGGTCACAGTAATTAACCAAAACAACAAGATATGCTTTTGATTTACTTTTCTTTTAATGCTTTTGACGAGTGGATCAGTTTGAAGCTTTCAAGACGGGAGTAAACTTTATTACACTTCTGAAAAAAAAAAACCCCAAAGCTTCTTATTTTTAGATGACTAATGAGAACCGTAACATGCTTAAGCCAATCAGCTGACCATGATGTTTGGATGAGGTTGTCGCTGCTTTGGCTGGATATGAAGAGCACATGACGGCATTAGTCAGCTGGAGAAGTTGAATGTATACTAAACTATGGAAAGACATCTCCAGTAGAAACAAAAACTCTCTATTCTTACGTTATTCCTGCACACTCTCCTCTTCTGTACACAAAGAAGAGAATGCGCAAGATGGCTGGAGGCAAATAGTTCTGGGCCAGCATTTGTGATCAGTGTACTGTAAGTTCACGCTAAGGATAATTAATAAACAACGTAGGCTGTATTACGAGAAACTACCAAGGCCACCATTCCACAAAACCTCTGTAACTTGGTGACACCCATCTAGCCTTCACTTTTTCTGTATTTTTAGACAAAGTAAGGAATGTTAACTCCACAGCAGAATTATAAATATACACTGGTTACTGCATCATCTAATTAAAATGTCCCATGTCAGGAAGAACAAAACAAAATCCCTTTTTTCCCAGCGTTTCAAAGATACCAAATTATGCTAAGCAAATCTTGGGTAATGTGTAAAAAGATGTCTAGATGTCTGCATAGTTCCTGATGCCAAAGAATCTTGGAGGCTAGGTTTGATTTTCCTCAGTGTAAGCAGTTTGTAGCCTTACTGAAGTGCTGGGAATATGCTGATGCAAAATATATAATGTGATACGGTCAGACAGTTTTTGAGTAAGGAAAAGGGTTATTTGAAGATAGTTTGGTGTAGTTAAGCAGGAGGTTTCACAAGCTAATGTTGGCCTTATTTACATCTTCCTCGATTCTGTGTAGCTCGAGTTCATTCTGATGTCTGTCCCACAAGATGTGTGTTTATATCTCCTTGTGTTTATATCTCGTGTTAGTAATTGCTGTAATGAGATGACTGGCCTGTGAAGTGGGTTTCTCTGTGTATACTTTGCTCGTCGTCCCTGTGTTTCACATGTGGTTTCCTTCAGGTGATGTTTTTTTTCCCACCATCCTCTCTCTGGCCAAGGCTCTGACCTCAAACCTGGATTCATTCTAATTCCTTGTCCATCCCTGAGATTCTTTTATTGACTTTTTTCGAAAATCAAGCGAGAGAACATATCAGGAAAAACTACTTTAATTCACACAACCAAAAACATACTCCAAGCCTTATCTCGAGCCTTTTTACACTAGTCACACACATTCAGCCATCCCAAAATCCCCTAAATAGAAAACTCCTGCTCTGCTTGGAGCTACAGCTTTAGGTGGAAGGTTTGGACAATAGACAGCCTGTCTTGGTCCTGCCAACTGAGTGCGACACATGAGTTAGCCTGTGTGCACGCATGAATGCCTACATTGGTGTTTTTAGAGGGTAGTGAAGACCGTTTGGTACCCCACACCCCCGCCCTCAGTCATCTCTCCCATCCCAGAAAGGGTGAGTCACCAGTTCTGTTTATTCACAGCCTCCCTCCTTGTGTTCCATTGACACGTTTTTCCATTCACTTCTCCGTGGAAGAGCACAATCTTCCTGCGGCTTCACTTTTGAACACTGAGCCCGAAGTAATAGTGACCCTGCAGCTCCTGTCTTTACTTACCCTATTTCATCACAACCGCTCAGCCTGTCATTCCAACTCTATATCCAGCAGTTTTATATCTATTCTCTTAACTTAACACATCTTTCTACAGTCTGGTTTAGCCCTATACCTGGCAATTGTCCTTGCCAAAATCCCATTTAGCAGACCTACCTCTATCTGCCCTAGCCCCCTCCTCTGGAAGTGTGGCCTAGAAACTAGTTCTGTCTCCATCCAACCATGATGCAACTCTGATGTATTCACTTGTTTGTTGGCCTCTCCTCTCCTCTCCTCTCCTCTCCTCTCCTCTCCTCTCCTCTCCTCTCCTCTCCTCTCCTCTCCTCTCCTCTC
>JAPQRN010000006.1:17065213-17083097 GCA_037367275.1 Coranthus polyacanthus | reverse complement strand
CCCGCCTCTACGCTCCGCTCCTCTCCGCTCCTCTCCTCTCCTCTCCTCTCCTCTCCTCTCCTGTTTCCCGGGATGAAAAGATAGTGACGTCTGTTTCCTCTCACTGTCTTTGGGAGATTTAACCTCCTACTCTTCCTTCTCCTGTGCCTTTCCCTCTCCCTCTCAACCTCCTCTTTATTTTGTACTTCCTCTCCTTATCCACTCATCTCCTGTTCCTTCTGCCTTATTGTCCTCTTCCTCCTCACATTCCACCTTTGGTTCACCTACTGTTTTTGCCTGCCTCTGCCTAGCTTGTTAAAAGGCAGTACAACACAACCTTGGAGGACTTAAGACTTTCTAGAAAATTATCTGTTAAACATACTCGCTTTCCTCAGAATGATTCATGTTTTCCAGTAAGTATTACACATTGGTGACAGTTCAAGTCAAGCTGTCTGATATAAAACAATAAGAACTACAGTACAGAGTTGTTACTATACTGTATGGTCAGGTCTGGTTTTTCTATTTTCCCTTTGCCTACGCTGCCAAAAGGTGTGTCTGCACAACGATCTCCCCCTGTTTTTTTTTTAACGCCAGCAACTCGTCATATTTCGTCATTAAAGAGATGCGTGCTGATTTGTGTTGACGTCACTGGGTGTGTTAGAGTATTTGTGTGCTAGTCAGACGGCAAGTGAGAACCTGACTTCTGTGAGTGATGGCTGTGGTTACATTATTGGATTGTGAAACATATCTGCAGACTGATTTGTGATGAGTTAAAACACATTTAACAGCCAGTAACCTGTGAGTGCTGAATGCAGGACCTGCAGGCGTAGGTAGGTCGTTCCAGAGCCGAGGTGCTCTGACGGCAAAGGCATGGACTCCTTTAGATTTCAGTCTTGACTTGACTTAGCATGACCAGAAGGACCCCATCTGAAGATCTAAGGTCACATGCTGGGTCATATGGGGTTATTTACTACAGTTAAATAGGACGGCGCCAGACCCAGACTTGCTTTAAAAATGATCAGTAAAACGAACAGGGAGCCCATGCACGGAAGCCAGTGTAGGGGTGATGTTATGCCGGCTGTTAAAACCAGTAAGAAAAAAATATCAGCAACAGCGTAGAACATACACATACAAACACACAGCTGTGACTTAGAGCCTCTGCCCTGGCCATTGTTTCCATCTCCGTTTTGGAAGGGACTGTTTCTTTATCTCCCTCCCTGGAGAAGCTGTTTGGCCCTGGGAATGGGATCATACACTCAACCTCCTGTTTACCTCACTTTCTTACACATGTAATCTACACAAACACTGCAAATTAGTGTAACAGTTGGCCCTGATTTCACCGCTGAAGGCCCAGTCTAACAGACAAGGTCATATTGTTTGTATGAAAACATGTGTTCTGTTTTCAGCACTAACTTAATTTAGTCTGACCTACAACCTGCTACACTTTCATCCAGTGTGCTGATCTAATGCCATGGGGGTTTGTCTTGGTGCTTGTTCGCTCGCTTATTAAAAAGCCTCTTGTATGTGTCAGAGCTATTGGGCAAATACACTCAGTTTATCAGTCAAACCTTTGTTGGTTAATAAATAAATGCCAGTCAATTAGCAAGACACGGGCAGGTGCAAGCAATGCATGCAAGCAAAGAATAAGCCCCACCCTTATCAGGCTACATGAAATTTGATGAGTGACGATAGCACAGCTCTGACCAAGTACAGCAGCTTTAACCAAATGGACAGGACCTCACTGTGGCTATGATTATGGTATTTACTAAAACCACACTTCTGTAAAGGAAATGGTGTCAATTTTCAAATGAATAGACACACAGATATGTATCAGTTCTGCTTTTACCCAAACCTTTCTCCCTCTCACCATTTGTGCATGTGTCTCTCTCTCTCTCTCTCTCTCTCCCTTGATTTGAATGCTAGCGGAACAGCTTTGCATGACTGACCGTGCCTGGTGTCTCCTGGCTGTTAGTGCCGAGCGGCAGGGGAAGCTTAGTTCCCACAAGGACATTTGATTATTCAAAGCACACACTGATGGCCAAAGCCCACTGACAGGGATGTATATAGGCAGAGAGGAAGACTGATGATGTATATATATATACGTATATATATATATAGCAGGATACCCACTAATATGTACGTATATATGTTCCTACCCAAACTGTTGTAAAATGGAACTACCTCTGGCTATTTTCTTTGCTGGTCCTTTTTTTCTTTGGCTGATTAGGCCTCTCGGACCCCTACATTCTTATTCTTGTTCTGAGCAACGGATAAATTCTAATACTAATCCAGTGATTAGCACCAGTGAAAACGTTTGTGCCATAATCCAATTGGGAGCCACAGAGCTGAGCAGCATATAACCATGTGGAGAGATCATACCAGCTGGATAGGGAGAGAGAATTTCTACTCATGTGAGCAACGCAGCAAAACACAGGGCTCTTTTAGAAAAAGGGGGGAGCACTGGGTGAAATAAAAGGGAGAAATATTTTAGTGAGGCCTGTTCAGTTAAATGCTGCCATCACAGTAGCTGAAAACATAGAGATATTTGGCACTAATTAGCACTAAAAATTGGTAGTTGCTTTTCAAAGAAGTGCTGCACTTGAGGCTTTTTTCTTCTTTGGCCTCATTTACAAACTTTTAGAGGGTAGTTGAAGAAGATTTTAAGGGATGCAACAAAAATACGCTGCCTGATCTGAGAGATAAACACAACCAGAGCTACATTGCTAAAGGGCCATGAAACTATTTGCTCTTAGCTCTTACATTGGGTGTGTAAAATGTTGCGAGGTTATTCTCGTGAAGACAGCAGACAATGGGGTCAGTGTGAGGGTTGACAGAGTGGGTCTGGTTGGTCAGGGCCACTAACGCAGAGTGTGAGTGTGTATATGTCTGCATGCAGCAGACACAGGAGAAATGGGCAAAACCACAGTCTTACCTCAGAAGGTAAACACATGACACCAATACTGAAGGCTGGTTATTTTCCAGTTGGTTCTTTCACTGACCAGTGTCCATCAGTTAGGTCTTTAACTTTAGCAGGATACCCACTAATTACTTCCCATATATTAAATATAGATATTTTCTCTGCTCCAAAATTTAATAGGTTTCTCAGAGGCTCATGCCCTTTGTGTGTACTTCCTTTAAAATAAATAGCATTACGAATTTCACCAGGTCATGGAGTTTAGTCAGAGTTCAGGAACTTATCAGACTTATCTTTTCACATGTAACCACACATTTGTCCCATGACTGCAATTCAGCATTGTTTCTCCCTTTTTTCAGTTATGCTCTAAAGCCATGCTGCAGGAGAGGAGGGAAAGAAAGAGCAGCATGTGGAAAGGAGGGGGAAAAGACATAAAGGAAGAAAAAGGATGACTCAGAGTGCAGTAATGTGCCTATTGTGGCAATCAACATGCAGCTTTATGTGTTTGTGTGTCCATGACACTCTTGGCACAGGGAGTATGTGCAAACACTCTTCACTATGGAGAATGTATTAGATCTACGGCCAAAGCACATTATTGGAATCCTTGATAGTAAAATGAATGGGATGAAGACAATGAATGAAGAAACTGAAAAGGTCATGTGGTATACGGGTAGTGATGCAAATACACTATACAGTATTTAAATCGGATTATTAGAGCAAATGAAATATTAGTTTAAATCAGTTAATACATGCAGCCACTGTCATACTACATGTAGTCTGTAAGTGATTAAGATCTTGTCTCCAGGTGACATTGGCCATAATAGCCTGTTTCATCAGACGTGACAGGCCCTGTCATCAGGGAAGCTGAACTCTTTCAAGGGATTGGAGGAGTTTTTTTTTGTTTCAGTGTGAGCATTTTATTTTATCCACTGCAAAAAGAGGATGAACCTGCATATGTCGGAAAAGTATACAGTTCCTGGTGAGATGCTACAATTGTTACACTGATGAAGAGAATGAATGTGTGAAAGCACATAAACAAATTTTTGCACTTTCACTTCTTTTATGTTCTGCATCAGGAGTAAAATGTGTAGCCGCACTGCGTCAATAAAGACTCAAATCTTCGTCGTATCGGTGTTATGGAAAATCACTGAATATTTGTACATCTAAATTGGACATACCTAATATGGCTTCATGCAGAAGTAATATATTAAAATACTAAAGTTATAATGAGAGAATCCAACCTCTGTTTTCTGAAGCATGCAGAAAATTTCAAGAAAAACAAATGCACCCAGATGCTTCGGAGGACTGTGCTTGAAAACCTGCTTTGGTGTTGTGTATTTATAATTCTTTACATGGTTTTTGCAAGACTTTCAGATTCAAGTTCTGCTGATATGAACAGAATGATCGGCCTTCATCATGTTGTTTATTTTTAAACAATACAAACTATTTCCCTACCAGTAATTATATGGTGGTTTTGCAGCAAAGTAATGCACATTCTTATTTTAACAGTAATTATAGTTTGGTCATGTGTTTTTTAAGTACATGTATTTATTCCTTCTCAGTGCGAGAAACGAGCATTTAGTTTTTTTATTAAGAAGTAGACATGTTGACAATGCGATAAAGACAGAGGAAAGGCAGAAAACAAGCACTAATCTTAACGCTCGTTTTCCATCCATCTTCATTTTTGTCTTTACTCTTGATTTAGACTTGCCTTCTCACATGAAGGCCACCTCTCTTTCTCTGTCTCTTGTCATGAATCAGTGAGTTGTTCGTTGCACACAGAGTGGATTGAATGCAAGGTTCCTATCAGTTTACCTGCCCAGAATCAAGCCAAGGATAGACAGAAAGGAGGAGGAAGGGGGTGAATGGAGACAGGAGCTGCTACCAACAAAGGCTGGTTCAGAACAGCAGTGCGTGTCTCCTTTATCCCCAGACCCCTCTCTCCTGCCTGGATGTGGATCTCATGTTACCCTCCCCGTCCTTCTTGATGCTTGGAGCAGAATGAGACGCTTTGTCCCTGCGCTACTGCTTGAGACTAACCCGCTTCCACTTACACACGCACAAAGCACACAGCCATAAGGTATATGCACTGGAGTATAAAATACACATGGCACTGAAGTCACACTTTCATCAGGCATTTTCATCTGTGTTTTCTCCTTTGCTACTTCCTTTCCCTTTCTCACGTTGTTCCATCTGTGCAGTGCTATTTTCTCATGTCTTGGATTATTTCAGCACACTTTATGCTTAAATAAGTCTATGTCTTTTCACTATTATACTCTGAACTCCATCTAGGCGATACACTATGTTTGCTTGGAAATGCATTGCTGTTTTTCATTATCCCATGATTTGTTTTTGTGAGAACTCATGACCACTGCTTTTCTGACTGCCAGCCTCAAAGGACCTTCGTGCGCTGCAGAAAACTTTGTGAACAATTATGTTTTTTTAGCAATCCAGTCTGTTTGTCTTTAGTCCATATGTTATGTTTTGTGTGTGTAAGATCAGGATTTACACTCCCCCTGCAAGTCACTCAGGTTTACACAGTTATCTCTGGAATGTAGAACCAGGTCAGGAATGTAAACCTGATTATTTCTCTCCAAGGTGAGATACACACAGGGGCACACACACACACACGTGTGCAACATGAGTCAAGGAAAACATAAAGGCAAACATGTACAGTAGCCTGACTCATCATTAATAATGTAAATAAAATCTACCTTTAGTGTGTATAAAAGTCAGGCTTGCAGTGTTGCTTTCTAACCTTACTGTTCTACAGAAATGGAATTGATTTGTTGAAACAGCATTTATACTGCCTCCCTGTCCATGAGTAAAATGAAATCAAACAGGAATTAAATTGCATTGAAGTATTTCTCCATCCAAGGTATTATGGAGGAGGTAGAGTGGGTCGATCCCTGACGTTGTCCAGTGACTGTTTCACTGGTATGTGAATGTGTGTGCAAATGGGTGAATGTGACACATTGTAAAGTGCTTTGAGTACCATTAAGGTAGAAAAGCACTATAAAAATGCAAGGCCATTTAGAAAAACTCCAAAACAAATTTCCAACCGAGGTTGTTATTGCTGTGACATGTAAGGTTCTCACGGCAAGCCAGTGAACAAAATCATCAAACAAGCAACTGGAGGAATGTGGATGTCCCATTTTTTCATTCATCAAGTTATATTAGTCATACCAGCCTTTTGAGTTCACAAACTCCTGACAACAATACAAGCTGCACAAGATTTAAGATTTAAGCAGCACAGGCAAATATAAAATCATATGGCCATTAGTTTCACCTTGCAAATCCAACTGGGATCATGATCATAAACTGACTGTCATTAAATCCACTGATATACTACAGGCTGTCATTTATCTTTGAAGCTCGAACCACATGCATGTTTTGTCAAATGGGTACTTTCTGTTTTGTGGTTGTCTATTTGAGGAGACACATGCAAACACTTCAAACAGAAACAGGAAGGCTCAGAACAGCCGCCTCCCATTACAGGTGCGTTCACGCTTCTGCAAGTTACAGCATGTGCAAACGGCAACTAACAAAGTAGATAATCAAAGCCAGCAGGTGACTGAATAAGGGATCAGAGCATGGGATACTACGCTGTGTCACCCAGCTAATGTAGCACTTGATTTTTCTTGCCTTGTGTGCATACTTTCTTTGTTGATTCATCCTTTTTGTGCTTGTCAAGCCCAGGATTTAGCTGACGTCATGGTATTACTTAATTCCTTGTCCTTCTGGCACAGAGCTGTCATTCACTCCTGTGATTTAAAAGCATGACGTTTGTTTAAAACCAACAGCTCAGGTTCTCTCGTTGTTTCCGTCAAACAGCATCGTCTCAAGTAAACACTTCACAGGTGCCTGAGGGCACAAGGAGGGCAGGGATGGACTTTTTTCATGCGCTCCATCTTTTCGTCAGTGTGTGACCTCATCGAGGTTAAAAATAGAAAGTTGGGCCAGTAGCACATTTGTTCCATCAGTAATACTGTAAGCACAAAAGGAAAAATTCCTGTGTTGGCCAAGTTGTTGTCAGGAGCTAATGAGGGCAGATCATTGACGTCTTTACATGCTCGTTACCACGGCAACCCCTCATTAAACACCTCATCACCTTTCAGAAAGGTGGGGTGGTTCTTTCTGACTCCCATGCCTGACATGTTAACAAGTACAGGGGCTGTTGTGGCTCAGAATTCATTTCTGATAAAGAAGTACTGACAGAAATGCATCTATGCGCACAGAGAAAAGTCAAGGAGCATTATAACACATCTCTGTGGTCCTGAACAATTGTTTCAAGCATACAAAACTGTGCTGTGCTGTCTTGTATTTGTCTTGTGAAGCGCTTTGGGCTGCATTTTGCATGAAAGGTAACGTATAAGTAAATAAAGTTAAAGTTCAACAATACGCGCACATTAAAACGGCGAGCGCGTAAATGCACCAAAGTGTGTAGAAGAGTGTTTGATTTGTTACACAGTACGACATGGATGTTTAAACAATGTCTGTTGTTTGAAGGGATGCAGTGTGTTTCCTCTTGACTATAAAATGGCTGGATCAGGTTCCTGTTGTGATAACCAGCCTCTGTTGCAGAAACACATCAGTTTGGAGGACCATGTATGGATATAAAGGTCACACTGTTTAGAGAACTCGGTATGTAATACACCGCACTTCTTGTATTTTTGCCAAACTGATTTTCATTTGTTGATCATGTGTCATCACTGGACTTTCACCCAGTTGTTTCTGCAGAACTCCAGTGTTTCTGTAACTTACTGTTCTGTGTAAACACAAATCCAGCTCCTGTCATCCTTGAACATCTCACCCCTCCAGGCAATTTTCACAGCGCTAATAAAAAAAGAAGAAGCATCAACTGCAACAAAAAGTACAAATACACAAATTTCTCAGTGTTCCTAGACTGTAGCAGTTATTCTGTGGTATACACAGAATATTGACCAGAAAATTAAGTTAGATTAAGCCACAAAGTGTATAAATGAATTGGTTGAATGAGTTTAAATGTTGAAACATAATATTTACTGTAATTAACCCGACCCGCAGTACACCATTAGCCTACTCTATGATACATTACAATTTTGAAGAGCTACATATAAACCATATGATCAATATTCCATTTTCCTCTGTTTGGAGGACAGGAGAATATTAGAGTCATAATAATAATTACTGCAGTGCTTCTACTGCTTGTAGTCCTGCAACAATAATAACAAAGAATTAAGTAAATAGTAATGAGGCACAAATGTATATATATACATATACATATGCCATTTGACCCACAGTAGACATAAGTCCCTTCTTCGTCAGTTCATAGGCCTTTCAGAGTTTCCCTTAAAGTCGATAAAACATGCCACCATGTTCATGTCGAAGAAACCACAATCCCTGAATGTTAATTCCATGTTAAAGATGCTTCTCCACGTAGCCTACTGTTCCATCCTTAAAGAGAAGTAATGCAAAACTGGCTTTATAATACCTACTATTAAGGCAGATGATATTTAAATTGTATCACTATGCACTTACATAGGAACTTGTATAAGAATCAATCACTTTAACACTTTAATCACTTTTACACTTGCTGCACGTCTGTAAATTGCAGAGCTATAGTATTGTGGCATGAATGTGCATTCTTGTACGTTTGGTGGTCAAAGGTGGCTCATGCTGAGCTGCTGCAGGGGAAGTAATGGGGAGGATGAAAAGCAGAAGCAAGCAGCTTTCTCAGCAGGACATAAAAGTCTTTGTGTTCTTCACACATGCAGCGTCTTTATATAAAGAGGGTCTATATTTAGAAACGCTGCTCTAGAGCCATTTGACAAGCCCTCAAGTTCGAAACAACACCAACTCAACTGGACATCAGTACACATGCTGCTAACCTGTTGCTGAATTTTTAAACAAACTGTATGGCCCTGCTGTTGTGCTTGAGTTATGTTGTTGCTTTTCAGTTTATTTCCTTGTGTGATCATTTTGTGTAAGTGATTCTGTCATGTTATTTATCTTTATTTAAACAGGTAAATTGCATTGAAGTCAACATCCTCTTTTTCAGGTAGCTACATCAAATTAACTGGAAGAGGAAGAAGGATTTTCACCTTTTCATATACTCTACAGGTTCTAATATGTCTGCACTTGTTACACATTAGACAAAAGACAATCACGACCAATGTGCTTGTGACCTACATTACATAACCAGGGGTGGTGGAGGTGGTCGCTATGGAAATTTTTAAAAAACAACAGAATAGTAACTGAAGCCGCAGAAGAGAAGAAATGGCAGCTGACTGACATCAAATGTGTGTCTGTGTGTTAGAGCTTGAATACAAACTAATTGGTCTCAAATTTTGCTCTCAAAAACGTACTCCTGCGACATCACACTCGTATGACGAAAGGAACATTTTTGTGTGTAGTGTACACAAAGTGTGGCATCACTTGTTTTTACTTGGGTATTTGCATCCTTTTGTCTGAAGAGTGTTTTGAGAATGGCTGACTGGCTAATCTGTTCAGCCTGTATTGATAGTAGCAACGTTGCGCTGAGACCCACAGCAACTGAAAGTGACATTTGTCAGGGCGGCAGTGAGGGCTGCATCAGAAGTGAACTTAAGTTTAGTGTTCAGTTTTGCCTTCAAACTTGGAAACAGTGAAATCTTGTTTTTTTTTAATTGTATTGTGTCCTGAATCTGAACACTGCCTCTATGCTTGTAGAAAAGTAGGTTACCGAAGCCATTAGCATGTACAAGCCAGCGCTGCTGGACGGTCTTAACATGACATCAGTTTGCAAGGGAGGGAGTGGACCACATTAAGCACAATGTTAGTGGCTGTTAAAACTCAAAACGGATGACAATGATTTTCTTTATGTTTCTCTACTGTCAGTCTTCTTCAGAGAGCTTACAGTAGCTTGTAGAAAAAAAATAGGAAGAAAAACACAAAAGGTTAACAGTGAAGGAAGGAGAGGTTAATAAACAAGACCCTAAAGATGAAAAATAGAGTGATGGGAAACAAAGGTAGGGGTTGGGGTAAAGAGGACCTAGTCCATAATTCATTTCACTCATAATGGCTTCATTGGCCCGAAGAGCAGCAGGAATAGAGCAAGCAACGCAAGGCAACCTGATCCCTGGTAACCCAAAAAAACCAGCCAGAGACACAGCCCTGTCTCCAGGCAAACTACACTACACTGCAGTTCATATGATAATACAGGCAGCTCTTTGTCTGCAGAGTGTGCACACACGCACATATATGCACATACACGATTTCTTGCAAATGCAATAATAGCCTACTCGCCTACTCCTAATCTGTACCCACATAGCTACATATACAGAGAAAACCAAACATTTAGAAATGATTATGTAATTACAAGGCGAAGAACCTAGTTTTCCCCCAAGTCGAACACAGCAGCTATGTGTGGACTTGGGACTGTGCTTTTACTGAGAGAAAGAAGAACAGAATAAAATGATCATTTTCTCTAAGGGGACTGTGGTTTTAGGGTGTAGGGATATTGTGATTCCTCAGTCGGCCTGTAAAGACTTGAGGTCTGCACAGACGTGGCGACTGCAGTTGTGGTTGTTACATTGTGTATGTTTTGGACGGCAGACACCGGATAATATGACGAGCCTTGTTTTTTAAGTTGCTCTGGAAAAGAGCAAGCAATAACAGTGCGGAGTTAATAGCAGGGAAGTTGGGATCAGACAGTGCTCTGGGGCTTACAAATGACTTAGGCCGAGGCTTGTCTGAGATTTGGACAAAACCGGGAGTCTCCTCTGATCTGGGCTTTGTGGGTGTTTGTAATTACAAGTGGCAGCAGTTGGTCTTATTTGTGGCAACCCCAGCTACTGATGCATGCAGTTATTACATGATTCACAACTGTCAAAGAGCGTGTGGGTTTTAAAGTCTGGAGGCGGGAAAGTTTGGAGCCTTTTCTCATTAGGACGTGTGTTGTCTGATGGACCCAAAGCCAGAAACATTTATATTGACGTCAGGTGTATTAAATGGTCGGTCGCATCAAAAAATAAATAGAAAAATAATAATTTCTGGCTCACCACAAATTACATTTCACCATCATTGTGGTTTTATTTAGCCATCTTTGTGACTTTTTTTTCTTCTTCTTTTTCTTTCCATCCCAGCGTTCTGTTTGACTCTGTCCTTAAATTCGAAATCTGTTGTTAATCCATCCATTGTATTTTCTTTGGCTTGTTTGTGAATCAGCTTTGCATAATAGGTGTACTCTACAGACGGACAACATTATGTCCGTGGTTACACTGATTTGCACACACAAGTCTTTTACTGCTGACTGGTTTGTATTCTATCTTCATGTTATTACACTGCATCTGTAATTACCTTTATTACAGTGTATATAGATGTAATTGTTGTTAAATGGGTTAAGGACCTTCAGTGCATTTGGAAAAAGCTCACTCTGTGTTTTTTTTGTGTCTTGTTGTTGTCTGTGCGGTCGGTAGCAGTAGCCCACTGCTGGGGCGTGGTGGACTCACTGTGTAGCTTGGCAGCGATACAAGCCAAGCCTGGATTTCAGATGTGGTGATGTGGAGGGCCTGTTGGGAAACTGAGAGGGAGGCTGTGTGCGCATGTTTGTGTGTGTTCAGGAGAAAATAAGGGAAATGGGGTGTGTGTGTGTGTGTGTGTGTGTGTGTGTGTGTGTGTGTGTGTTGCTGTTTGTAAGAAGGGTGTGTCTCTTGGTAAGTGAGGAGGAGGAGGTGTGTATGTCATTGTGTCGGTCCAAGGTGGAGACCAGGGTTCCCCTTCCTGTAAGTTGTTAGAGGCCAGATGGTGAATCTTGACTCCAGCATGGGAAAACAATAACAGAGACGAGGATTGTGTGTGTGTGTGTGTGTGAGAAAGAGATATAAGCTTTTCCTCTCTCTTCTCTGCTTCTAGTCTCACTTAGTGTGTACTCTCAGTTAATCACAAGTTCGTTTTAAAGATCAGTTAATGTTTTCGTTTCTTGCTCTGTGTGTGTGTGTGTGTGTGTGTGTGTGTGTGTGTGTGTGTGTGTGTCTTTCTCAGTGTACCCACGGTGTCCTATGTGGTGTGGCCACTGAAGTGAACCAGACAGTATTAACTATTCAGGAGAGCAGGGTTTCCCTATGACAGCCTCCTTTGCTTTGTCGACTTCTGACTGACACTCTCATCTGTCAAATCTCTGGAAGGCCTTCATGGAAACGCCTGTATATGAGGGTGTACTTTCGTAAGGTTGATAGGAGGATAGGATACAGTTTCTCTTATGACTTGCTTTCCACAATAACTTAAGTTTCCCAATTTTGTGGAGTACACTCAGTGTGCATTGCACATGCATATACGTAATGGTTACACTGTGAGTGTGTGCTCTCAAGCAGATATTTAGGAGGTAACATAGCAAGGCATAATAGATTTAGTCATCGACATACATTCATGGCAAATGCTTGATTTTCCATGAGGTCATACATTCCTGGTGTACGTACATGTACCATGTTCACAGTACTGAATATGATGTTGGTAAAAACCTGTAAACAAAGAGCTCATTACAGGATATGAGGAGCAGTCATTTAACAACAGTTTTTCTATGACTTGTCTTTTTATTACCTTCTATTATTTCAAGAACTACTGCTTTGATCTTATATGGTTTCATCATGTGAAACCACTGTCTTCTCTTTGCTATCTTCTACTGCAAAGAACAACTGGTTTAGATTGTATCTGGTTTTATTATCTTTTAATCCGTCAAAGTCCCACTAGTTGATTATGTCTTATTATCTTATTTGAAACAGTCTGTTTACAAGAACTACTGACTCAGCATGTGAATTTAAACCCGTTGTATGATCTACATATGTATTTGACGTGTGTTGTGCGATGCGGTGTTTTGGAGCCTTACCTCTCTCGATTGATTTCACAAATCAGCTTTTCAGTTTGCTTTTGTACAGTTCAGCTCCTTAACCTAAACTTCTCTTCTGCTCTTTTTCTATGTTCTAGTTCCCAGAGTGCGGCTTTTATGGCATTTATGACAAGATTTTACTGTTCAAGCATGACACAACCACAAATAACATCCTGCAACTGGTTAAAGCTGCCTGTGACATTCAAGAGGGAGATCTGGTGGAGGTGGTGCTCTCTGGTAGGTAACCATCATACAGATATAATACATTCTTTATTATGCCCCCTTATAGCAATATGATTGCATCTGAAGACCCACTGACCACATTTGATCTCTGTTATCTCTTTTAGCGGCAGCCACATTTGAAGATTTTCAGATCCGGCCCCATGCACTAAATGTGCACTCTTATCGCGCCCCGGCTTTCTGCGATCACTGTGGAGAGATGCTGTTTGGACTGGTCAGACAGGGGCTCAAGTGTGACGGTGAGGAAAGACAATTTCGTAACGCTTTATTCGAAGAAGCGCTTTCATAATTATAATAATAATAATGTTCATAAGGTCACCTTCATGTTCATAAGAGCTGTCATGTCAGTCTTATGTACAGTTCTTCAAATAAATTGTAATTACAATTTAGTGAGGTCAATTAATATCTCTGATACATGTCCTGTAACACTTATAAAATATGCTGCATCTCCTCCACTATGTTGATCTTTGGCTCCCTGGTTTCTGGATTCATGCTGCCCTCTGCAGGATGTGGACTGAATTACCATAAGCGCTGCGCATTCAGCATTCCGAACAACTGCAGTGGCGCTCGCAAACGGCGCCTGTCCACCACTTCCCTGTCCAGCAGCCAGTCCCTGCGTCTCTCCACCACTGAGTCAGTGTACAGTGTAGGGATGACCTCCACCTGCGCAGAGGACACCAGCCTCATCCGCTCACACACACAAATGGTACTGCTCTATTCATACACAATATTCTAGCAGGTTTTATACTTTGGAAGAGACTTTCTCTGTCGAACAGTTCTTCAAACTATTGTCAGGGCAATATCACAAACAGGGTAAATCTGCTTTAACTCAGTCCACCCTCTGTAATAAGTGAAAACAGATCTTAATCACATCAGTTTTTACCCATGCAGATGACTTTGGTTTTATGAACTTATCGCCAAGCAAATAATGACCTGTATGGACATGGTAGCTGAATGGAATTTTGTTTACGCTGCAATGCATCTAAATGATCATCTTTGTTTTCTCTTTCCTGCTAGCCACGGACTGCTAGTGATGCCCGGCGTTTTTACACAGGTCGACCTGTTCATTTGGACAAGATCTTGATGAGCAAGGTGAAGGTGCCGCACACATTTGCCGTCCATTCATACACAAGGCCGACGGTGTGCCAGTACTGCAAGAGGCTTCTTCGAGGACTGTTCAGACAGGGCCTACAGTGCAAAGGTGTGGAGAGAGAGAAAGATCCTTGTGATATTGATATAATATTAGAACGGCGAATCAGTTTGCATATAATCTACTCAGAACTTGTTTTTATTTTATTCACTCCAGACTGCAAGTTCAACTGCCATAAACGCTGCGCATACAAGGTTCCTAATGACTGCCTCGGGGAGACCATTGGCGGTAGGAAGAGATATAAATCTGTGATCTTTCCAGTGTGTTCATGACTCTGTTAACCCTGTATGGATGCGATACAGTATTAATTACTCATCTGCATGCTTTTATTGTCAGAAGTAGGTTATTATTCATAAGCATGCAAGCATACATCATATAATCCTTCATCTAACAAGACTGAAACTCACTGGAACAAATTTTTTTTTATTTTCTCAGACAACAGAAGTAACAGTGGTAAGTATTGCCGGTATGAATGGATGCAAAGTAGTGCTGAAGCTAGTGATAGTGGTTTTAGTCATGACAGCAGACACAAAAACAGCTTATTACAGCATTATTAATCACATAATCAGTTTAAATAAGCCTGAACTCAAACACTTCTCTGTTTTTTTTTTGTTTTGTGCCAGACATGCTGAGTCCCAGTGCAGACCCCGAGGTGCCCATGGACTACAGCAGCGAGTACGATGCATCGGATAAGTCTTCAATGGATGACTCAGACGAGTCCTGCAGTATTCCTGGGTCCTTCTGTCCAGAAAACAACCAGGATGGAACCAACGGAGACCAGAGGTAAAATGGAAGCTTAACAAACAAAGCAAAGCAAATCACTTAGTGAATGTTAACAGAATATCTGGACACTTTACCTGCTGACCACCTGAATTCTCTATTTTTTAGTGTTTACATCCCATTAATGAGGGTGGTACAATCTGTGAGACAAACAACTCGACGATCGAGTACAGCTCTCAAGGAGGGATGGATGGTTCACTACAGTAACAAGGACACACTGGTAAAATCATTATGCATAATTCCCATGCTTCCCTACTTCTGGAAATCTACACTGGTCTAGGGTTTTCTTTCTCTAGAGATGTCATAGCAGCAGAGCAGATTTTAAGTCGTTTTCTTCGAGGTGCTTGTATGTTCGTTTTTCTTTGTTTCTGCACTGCATGTTTCTTTCCTGTTAGTCCTAAATGTGTTTTGTTTACTTTATGACTAAAACACAGAGGCCAGTCTTATCATCAGTCTGTTTTGTCTATTTATTTCAGTCTAATAGCCGCATCCTTAACCATTTGGTCCTTGCTTCTATGCACTTTATGGCTTGAGTTTCTTTTTTTTTGTGAGTGTGTTTGTGTGCATGTGAAACGTATTTCCTAGAGAAAAGCTGAGGATAAATCGAGGCTGACTCTCTAAAAGCATAAAAACACTCTATGGGAAAATCTAAGCTATAAACCCACTCTCCTAATGCATTCTCTGTATTTGAACTTGAAGAAACTGTCTACCGCTCTAGATTTGACCTCTGATGGCACTAACTTATTTTTCTTACTTTCTTCTTTGTCATTTTTCTTTCTTTTCATTTCCACATTCTCACCTTGCAGCTTGTAGTCCTGCTTGCCTTTCTTCACATCTGGCTTCTCTTCTCTTCTTCTGGACCGCAACTCAGAATTTTAAATACATCCGTGTTAATCCTTTAATTTTACCATTCCTTTCCCCATCGCCCCCTTCCCCTGATGCCCCTCCTTACCTTTTGTTGCTCCACTCCATCAGAGGAAGAGGCACTATTGGCGTCTAGACTGTAAGTGCATCATCCTTTTCCAGAACAACACCTCCAATAAATACTACAAGGTAAGCAATGCTTCTTCCATGACAGGCTATGATCAGATGCCATTTCAAAAAAAAAAAAAAGAAACATTTTTATTGTATCATCGTTGGTCCATGCAGGAGATCCCTCTATCTGAGATTCTGGAGGTGCGACCTGCTGGCAACTTCACTCTTGTCCCTCCTGGCACTAATCCTCACTGCTTTGAGCTCATCACAGGCACTATGTGCTACTTTGTAGGGGAGGACCCCAACACCCTCCCCTCTCTGTCCTCCAGCAGTGCCCAGACCCTCCCCCAGACCCCTCCTTCACCAAGCCAAGTGGCACCCAACAGTGGCATTGGCCGTGAAGTGGCCAAGGCATGGGAAAGCGCTATTCGCCAGGCCCTGATGCCGGTCATCTTTCAGGATGCGCCACCAGCTGAGGGGAATACAACCCACAGTAAGTAGAGGGCTGCTGTGAACCGGATGCAGATGGTGCACTTTAATTCATTCTATGTATTTTTATCAGCATATTTCAGCCTGACGTTTGTGGCCGGATGTATCAAATTGTCCAGTCATACAGTTGCAATACAGCATATGTGAGAACTTACCACACTTCTGTATAACCTGGATATTGTTGTGGTTCTGCATTCTTCAGGACAAGCCTCTATTAGCATTTCTGTGTCGAACAGTCAGATCCAGGAGAATGTGGTGAGTCTTTCATATCAAGTTTAGAAATTCTCATTCTAAATGCATTGTGATAATGTCAAATGATTGAGGTTTTTGATGATTGTGTATAAACGTATTTTCCTATAGGATATTGGTACAGTGTACCAGATTTTTGCTGATGAAGTCCTAGGATCTGGTCAGTTTGGAGTAGTGTATGGAGGTATGTAGCTCTGCATCCAGTGATGCTTTTGGTTGCTTTGGTTTACCTTTAGGTTGCTCTATTTCATGGATATTATATAAAGGAAATCATAAAAAACATCATATATATTTTCGGTATTTGTGTGCCACGTTGTAAATATGTCTTTAAGTACCAGTATAGCTTAACCTGTGGATAACAGGCCTCAATGTATGTCCACATGTACGTACATGTATGTGACAAACACACAACGTCTGCTTTTTTTCATTAGGAAAGCACCGGAAGACAGGGAGAGATGTAGCCGTGAAAGTAATTGACAAACTTCGTTTCCCAACCAAGCAGGAGAGCCAGCTGAGGAATGAGGTGGCCATACTGCAGGTAAACAAACATGTGCATCTCTCTGCAGCTGTAAATACTGTTGTTTGTATATTCATACTAGTGCTGGTACAATAAAAGCTATATATAGTAAAGGATGCATTGCTCTACAGTATATTAGATATTTGTGTTATAATGCAAACATAATGTATAAAATGCAGACACTGAACTTAAAGAGTTTATAGAGAACCATTAGACATTTCACTTCAATTTTCCGAATATCCCAGCATAAATCATGTTTACAAGAGCAACAGCTCTAAAAGTAAGCACATAATAACACTATTGTTGTCTCACAGGAACAGACAGTTTAGAATCTGACCCAAGTGATCCCTGGTTCCTGAATCACTTTTGAAAAAAGGGAAATCCCACACTTATTCCCTTTATGAGTGTTTTGACGGAACAAAAAAAGAAGGAGCTGTAAAGAAGAGGCCATAATATTGTGATTATAGTGCAATCTGACCAAACAATCTGGTTCTTAGATCAGTTTGGGAAACATTAGCTCATCTTGTGTTGTTTTAACAATAGCCAGATTCCCATTTACAAAAGCCTAAAAGGTCAGATTTCAAAGGTCACAGTCATCTGATAACTCCTTTGTACTTGTAGGGTAGCTTAGCATGGGTAATTAGAATTAAGGCTGATAGCATTTAAAAGTGAACAGGCTGTTTTAGATTGGCAACTGACATTTGTAGTATTTGTTTTGTTTGTGATTGTGCGTCAAATCGAGAAATA
>JAPQRN010000006.1:17037018-17065113 GCA_037367275.1 Coranthus polyacanthus | reverse complement strand
TAGAAAATCAAACATTTCTTAATCTGTGTTTGTCTCATGCTTACATGCTGCTTTGATAGATGAGACTTACAACTACCTACTGTATCAACTACCTACATGAATAAATAATTATATCAAGATATTTAAAATGACAAAAAGACAACCTGGCGTACATCAGTGTGCGCATACTCGAAACGACAAGATGGGAAATCAATTACATCAACTAATTCATTCATTATTATTTATATTCATTGTGAGGAATTGAAACCACTTCTTAAATAAGATAATAAACCGCATGTCGTGTTTTATTTTGTACTTCACAGCACAGCTTTAAGCACGTTCGCGGAAGTATTTGCAGACCTATGTATCTCCAGTTAAGGCTCATTCCTGATGTACAGTACAGTCATTGTCAGCAGGTGGAGACAGAGGGGCAGCAGTTTGTTACTTCCCATTTAGCGCAACAGTTATTCACTCTGCCTTTTAGCAGAGCGCTCACACACTGACCATGTTTACAGCTTTTTGCATTCATGCCTCAGTACCATGTCCACTTTTTCAAAACACCTCACACGTTCACCGTATCAGTAAAGACAGACAATGTGAAGTAAACCGCGTGGACCTTTGCATTGCTTTCATACAAATCACATTCAAACACCACTTCTTCCAAACGTCATGAATATGTCTCTCAGTCAGTGTTCACCACCAGGAAAATTCTGCACAAATGCATCACATTTTGCAGACATTTAGATATTCTGTTAACAGCTGCCTTTCGGTTCAAAATGTACCGCTCTATGCAATATGTAAGTCATGTGCTATCAGTGACAAAAAAAACACCCACTTGGAATGCGACATGCAACTACAGTTACTGCCATTTACCACACTCGATGGTGCTTTCCACAGTATTGTGCAAACCAAGAGATCAAATGTTACTTTAGCTGCTTCACTTACATTTTTTTTCAAGGATGGATTGCTGGGGTGGATACACTAAGGTATGCAAAAGATTTATGTAGTTTGATGCCAAATCTAAAGGACTAGTTGGATGAGTCACCTTTGGTTGAAGTATCAGCTGTTTTGGTGGTTGAAGTACATTTTATGCCAAAAGTTAACTCATGTGCTCAGGTGTGCGTCACTGAGTGAATTGTTTTAAAATAGTGGACATGGTATTGAGACAAGTGTTGAAAAGACTGAGGTTAAGGATTTAAATGAAATATTTAAAATGAGATGTAAATGGCAGTAAATATGCATTATGGAGAACTTTAGTGGTATTTTTGCAACAAAACTACGCAGTAATGAATTTTCTGTTCTCGCTGCTGTGTTTCCCTTTCCTGTGGTTTACCAGCTTTGCCGACACTGTTTCTGCCTATGTCTTTTAACCATTCACCGCACACTCTTCCATTCTGTCCCTGCCTTTTACTCTGTTGAATCAGCATTTTTCATCGTCCCACGTTTTTGAAATACATTGCTCTTCAGTTTCAATATCCTCCATCTCCTTGTCAATATTCGCCCTTGTCTCTAATGTCTTACTCAGAGTTTACGCCACCTGGGTATTGTGAACCTGGAGTGTATGTTCGAAACGCCAGAGAAAGTGTTTGTGGTGATGGAGAAGCTACACGGTGACATGCTAGAGATGATCCTCTCCAGTGAGAAAGGCAGACTGCCTGAGAGACTCACTAAATTCCTCATCACTCAGGTATATATACACCTAAGCAAATAAGGCATTTGTCGTGTTTTAACATATATTCTGCAACAGTGAAAATGTGTTTACACCTGCTCTTCTGTGTTTGTTTGTACATATAAGGTATTGTTGACTTTACAGACTGCAGTCATACCGCATGCTTTTTGCGGTTTGTCTCTCTCGGCATCGTGATGCATTTTTAATGCGTCATAGCTAATTTTTCTAAGTGTGTTTTTGTATGTGGCTTTGTGGCTACGTCAGTCTAATTCATATCCTGTTGTGATGCGTGCCTAGATTCTTGCAGCTCTGAGACATCTACACTTCAAGAACATCGTTCACTGTGACCTGAAACCTGAGAATGTGCTGCTTGCTTCTGCTGATCCCTTCCCCCAGGTATATGCATACACGAACACATGTACGCACCTTAACGCATTCTCATATGAAGCAGCTATGGTTTTCTCATTCTATAATGATCATGTCTCAGCAGTATACACATACATAAGATGTAAAAGATTCCTAAATGAAGCAATTGCAGTTTTCTTACTCTGTATTGATTACATCATAGTAACTGAAGCACATTTGCTCATATGCGTTTCATCACATCTATGTAGGCTTAATCTATTGTCAAATCCCTCATAATCATTTCTTAGCCTCCCTTTTTTCACACTTTTCACCAACACCATGTCATCAGTGTCTTATTTTTTTATTTTTTTTGACCTACCTACAGGTGAAGCTGTGTGACTTTGGGTTTGCCCGTATCATTGGCGAGAAGTCTTTTCGTCGCTCTGTTGTCGGCACACCTGCCTACCTGGCCCCTGAGGTTCTTTTAAACCAGGGCTACAACCGCTCGCTGGACATGTGGTCGGTGGGCGTCATCATGTATGTCAGCCTCAGTGGGACGTTCCCGTTTAATGAGGATGAAGATATCAATGACCAAATCCACAATGCAGCCTTCATGTACCCTCCCAACCCCTGGAAACAGATCTCCAGTGATGGTAAACACAGAGCCGTGTTTCACTGTTACACACTTTTAGATGAAAGAGGAAACCTGAAATGATGATGCATCCAAGAAAAAAAAATCAAACTTGCATATTTCAAAATTAATTTTGCGTTGCATTGACTTGACTTGCTGCGGAAGAGTTTTGTAACGTTTCCACATCATGATGATTCACTGTCTGTAATAATGATATTGCAATTCCACAATAAATACCAATAGAAATAGACGTTTTCATTGTGGACTGACTTCATGCACTTTTCTCTCTAATTGTTCATTTTTGTAAAACTATGGTTCATATCATTTTTTTTTCAGCAATTGACTTGATCAACAACCTGCTGCAAGTCAAGATGAGGAAGCGTTACAGTGTGGACAAGAGCCTCAGCCATGCATACTTACAGGTAACATATAAGTTATGTTAATTCTTTAATCACATAATGAATTTATGTTTTTATTATGTTCAGATTTTTTTTTTTTTAAAGAAAGAACATTATTAATGAAAAATGCAAAATCTGTCAAATTTCAAAGACCGACATTTTACATGCAGTAAAAATACATGTTATGTTAGACTGTTACAAACGATTGGATGCCTTAAAAGCAAATGAAAACGGTGATCAGTAAACAGGGGTATTCTAATAAATAAAATCACTCAGCACTCAGTTCAGTCCTGCCTTATTAACTACCAACACAGAGCAATAACATGCAAATACCCTATACACCCCTCAATACTATTTTAGAGAATAGCAGATCTAAACATGGACTCCCTGTGTGAAATGACAACTTGAGGCTGATGGTTTTTCTTGTGGGCATAAGGAGATGGATTTGCTGTAAAAATTATGTTTTCATTGAACATACAGTTCTTAAATGTCCCCTTCGTCGTTGTCAGTAGGAACCAGTCCACTGTTGTTTTTTGTTGCAGGAGAGCTCCTTGCTTTCATTACCGACTAATTAATTAGTAACAGTGATTTGTCACATGATTTAAAGTGTCATTTATAACAGTCAGTGTCAGAATAACAGTCAGATATCACTTAGTCTGGGGTCACTTGAGTTCTTACTAGCACACACAATCTAAAGTGATTACCGGATGATGTGCCACGAACACATAAAAGCCCCTTTAACTTTGATCTAATTTCAAGGCTCCTAAAAGTGAAATTCCATCCCTGTGTTTATTCCTGTTTGTCATTTCTCAGGACTATCAGACATGGCTGGATCTGCGGGAACTGGAGACTAAACTTGGCGAGCGTTACATCACCCACGAGAGTGACGACAGCCGTTGGCAAATGTTTGCCCGTGAACATACTCTGCCTTACCCTGCTCACCTCGTGCCTCCGCCTCCTGCACCGGCGTCTGATGATGAGGACGGTGGGGAGGATGCAGATGTACAAGGCCTGACTGAGAGGGTCAGCATCCTCTGACCAAGCAGAGACTCGGTCTAAATTAGAAAGGAGAAAAACACAGGGAGAGGGTGGATGGGATGGAGAAACATAAAGTAAGAATCATTTGGTTCTCACAGGAATAGCGTCCAACTGTTTTGACTTCACAGTAAACCTCTGCTGTGTGGCAGCACTTAATTTTACAGCAATAAATTACATTTCTCAAGATGAATTCATCTTTGCTGTCGTCGGTCCTCTTTCAACTTTACAGTTTTTACCTCTTGTCGTGATGAAAACTACTATAATGTATTTGTCATTCTGTGTGCGTGGCTGACCTGGGGAACCCCTAACCTAAAGAAAAAAAAAAAAGTCCCAGATTTAAAATCAGAATTTGTGAAAACAGCATGTTCGTATCGACTCCCTGCAAAATGCTTCAAAGCTTAGCAGGAAATGCGTTCAAGATAGGAATTTTGTGTACGTGCTTTTTATTTTTCCTGCCCAAATTGGGGCTGAATTCAAAATGAACCTTCAACAACTCCCACCACTTAAAGAATAGGAAACATTCATTTTTAGTGCCATTTTATTGGACTAACTGGAAACACGCTCCCTCCCATGTCTTCAGTAAAAAACAGCTCCTTCTCTTTTCAGAAATGAGTGATTTTAAGTGACAAAAGACTTCCTCAGTGCAGATAATTACTAATGTGCAGGCACAGAGTCAAGTCCATCTGTATTCACAAATGCACTCTCATAAATCCCTGTGAAGTATTGATCTGGAGACTGCAAAATCTCCAGTAATTACCACTAGTGTTGAGACACAACAGACTCTTCGAGAATATATGTGATTAAAAATGTCATTGTGGTTTTAAATGAACGCTATCATGGGCTGTTTATTGTCTGCCATGACCATTAAATTCATTACACTCATGTGAAATGTTTTTTCCTGTAGCCAACAAATTATGCTATATTACCCACAACGCCTGTCACTGAACGCTGAAAATTACTTCTATTGTGTTCAGTCTGCCACTTTCACCCATTTCTGAAGTCAAACAGTCAAATGGTGAGTCACTCACAATTTTATAAGATTTATATACTGTTCATGAAGGCAGCATAAGTAGGGAAATGACACCTATTTGTTGCTATTTTCAGCACAAGCAGACCCCTCCCTACGATACGTTATTTGGGGTGGGAGATGGGGGGCGGGTTGGGGTAGATTTTTGGGGAGTGCATGTAGTAGGTTTGATTACTGACTACCTGATACGTCAAAATGTTGCATGTTTCTGTGAAGTAGATTTCTATAAAATATATAATATACAATATAAAACATCCTGTAGTTATAATGGTCTATTATAGACATGTGTAACCTGAGGTTTATGTAGTGTCAAACGTGTAGACTGTACAACATGTCTTAAGAATGATCCTAGCCTTTGTAACAGAGAATACAAACTTTGAACAATATCCTTTATGTCTCTGATGTTTTATTTACCTGCAATTTATCCAGACATAACCGTTAATCATCAAGCAGTTATAATTGTCCTCGAACTCAAGAGGGAACACATAAGACTCACAGTTGTGTGAACCCCGTCAGCCATAAACAGTCAATTTGTTTCTTCTAATGCTGTATATTTAAGATGTAAAGACCATGACTGTCACTCAGGTGTTTTTATGCTGGAGGACATGCTTTGTAATAACACATAAACACAAGGACCTTCTGCTTATGGTTTGAGAGATGGGAATTATGTTGCTCAGAAGAGTGAATAATTTCCACCAACCATGGCAACCATCTGAGAAGTGGCTGCACTTAGTAAACAGAGACACACAATCAGAACACAGTCTTGAATCTGAAATTTGGCTTCACTTGATTCTACCAAACAAAAAAAAAAAAGTAGTCTGCCAGAGGAGGAAGATGACGTTTGAGATTTCCACTAGAAGTTGTGATGCATCCAGTTTGGTGTGAGTGATGACCTTTAGATTTGAAGGGTTCAGTCGTCATCACAGCAGCAGGTTTCGTAATGTCTTCTTCTTCTTCTTCTTTGGAAATATTTATTAATGTATCAAATTTGTGAACTATTATAACGTCTATGAAGACAGTGTGTTAAAATGGATATTAAACTGTTTTAGTTTCGGGACTAAATGGGGGATTTAAAGTGTTATCGATACAGCAGTCTTTCAGGGCCTGCTATGAAAAATCGGACCATTAACACATAAAAATGTCATATTTCAATAATTTGTTAGGTCTGTCATTACAAATTTGCTGACATTTTGCTTTTGTCACATTAGTGACACTGTATTTGATGAATGGACCTTTCTGAGCCTCACTAAAAAAAAAAAACTCGAAGTTCGAAACGAATGTGAACTGAAGTATAAAGTTTTTAAGCAGTGACTGATAGCCATCATCTGAAACACTGTCTGTGAACATGCAAAACAAACGCATCGTTAGCTCAGGAAACGTTTTGTCTATAAAAATGTAACATGATGACAAATTCTTAATGGACTTTTCTCATCAGCCACTGTGACTGTAGCACCAATGACCTGCAGTTTGCCCATCGAGTACATTAAAAGGCCATCCAAGCTACCGAGTTTGCCCTTGCACTTAGGCATAATGCACTATGAAAGGGAATAACTCAGAGTAAAACAATTTACAAAATTACAGAAAATTGCAGAGCAATTCCAGTTGACAGATGCAAAACAAAAAGGTAGACAAGATCTCATTTACATCAAACCACTCTGCCTTTGTAAAAACCAAACTAACTTTGTGGATAAAATCTATGGGAGTATAAGCATAAACAATGACATAAGTAACTAGTTTAGATATCATCGTCATATTTACACATTGGTTGCGCACTAAAATAGGCCAAAAGGTGCTTAAAATCCATTTTATAAAACATTACATTTAATGTCAGATGTGTGCACAGTAAAGGGTAATTTCAGTTCACAAAAAAAAAAAAAAAATTCTGATTAAAATTCTAAAAATACTAATATATTGTTTAGTTTCATATTTTGTTTTCACAACTACTGAAGTGATTACTGAATGGAAACAGGTGGGTGTGGGGGTGAGACCGTGACGTTGGAGGGAAGAGCAGGGGACTTCCTGACAGGTGAGTCCACTGAAGTACATACTGAAATTACATAAAATGAAACTGACATTGTAATATCACTGAGGTCAGGTACACAATGGCTTCAGCCTTTTAGTGGATTAACTCCTGAAAACGCTGTGAGAACAATGAACTCACATAACACTGTTCTCTTTTCGCAGCACAGACAGTTTGTGCTATAAATTACACAAAAAAAAGTCTGTTTGTTGTGCTTCTCATTTGTGAGATCAGTGGTTATATTATACACGACAGTCATTCTTTTTGAATGTATACTAGTTATCGCATTGTTTTATATACAGTGGAAACTGCTTCTAGTGATCAACTGCTTATATGGATCAGAAACCTGTTTAATGCTGTTTAAATAATTCGCTCGTAGTGATCAAGAAGTCCTCTCATCGTGTTCATTTTGGGTCTTTTCATGTGTGAAGTTGGGGCTGCCTGGACTTAAAAATAAATTTCCTGTCATGAAAAACAACAGAGGGAAAACCCCTGTGAAACTCATTCAGAGTCGGAGAGAACGGGTATTTCACATCCTTACAGCGACATACATGTGCAGTGTAACAGGTAGAGTATGGGATATCCATCTACATCTGCCTGTATTTACCAACAGCTTAAGGTGTAGAAACCCCACTATCACTATGAAACTGTAGACTTACAGACAGCTGACAAATTAAAGGTCCGGTTATAATGATCATCCGATTACAGTGATCAGCGTGATCACTTTAAGCTGTTTCCACAGTATTATTATTTATTTAGATTATGTAACATAACATGTGCACTTAAGAATGGCAGATGTACAGTGCCCCGCCTTTTACATTATCATAAAGTGCCCCTTCTTCCTGTTCAGGTTAACTTCTCATTTGTTCGTTTGAAAGCGATGATGTGTGATTCCTTCACGTTTGAGCCTGTGGGCCACAGACAGCATTGTGCAATAATGAAGCTAAAACATGAATGTAGAGTTAATATAATTAATTCATTTAGCTTCTCAGCTGTTGAATATAGAAAAATACAGATGATCTAATAATTATGTCTGAAGCTGTATGTGTGTTCCTCAGAAAACTCTTTACCTTTAAGCAGGAGTGTGCTTAATACATTACGTAACATGTCATTTTAAAGAGAACGCACCCTGTTTACAACAGCCTTGTATAACCTCCAACCAGTTGGAAAGTATTTGGCTACTCAAGACTTGAGAAATCGTTTGAACATTATAAATATGCTGTGAACAAAGCACTTCACCTCTTGTGTCAGAACTGAACTAATACAGGCGCCCACAAACACCCTAACATATTTGACCTAATTTTCTTTTTAATCCAACCTTAAATATATCAGAGGGCGAGTTATAGCCCCTGAGACTCTCACATAGTCACAGAGGAAAGGCCCGTATGGATTATTTTATAATTTACTGGCAAAAATGACCTCTGTGTAATCTTTTACTTTCCATATAACCATTACTGTAGCTGAACGATATCAAGCCGCACGTATGCATTCTTGCTCATAAGAAAATATGCAATATTTACAGCTGGTTTAAATGTTTAGCAAGTACATTAACAGACAGTCCGCTGGCTTTCATCACAGATTCTTTTCATGAACATAAAAAGCCTTAGACAGGAACTGGCAAACTGTAGTTCTGGATAACATACTGTGTCTGATAACCACATGGCTCATGTTCCTCCCTGGTACTGATCTTATTACATAGAAATCTGCTCACTTCTTAACCTCAATCTTTTATGAGTTTTTTTTTAATTTACTGCCATGACTAACTCTGCTTGAAACGGTGAGAGAAAGATTATATAGAGAAAACTTTGCCATAAATGAATCCTTTTTTTCCGTTGTGTTCTATGTAAATGAAACGGATTTTCATTTCATTCGTTTACATTCACACTATCTACATCTGTATGAAAAGGCAGACCGCCAGTATGCATAATGACGAAATGAAAGTTCTGTCTGTCTGCCCACAAACTTTCAATTCCCCTTAAATACAGCAGGTGATAGGTTTAGCTTCTTGGGGGATAAAAACGGCATCATATCTGTTCCATTACACTCTGATGGTTTTCCCCACCCTCTGAAGTCTACTTCCTTCATACACGTGTGCAAAGTTATAGCCCTCCTCCTGCATGTGTCTTCCCTTTTTTGTTCTTCGTCTCATCCCCTCTCCACACTCTTTGCTGACATTTCAACTGTGGCTGTCAACGGCACATCAACTCAACCACAGCGAAATAATCAGACGGCACACAGAGAGAAATGTGTTGCACAGTTGTACTGGCTGATAGTCATCTTGTGCAGTCGTAATTGGAAAGTACCATGCGGGGCTGCAGTGGCCGGGCTGTGCAGTGTGCAGCATCTGTGAAGAGGCTCTTCTGAAGCTCGTCCTCTGACCCTCCTGGATTGAACTCCGTCAAACTTGAAACAGCTCTGGAATGTGTCTGAAACTCTTCACCTACACGACAGCTCTCTTTTACCATCAAGACACACCTCTGACCAAATAAAAACAGGTGAGGTCATTACTCGTTGATGTTCTGATTATGAGATGTGTCACAGTTAATGCCATTTTTGTTGTATTGTTATGTTTTAACTCAACCAAGGTGTTCGAAATCATTACTTTCAACTTTCTATTGCTACCTGCAATAGAAAGATTGAGAGAGATTGTGTACTTGAGGCTATATAAGTCAGCGTTACGAAAATAATTCAAATAGAAATGTTAGTCTCTGCAGGGTTCTACTTCTCCCAGCAGCGGTAACCAAAAAAAAAAAAAAAAAGCAAGCGGAGAGTGAAGCAGAGAACTGCTTGACAAGATGAAATAGTGGAAATTCACAGGAATGTAGAGTTGGACTGTGACTACATATTTGGTATTTGGGAGGACGACTAAAAGATCATATAATAAAAATGTTCAATAAAGACTTTGGAGTGAGAAGATTTAGCATGCAGAATATGCCCCTCTCAACAAAATAAGTTGAAGTTGCCCTTTTAAAGCCTCACTGGTGACAAGGCTGCATAATGACATCAAGGTTTTTTCAGCTGATAATATTAACAAACGCATAGTTGGCTCAGATGTATGAAAGGACTAACTGAAGCTTGGACCAGCTGTTAAAAGTAGCTGTGTATTGGGATTTTGTGTAAAATGAAGATGAAAAATGAGTGGAAAATACAGGCACGAAAATGAAAATAACCTCTACTGACTCATACTTAGGAAGAGGTGAACTCCAACACGTGGTTAGTCATTGTAGCCAGACTGATGACTAAACAACAGCCTTGTGTAAGAAAAGATACATGCGTAAAACTCTCTGTGGCTACTGTCGGTGTAGTCTGATTACATTTTTTTGAAAATGTAATGAACAATTCATTAAATCAAGCCTATGCGGATACACACAAACCGAGACGCACGCAACGCACACATGCAAGCACACATTATCATTCACTAAAAATGGCCTGTCTCTAAATGGCTTCTCCATTATTGAGTTTAGATGGGACAGCCTACCATCCAGACGTTAATGGCATTAGATGCTTCCTGAGCCAGTAAACACGCCAGGACCAAGCCTAAGCGATAGAACACAAATACAGAGAATAAATAAATAGCAAAGAATGAAACTGGGATAGGAAAAACAGAGAGAGAGAGAGAGAGAGAGAGAGAGAGAGGGGGAAAAATATAGATTTATTTCATGATGCTGAAATCTCCAATAGAGTGAGAGGAAACTGACGGAATAAAGTCTTCATATAAAAACAAAAAAGGTGCTGGGAGTCTTGTGACTTTACATAAAATAGCAACCATATGATGTCTTTGTATGAAATTATCTAAAGATAATCTGCAGATTCTACTGACTGAGACTGACTGTGGTAATACATTTCATTACTACGGGGGTAGGGTTAAGATTAGTAAATTAGTTAGTTATTATAACCTTTATTTAATCTCGGAATATAGAATACAATGAAATCTGGGAAAGATTACTCCATCTTCAAGGCACTGTACACATTTAAATCCTATGTTTTAGGACTAGATGCCCAAGTAACCCATTGTGTTGGGTTGTTTTGTCTTCATAGAATCACAAATCAGGATAAACTGGATTTAAATTGTCTTAAGTAGTGATGACAGTAAAATGCAACTGCTCAATTTGCGAGTTCAGGCTGTGCTGACCCTGCCCATCACTTAGCTTGAGATCATGCAGTGCAATAAGTGTAACAATTTATAGACAATTCAACAAAAAGCAGCATTAACATAAAATAATGTGATCAGCTGGGTGGCTTGGTTTTCACATCTGATACATCTGATATAAGGCATTAGATCCTTAATGCACTCAGTGTCCATAAAACCAAGACCTTCACAGAAAAGACTGCATGACATGTTTTCTCCAAACACAGCAGGTGAGGCAATAGGGGGGAATTTTGGCAATTCTAGTTTCTTTCAGAACTGTGGGTTCAAACTGTTATCATCAATGGGAATGACTAAGCCTATGTCTTCTCCAGATAGGGAAACGACGAACAAATTCTCGTTCAAAAAGATCAGAGGACAGTGAAATAATCGTATCACTTGTGTGCACTGAACCACAAAATAGAAATGGGGAATAAGAAAACTCTACTATGAATTTGAAGTATCATAAATCACGTTCATGTCTCTTGTTACTTTTACTAATACAGCAACTTTTTTTATTTACAGGCAAATTTCTAACGAGGAAAGTGACAAAAACATAAAAGGAACCATGAATGTTACAGCTGCACCTCTACCATCATCAACAATACCAACCAGAAACTCAACTCAGAATTCAACTGTATGTGTTAAAATTGGTGAGAGTGCCATCAGTGACTTCCTGATGTCAGTTTACATCCTGGCTTTTATCCTGGGTTTGATCTTCAATGTTCTTACCTTGGGCCCCATTGTGCAACAAGTGAAGCGGCAAAATGTTCTGGGCATCTTCCTCCTCAGCCTCTCCCTGTCTGACCTACTTTTTATCTTCACCATGCCACTTTGGATCAATTATTATCAGCAGGACCACCACTGGAGGCTAGGTCCCACCTCATGCAACATAGCTGGCTTCTTCTACTACTCCAACATGTACATCAGCATCTTCCTGCTCGTCTGTATCTCTGTGGACCGCTGCCTGGTGGTCATGTACCCACTTCGATCCAAGATCCACCGTACATCTTGCTATGCATGGGCACAGTGTGCCGCAGTTTATGTTGTAGTGATTGTGCTGCACATTATAGTGCTAATCAACGACACCCTCACAGATGCACACGATGAAAAAAACAACAATGACCGTTGTTATGAGACCTACCCCATGCCGCGTCCCGTCGCCTTGTTCAACATGCTCAGAGTGGGGATTGGCTTTGTGCTGCCGCTGCTGATTTTGGCAGTGAGCTACTGGAAGGTACTAGCCACTGTCGGTCAGAGTCCTGGTCTGAGTGCCCAAGCTAAAAGGAAGGTCCGCTTGCTGTCCTTTGGGGTAATTGGGATCTTCTCAGTTTGCTTTGCTCCATATCACATTCTCTTGCTTGCACGCTCATTAGTATTCTACAAAAGTGAGAGCACAAATTCTGACGGAAGTTATTGCCAGTTTGAACAAAAAATGCACTTCTACTTCTCATGCACATTGGCTCTGTCCAGTCTAAACTGTGTGGTGGACCCAGTGCTCTATGTACTGATCAGTAACGGATTCCAAAAGGAGGTCAAACTGTGCTGTACGAGACAGAAAAAGGCACAGACAGAGCATTGTGTCTTAACTACATACAACAGAGAAAAATGTAACAATAATTTAATATGAAAAATAAGTTATATGCTCCATACGTGAGTACATAAGTGCAGAAGTACATTTATATGCATGGATGTATATATGCATGTGTGTGTACTTTATGTACATTCAAAAACACAATTATGCATAATGGAGATGTTTTCACATATCTCTGTCTCCAGACTTAATGAGTGAGTGGCAGGATTATTTACATGCCATAAACAACCTCTCATGTACAGACAATCAGCCCTACAGAACCACTTTACTGCCTGTTTCTCTCCATCATATCCTGCTCAGAACAGAGGAGGTTTTGAATAACATGTATCTTGGTAATTGGATTGCAGTCCCAGGTTCTGCTCCCGAGAGTTCTTCAGCAGCAGCCACTTCTGGTTTGTGGATGGGCAGTGCCGGAGCTGAAGAGCACTTGTATTTTCCTTCCAATCTGACAAGGATATTGTGACTGCGATTGTGTGACCCTGGTATAACTGAAAGTGCATTAGCTCTAAAGCAAAAGAAAAAAGCATTTATTGGCATAATCATGTCCTCAGTGCCTGACTAGCTTTGAAGCATTGGGTTGTTATTGTGTTCAAATGTTGAATGTGAAGTAAATTCAAATAAACCAGTGATGTGAACGGATGCTCAGCACTTTGGTGGTTTATGCAGCAAATGTGTCATCCTTTTTTCATCTGCAATGTAACCATTTCTGTGTGGAGTTTGCATGTTCTCCTCGTGTTGTACGGATTTCCTCCGGGTCCTCCGGTTTCCCCCGCCATTAAAACTATGTATGCTAGGTTAATTATCCGGTCAGTGCCCTTGACCAGTACCATGGTCAAGGGCCTTCAGTGGCAGCGCACTGTTCATTGTGTCTGTACTTGGATGCGTTAAATGCGGAGGTTGAATTTCCCTACTGGGATAATAAAAAACCCCCAAAAATTGCTGTACATTGAAGCACTTAGCCAAACTGTCACACATAAAGGGAATCATAAAATATAGCGCAGCCACGTGTTGCGCCTGTGTTGTTAAGCGGGCACAGGCTGCAATTATGAAACCTATGTCTGTTTGTGTATAAGACTGAAACAAAGGAAAAGAGGGAGAGAAAGTATAATCCATAGTATTTATTTATTTATTTTAATTTATTTAGTTTGTATCCATTATTCATACAGTGGCTCTGTCGTGCATCAATAGAGCTCTTTGTTGTGCACATCAATACATCACCAACTGAGTGCTTGACATATAACCAGTATGAACCCTGCGGCTCTTATGGTTTGTACAATCAGTTTTTTGTTTTTCAGTAAAAGTCTACAGCTTGACCCGTTTTATGGCACATGAAATCACAGTGTGCTAAGAAGAATGTATATTGTGTTGTGTGTTCATTTGTAAATACTTCATCTATTCTGATAAAAAAAAATGTGATCTTGGCTGCGTTACTTTTTTGAATCAAAATCACATTTGCTTTTGCAAATTTGTTTCGCGTAAAGAGTTTTCAGAAAATTGGCTGCTCTGCATTTTATTTAATATATTCGAAATGTTTGTATTACTTATTATCTGTTGAAACCCAATATAGCTTATCAATAAAGATCTCAGAGGTCTGTAGCTATAAGTACTCAAAAACTAAAAATACACAGAATGATGCATTTAATAGGAGTAGCATTGAGGACCATACATTGTGTGGATGAGACTAAATGACAGAATAATGCTGATCTTTGTCCTCTCATGGGATTTCTTGAGACAATTTGAAGAGGCACCACTGATCCATTTTCTCCAGACTCAGCTTTCAACGAGATAACTTAGACTGTAGCCAGACGCCGTAGGAGATCGATATGGTTTCATTGATTTGCTGTTCTAACTCATTCAATCAAATATGTACGGTATTGTGACGCGTGCAGCACTCAATAGAACAATAGAAAACAATTTCTTATTTTCTCTACCATAATGAGCAATCACTGCTAATCAGTTCATATTTTTATCGAACTGTTGCTCTCCTGTTGCTCTCTGAGTGTCTTTAATGAAACAGCAAGTATTAATAATCCAACTATATTTATCTGTGGCCTAATGTGTTTCTAATCAACAAACCCAAAGTGGTTTATCATTAGATTTCATATTTCATTAGCACACAATAAGCAGGATATATATATATATATATATATAGTTTATGTTGTCTTTTAAGGACATCATGGTACTGAAACATAAATGAAGGGGACAGATGAAGGGGACAGGAGGGTATATTCCAAATATTGGGGATCACACTCTTCAGCCTCCCTGGGAAGGTCTATGCCAAGGTACTGGAGGGGAGAGTACAGCTGATAGTCGAACCTCAGATTTCCATCTTGGTTCTCTGTAACATGTAACATGTCACACGACTCTGTGGCTTCCATTAGTGTTTGATTTTACTTTTAGTTTGGCTTTCTGGGCCTCAGTATCAGTGCTAGTTAACCTTTATTCTGGAAGCAGCAGTCAACATTTCTATATATATTTGTGCAAGCCTCCTGAATAGCAATATACTCACAAAAATCTTTCTTTTTTTAAAATTTTTGTATGTATTAACTTTTCAAAGTCTGCTTAAACACACAAATTAAAATTTGTTGAATTTATCAAATTTCCTTTTGCATCTGACTTTCAAATGTCACACCATTCCACCAGCACATGAAAAACAATATTCTCTAACTTACACCTTAGCACCTCTTTTCACACTTTCACATAAAGGTAAAAAAAAAAGACAGAAAACATTTTCCCACAGTTTTAATTCACAGAGACAGTGACAAACAAAGCAGAAATAAGCATTTTTTTCCCCACACTTCCCTGTGCAATGCACACTTCCTTTGTGTTTTTCACTTGTATTCTTTTGTACATGACTGTGCTTGCAAACGCATGTGTATGCACTGCATTCAAGCAGACGTAACCACAAAATTCTTTTTGTTTTCATTTTGTCTTTGCCTCACTTGAATACTCATGAAGACAGTGAACTGTGAAAGCACAATGTTATAGTTATCTAGGCAATAGGTATATACATCAAAACTTAACCATATTAATAGCATGGAAATACATTAAAACATGCATTATTTGATATTTGATGTGATTTTATTAGAGCATTTTTTAAAATAATACATGGATATTATTTAAATACTAAATTCCCAGTCATGGGTCATAATTTAAAGCAATTTCAACAAAATCTCTCTTGTAACCAGTGGGACTCCGAAGTCTGAATCCTCACAAATTCCACTTAAGATTCTTTAAGTTTTTTAAAAAACTTTATATACCTATGGATTGCATTATACATTAAATTAAATGACCCAGTTCTACGTGATATCCAAACATCAGAAGTGGCTGTGAAAATATTCAGACTCAAAAAAGGGTTCATTTTGTGTTTACATTTATGATGCACGCCTTACATCATTTTCTGACACCACTGAAAGGCATAACCTGTTTGTTTGTTTGTTTGATTTTGAATCTTTTGATTATATCCCACAAACTTTACGGCTTTGACGCTTCACTGGACCTAAATCATCTAAATGTCTTCTCTAGCCAGCTTTTGTGTTTCCTGCATACAAAATAATTCATTCTTCAATTACAAGGGGTTTATTGACTGAAATTCATCTCACAATTTAATATCTCATCCATAATTGTTTTGTCCTGCTGTCAACGTTGCTATTAGACAACTGCTGTTATTTTGCACAATGGAACGGTGAGTGACATAAAGTACGTAGGTTTTTGTTTTAAAACAACATGGTGTCTGATTACTTATGCTCTGGGTGGTGAAAACAAATCTGATACCCTTCTCCTTTTTGATGGTGGCATGACAATGTACAAAACATGCTGACATGGACCAAGTTACGTTAAGTGTGCTGCACAGCATATGCATCTGAGGAAAATAATCGTTACCAGATGTAATTCCAGGTCTATAAGTATGTGGCTAGCCCTCTAACAAGCTTCACTAAGGTAAGGTAATGTGAATGAGTTCACACAACTATTGGCAGGGACAATTCTGTCCTTTCAAAATATTGGTAAGGACATATTGTTGCAAATCTATGCCCTTGGGTTAATAATTCATGGGTAAAAATAAGCCAGATAAGCAGCAAGTGAAATACCCTTGAGAATAAAACCACTGTATTGATGTTGCATTCAATGTTGTTTGTAACCTAAATGATGCTAATGTTCCTAAGTTAACAAGTGTCCCGAAGTTATATGTATGTTTCTAATATGGAGGAGAAAATCATAAGGTGATGAATAGAGAACTGGTGAAAAAATGTGTCGTGTTTCCCCATAACACCCAAAAACAGCTGCTGGAAAAGAAAGTCATCCTTTATTCAGGGTTGTCTTTTAGTTGAGCCAATTTTATACATCTAAACCAATATTAAGCCTTACTGTATGCTTTCTTGTATTGTATGTATTGCTTATCACACCCCTCTAACAGAAACTAGGCAATCCATTGTAGTTTATAGTTTGTGTTAAATTAGGAGTGGATATCAAGTTGCAGCTCTTAGATTAACAAATTGGATTTGGTAACAGAAGTTCAGTGTTTGGGGTTTGTGAGCCAAAATCCTCTTGTCAACAATTAGCTTCCTCCTGAAACACAACTATATATCTTACAGCCCCTGTAAGAAAGAACATCAGGATGAAAATCAAATGTGTGAGTGAAGTGAATACAGTCTCAAGGTTCACTTAGAGAGAATAGCCAGAGCAAACCAGCTTGTGTGCAACAGTAATGTTGGCATCCGCAGCATTAGATGGGGAATGGGAGGTTATTTGTTTGATCACCAAGACTATGAAGAAGCGCAATTGCGCAAAATGTCACTGTATTGAAATAAACCCTAATATGGGAGCTATCCTGGTGTGTTTTTCCCTTTTTCTTTATGGGTTATTTGTTTGCACCAAAGCTACGCTGGCTATTTTTGTTCCTGCCAGTCATGTGACTGAACAAATAACATTGTGGAAGTTTTACCCTTCACTAAAATATTTTAAGTGTGTGTATTGTGTGATTTAAACAAAGCTTTCATTTCAGAAAGTATCCTTTTAATCATAGCAATACTGCTGAAAAAGGAACTGAGCTGAATCAGTGTAATTTAGATCGCATTAGTTAGTTCTCTGGCGAGGCTTTTCACAGACGATAAAGTATTCACTTAAGATCAAGACTTTGACAGAAACAGAAAGGATTAATCATACATGATGGAAACTCAACAGTGGCGCCATCACACTGACACTTAGGCAACGTCATTGTTCATGTGCTGAATATTAATTAACAAAGCTCACTGTGTCAGTCTTGTTTTTCAGACAGCGCCACAGCATTAGGACTTTGCTATTCTGGCACCTTTCTCATTTTTGTATTGATTCCATTTTACATTTTAAACAGTAGCGTGCCACAACAAGTGAGATGGTGATTTCTTCTCCCTCTGCTGTACATATTCAAGGTTTTATCACAGGTCCAGATGTGTCCACAAAATACATTTTACATAATAACACAACAATCACTAACAGGGGTAAAATTAAAGAATTTTTTACCCAGCTCCTCCTTTTATAGTGAGAAAAGTTCATTGTGCGGTCAGCTCCCCGAAGTAAGGCATTTACTGTTTTGGGATGTCATGCCCCAGTAACCCATGTAACAACCCCCGATTTCAGCCTCCTGCATCAGTCGGCCTACGGCTGTGTTTATGTGACTGCTGACCTTTTTAAAGCTGCGGGATCTGCTTAGTGTCTGTGCCAGGAGCTTGGCAGTCCATAGAGAAAGCAGTGGTTCCAAAGCATGAAGAAATCTTCATCATCATCATCATACCCAATTGCAGTGTGGTCTACTTCTTTGCTTGTTGGTCACGAGTGGCCTTATGAAGTAATGTCTCTTATGAACCAAGAAAGGACAAAATGTTACGGTAATACAATGCTATGATGAAATCTGGTTTAAACTGATGTTGAGAAGTTGTCTTATTTTCTCCTGGACACTTCAGACATTAAAATCAGTGGGGTGCATGTGTCATCTTGTAGGTAATGTTGAGGCTCTAAAGCAGCTGTGTTACAACAGCCGCGGTGAAAAATCAGGTTCTGGATGTCCTACTCTCTGCTATTCCCCCCTGGCGACTGCGACAAGGACACAGGTAGCCTTTTAGATGCATGCGTACTTTGCTGTGCAGTGAGGCGTAGATGAAGGGGTTATAACATGCAGAGCTCATAGCTATCAAATGACTACAGACTTGTAGAACATTTATATAGCGCTTCCCTATGATGTGGAAGTCTGGGTCCAGGTCCAGCAACAGGTTCAGCACCTACACAGTGACATAAGCATAGTTGTAAATTATTTGAACCTCTATCAAATTCTTAATATACAGTAAACTTAAAGCTACCACACACAGTGTAGGATGAGCAAATCCCTATGACCAATTTAAATACCAAATTAGATACTGTGGTAAACAACAATGCAGAAGTTCCTTTTTGCCACTCTGATTAAATTTAGACTGAATATTCACTTTAGCATATTTCCTCTCATTTACTCCTTGTGAAAACGTCTATTACCACATTATCCTTTACAGGGTTGAGGGGTGCTGGACCCTCTGTGAACACTGTAATTGTCTGGGTACACCATGCAGTTTGAAAGTAAAACCTCAAATTAAGGTCAATGTTATTCCCTCCTAATATGATGATCCCCCACTGTTAGGATTTCACATAATTCATTGTGGGCATAATTTTTTCTTTGAAGCCACAATTACCTGATGTTGAGCTTTTGTGGTTTATAATGTGTAAAACACATGGAGTGGGGAGAAAGGCATTAAACTCACCTGCAGAGGAAGCCAACACAGGGCAAAAGCCAGCACTGAGGCCACCAGCAGAGAGAAGGTCTTCTTTCTCCGTTGGCTCCATCTCTGCTGGCTGTTGTATGGTTCCCCAGGGACTGTGTAGTGTTTTAAGCTGACAGTAATGGCACAGTAGGACACGCTGACGGACAGCAGCGGGATCATGTAGGAGGCAATGAGAATAAAGCAGGAGTAGAGAAGTCGGAGATTGCCACTATTTGGCCAGAATTCTTCACACACCACCAGATCAATGCCACTGGGCCGTAAGTCCAGGTAGCGTGTATAGAAAGATGGAGGTGCAGCCAGAGTAAGAGATAAAAACCATACACCCAGTGTCACTGCACCACAGCCCCACAGAGAGATCCTTTTCCGAACTGGGTGAGCTGAGACAGAAATAAAAAAACGATACACACAACACAATGCAATAACTGACGTGAAAGCAGTAAAAACATTGCATTAAAGCAACAGTTTTGCAACATGTGTCTGTGTTGATTTCAGCCCATTTATCTCATTGTCACTGAAATCATCAGTGTCTACAACAGCTGCTTTCACGACAAATACCACTGTACAGGAACCAAAAACAAGTCTCAAGATAGAAGGTTTAATAAAGACTGCAATTAACTTTATTTTTAAAAGAAAAGAGACCAGAGTACACTGATCGATTTTCTGTCCCTATCCGACAAGCATCTGATCCCGCTGTATAGTACTTAAAGGTCCACTGTGTAGGATTTAATGGCAAAGTGGTGAAATTGCAACCAGCAGAATACCCCTTGGCTCACCCTCCCCTTCAAAGCAGAGATAGGAGAAGCTAAAAACTTGATAAAAGTGAAAGCCTATGGCTAGAGCCAGTTCTTGATTTGATTTGATTGTTCTTGTTGTTGTAAAGAAGAATAACCGCTCCCTCTGGAATTATAAGCTCATTGTAAGATAACAAATCCCCAATTCTTATTTTCAGGTGATATACACTAAAGAAAAAATAATTATGTTATATTCCATTTCTGCAGTGAGATCCCCCTAAATCTTATAACACTGAACCTTTAAAGGTTGGCTGAATTATGGATAATTATTATGAATGATAATTATGAATATTAGTGAATCATCATAATTCTGAATGTTATGATCCATTTCTGGAATGAGATCCCCTTGAATTCCCCGACCTTTAAAATTTCAGTGTGTATATATTTTGGGGGATCTAATTGCAGAAGTGGAATATATGATTTATACTTATCTTCAGAGGGAGCAGAACGTACTTCTTCTTTTTCTCCTTTTTTCCATTTTGTGGTGGTTTGCATTATGTGTTAAGGAGTATTTCTTCACCTACTGTACTGTGGAGTGTGGACCAGAGGGGAGGGTCAGGTGAGGGGTATTCAGTTGGTTGCAATCTGCGACCTCACCGCTTGACGAGGGTTCAGTTACACACTGAACCTATACCTTTCTTAACTTTTCATTTGTACAAAAATGACCAAGAATCAGTATTATAAATGCTGGTTTCGTGCTCTTACCTACAACAATATAGCGATCCACAGCAATGGCAGTAAGTGAAAGTACTGATGCAAACACTGTGGCACACTGCAGCAAGGGCACCAGGTGGCAGAGGGGTCTCCCAAAAGCCCAGCCGTGGGAGTCGAAGGCATAAGACACCGTCAGTGGAACACAACTCAGGCACATCAGTAGGTCACCAGCCGCTAAGTTACCAATGAAAAAGTTGGTGGCATTGTGGAGTTTCTTGTCAGCCAAAATGCAAGCCAACAAGAAGGAATTGCCAACACCAGCTACCACCACTACAAGGTAGTAGAGAGGCAGGAATAGAGGCTTGAATTGCAGAAGAAGCTCCATGCCTGTAAACATGTCCAGAGGGTCACTGTGGTTGAGTCCATGACTTTTGCTGCCATCAAGTCTTTCTTGTCCGGTTTCATGGCTGGTGTTTGTGTTTATAGTGAAATCTCTATCCATGACTATATCCATGTCTCTGGAGGCAAACCTTAACAAAAGGGAGATGTATGAAAAACATCTATCAATCCTGTAGGAGTCATGAGCAATATATCATTGTGACTCTTCTGAAATTATACAGATATAGCCAACCTTTTGTTCTATAGGGAAATAACATTATTCTGTCATATTCATCAAATCAAAATATTGATTTATTACTCTATTATACTATAGTTTTTGACATCCCAGTTGGTTCTTTGATAACACAGAATTAATGGTGTTCATGGTGTTTAGCTTTGAGAACAGACAGAATGAACAGTCAATGATTCTCAAAGAAAGAGTAACACTGTTTCTTTGAGAATTAATGACTCAAGAAAAGGTTTTTAAAGTTTTTAAAAAGTTAAAGCCCAAGGAGAGAAAACAATGGACACATTTATTCATTAGTGCTTTTTGATATAGCATGCAGCGGCATTATGCATTATTATGGTGCTTTTTCTTTCAAATATCTGCTAAATCTCAGGTTTGGCCATTGCCACCTCAGTAAATCATATATCAATTCATAGATCTACAAATATGATGAAGAGGGAAAATGAAACTTTAAATGTACTTCATTCATGTCTATTGTTATGTTATTTTTTCTTATGTATCTTCATCTGTATAATTATATTGACCATATTAGATTCGGAGACATAAAAATCCATCAGTGTCCATTTAACGCATATCAAAAGTGAACACAGACATGCACAGACATGCATAATTGTTTTCATGGAAATTTTGGAATAAACATATGGGATGTGAATAAGACCATTATGATCCCCATCCCATAATCTTGCTTGGTGATGGAGATACAGTATGTTGATGCTTTGGTTATTTGTATTTTCAGTTTGACTGCAAATGACCTGAGTGGTTGACTCCCAATCAAAACTGAATGCTAACAGCTACGCAACTTCGAAGTTAAATTAAATCAATCCCATAGCTTTCATTGATCATTTTATGTCTCTATCATGCTGGGCGTCTTTATTCTCTTCAAAGCAAAAATATTGACTTTGCACATGTTGTAAAGTCAATATTTCACCTTTCCATGTAGCAAATAGATTTTACAAAAGGCTGAATATTTAGTTAGTGCAACAACTGTGGCAACGCAGTGTGAACAAGAGATTCACACTACGTTCTTGGAGCCCCAAGAAACCTGCGGCTAAACATTCCCTAATGCAGCCCTTTCTCATTTAATTCATTCAGTCTTTGTCACTACTAATACAGCAAGACTGTCTTTTCCATCCACCACTTACAGTCCATAGGCCGCATGTATGCAGGTGTTTATATGTTCACCAACTAAACCTTTCAGCTTTGGCAGTTAATACCGAGCACTTAGAACTGCCTCTATGCTCTGGATCATTGCCTGCAAATCAAATTATTTTCTGATGCCTTTGAATTGTTTTCCTAATTCCAACTTGGCTTTTGACAAGAAAAAATCCTGACATTTCCCCACACACTAGTATTTCCCATTGGCTGAGTAGACTGGCTCTCACCCACCTAAAGGTTTTTTTTTTTGGACAGTCTGTGCAGTGTACAAATACAGCTAAAAGTTTATACGAATTTAAAAGGTTAGTGCAATCAGATACAGTTGTGTTGGTTGGAGAGTTACATAAACGATGTTTTGTTGTCAAGATGTTGCAGCTTTTCTCCAGCGGAACCCCTAAACCCTCTGCGTCAACCAAAATCTGCTGAAACCAGACAGCTTCTCAGAAGTTCTAAACACTAACAAAAAGTAAGTTAACGTTGATTTTAACTGACCACTAGACTACTTTGCCAATTGGGAATTGTACCCAGAACCTTCTCACTGTGAGGAAACCATTGAGCCACACACTGTCACTGCTTTGGTTCGTATTATGTAGGACAGTCCTTTCCAATAGTTTTATACCTTTTTAGAAAAAACATGTTGTGATTATAAACTGTCTATGACTGTGATTAAATGCACCATAATTTTGAAAGATCAAACAGAAAACACCTCATGCTCTATCAGGCATATTTAATGTCTCTAATATGTTTAGGAGGATGGCCGTTAGTCATCTGCCTATTGCCTGTCTAAAAAATTCATGCTGGGGTCCAGCTGCATAGTTTGAAGAGGTTTTCCACAAGGCACGGCATTGCCTTTATACAACAACGGAGCATCGCAACTGTGTCCTTGTGTTTTAAATGAGGAGTTATCCAGATGGGCACAACATAATGTGTTTAATATTAATTTCTATATTGTTTTATATTATATATTATATTTGCTATTGTGTGACAGTGTCACAGCTGTCTCGCCTGTAGAGAGAAGAGTAATTTACATGCAATTTAGAGTAAGTTCATGATTTTTCATATGATACTATGACCTAAACGCTTTCAAACTTGAGAAAGATTATTCATCATCTTCTCAATGGACTTTACACACATTCAGTGTTAATGTCATTATCAGGACATTATGTGTGAATAAATGATTCTGGTGATGATGAAAACTTAAGCAGATCCACTCTGATTCAATATGGATGTATGTATATATATATATATATATATATGTAAAGCGCATCGGTGCAATCAATTTGAAGGACATGTACGAATATTTTGTCTATTTCAAAGCCCATTAGTGACATTACCTGCTCAACATCAATTTCCACTTTAAAGCTGGCATCTCTCAGTGGTCGCTTGTAATGTCTTTAATTACTGATTTGTTATGCACGTGTCAATAATGAACAGCAGGAATATGTTTTTGGATGCCATCTGGTCTCACGCTGTCTACTTTACCTGACAGCATGGAAGAAACCCACCCTTGCCTAGTAACGCTGTTGCCATGGCCTGTGTGGAAGCCATCCAGACCCTGCAGCTAATTTGCGAAGCGTGATGAGAATTGATAACCCTCAAAATGCAAAACAGGAAGGACGCTTCTGATGATCATCATCTATCTTGCTTTTTCCACCTTTCTTTACATTTCCTTTTTTTGCTCTCTCTGATTCCACTGACATATCTAACTTTAGCACATTATACTATTTCCCATTCTCTGCATCCTCCGAGGCAAAGAGAGACAAACACAGAGACAAACAAATATGAAACACATGTTCAAAGTTGATGATTTAAAATTCTGATGAGATGATTTAATGGTGCTCTGCACTGTTTGATCTGAAGGAGGCCTGCACATTTTTTGACTCTGCATTGTCATAAAAAATGTAAGGGCATTTTAGTTCTGTTAGTTACATGGCTTCATCCTTTAAATTTGAATAATACATTTTGTCACTAATATCAAAAGCAGCTTTTAATTGCCATGTTATTGATGTCTGAGACGGGTACTGGGTGAATTTATGTGTTTTAAAGCCTGCACACCGAAATTCTCACAGTGCCCTGATTTCCTCAGGGCTAATGATCAACTGCTGGCAAAATGTTATTATCTTTTGCTGACCCCTTCATTTAGAGCGGTCAAAGCCTCTTTAATTGCATTGACTCTGCCAAGAAACAAAACCAAAAGAATTAAACCTGTCCAAACACATACGTACACATTTGAACAACAGTTTAGTCTTGTCAAGTCGTTTGCTAGTTAGTAGAATTTATCGGATGCTATGGGTCAAGAACTTTTTTGTTGCCGATGATGCTGCGCAACACGTCTACTGTCTTAGGATTGGGGTGTGCATTCATGCCTTACTTTGCTGCTAGAATAGTTTCAAAGCCATACAAGTACAGATGTTTCAGCAATTCAGTAGGTTTGTCTCGATATCTGTGTTTGTTTCTTTTTACGATTTTCTAACATCAGAAAGCACAAATGCAGTAAATGCAACTCTTTAAGCCTGGCATGGTGCGCCCTTCCCTCCAGTCTTCATTTATGCTTGTACGATGCACACAGTTGCTTAGTGCCAGAGATGGCTGAGGATACAAAAACATATTGTACCGTACTGCTGTAATTCTCATTTAAGGTTTCTGTCAAGCTTTCCATAAAATCTGTAATGCCATTTGTAAATAATTCCTATGAATTTCAAAATGTGTATTTTGTATTTATGAACATGCAAAGTCTGATCTGTTACTAATATTTGAGTAAGTAAATAAAATAAAGATGAGCATTCATAGCACAGTTACAATAAACATAAAGCACTAATCTACCCCACAGTCAAAACAGAGATGCTATACCAAATCTGTATGAATGTGTCTATGAATATGTTGTATAAGACAGTGCTGTGTTTTCATATGCAAAGAAAAAATATGCACATTTTATATGCAATATGCAATTCCTGTATAAGCATGATGCACCTGGTCTAACAACAACTTATGTTTCAAAGTGCTGATTGCTGAGAAAATCAAGAAAAGCTGCTTAATAATTTGGCCCTCTTGGAGCAATTGTGTGCAATTGTATGATCAGGATTAAAGTCCTTCTCCATAAGGCATTACATTGTATTTATTTTGAAACTTGAAACACATGAAACTGTAGCTGATTGCAAATAAAGACCCTAATTAGTCAAATTGACAATTAAACTATATAGGGCATGAGATGACTATGAAAATGTAATATACGGGATATGTGGATAGTGTGTGGTGGTGCCTTTGTGTGCATGTGCTGTGTATCTGTAAATGTCAATGCACTGTATATAATCAGTGAATAGAGACTGATTATCTTACCTGTGCTGTCGTTTAAAGCAGGAGATGTTGCGACTATCCGTGTGGTGACTCTTCAGTTCAGCAAATGAGCTTATTTTCTTCTTTCTTTTCAGTGTAGTTACAGATCTTAAATTACTACTTAGAAATGCTTCCCTGGAGCTTACGTAGAAGCCTGCTGTGATCTGAAGTCAGGCAGGGAGATGGTGTTTTCTCCCTGAGCACTCGGAAAGACTGATACAGAGAGGGAGAAAGAAAAGGCACCCACTAAACTCTCCCTCAAATGCTTAAAAATTGTGCCCCCTCCCACCTATACTGCATCCACACGCATAGCACATACACACACACTCATGCATGCAAAAACCCACAGCTTTGTGTGTATCTATAGCGACATGTTGTGAAGACCTGTGCTGCAACCTATTATTTGCCCTGTCTGAAGAGAACCTGTGTAGAATTTTTTTGTTTTGTTTTGTGTCTTTGCTGTAAGAAATGTTTGATTTTCCTGTAAATTTCCTAAAGAAAAATGAGGAAAAAGATGAGAAACCGATGAAAAGACAGGAATATTTCTGTAGTCGTCAGGGCAAGCCAACTTGCAATTTTCTTATTAACATTGTACTAGTTTTCCACAAAACAAGAAATAATCTCCACTTACCTGTTCATCACACTGTAACTGAAATTCAAAGGAACAGTTTAAGAAATGATTCTCTCCAGGCAGTAATCCTAAAATCAGGTACTGTCATTTGAACACTATTTTATCTTCTCTGTTGCCCTTTGTATAATTCAGTGCCCCCCTGCAGTAACCTCCTGCTGACACATCGACAGCTACAATGAAAGCAGCATCAAATAATGCTATATTCAGCTGTTCCATCATATCTCTCCACTTTTCTGTGATAAAGACTAGTCCTTATTACTACTGCTCTGACACTTAAGTTAAAAAATCCACCAATCTATCTAACCATTTCACACCACATCAATTTTGTGACCAATTCAATACAAGACTGTCTCGGTCAATAGAACCCACTTTCCTGCAAAACCCACAAGAGCTCCAACCTGGAAAAGCAGAATGAAAAGATACAGTCGGGGGAAAGCAGTAGATATGGATTGCTGTATTTCAGCAGATCACAGATAACAGCGTTTGAAGCGTTTGCACTCTGGACAGCTTTCAAAGAAAAAGGGGCGAGTATAAAGGCATGTTTCAGCAATTTTCAGCAACAGGTCTTATGAATGGTACAAGTAAGATAAGTAGCATGATAAGTTGTGTGTTCATGTGTTTCAACATTGTTCATTTGAACAAAATAATATATGACGCTTTTTGTCTTACTGAAATGCCTGGTCCCTTTGGATAATAACTGTCCTTGTTTCTGTTCTCTGCTGATATTTTTACACTATTAGCATTCATGTTTTGAGATTATGTGACACGTGTAGTTGACCTATTGATTGTCTGTGAAATAACTGCAAGTTGTTAAAGGTTTATTAGCTGGTTGTGTGTGTGAGAGTATGTGTATTTATTCAGTGAACTTTTACAAGTACTTACAATGATTTTTGTGTCAGAACACACACACACACACACAAACACACTGAAGGGCAGCTATTAATCATTGCTCTATCAAAAATACATTTTTCTCAAATTCCTCCAGAGATAAAGCAGTGTTTTCATCTAAGTATACACATAATATTTAGTACCTACCTAAATATTAATGTAAAATTACTCCATTCATAGTAAAGTCCTGTAAATGATTACTGAAGCACAATGGTCAATGATGAACAGAAGCTACTATATTAACCCTTGTATGTTTCACATTTTTACAAAAACAAAAAAGGGTACAAGTATATATTTTTTCTACCTGAAACTCAATGGCCTTAGCTTTTAAAATTTTAAAAATTAAAAATTTGAGCACACATGCTACTACACCCCACACATTTACATCCTTCATACGGGGACCTTC
>JAPQRN010000006.1:17016803-17035084 GCA_037367275.1 Coranthus polyacanthus | reverse complement strand
ACAATCTAAACACAGAGAAGCTGTTTGATCTCACTCTTTACCCTCTGTCATGTGACCACCTTCAAAGCCCTTGTTTAGAATGTTATGGAATAACATTTAGAATGTTATGGAATAACATTCTAAACATTCTAAACATCAAACACTATACGCCTCACACCTGCACATCAAAGAGATCAATACGTCTACATCACAGTACACAATCTAACACCCTCAGTCTGACCCATTTATGACCCGAGGTCGACCAGAGGATCTCAAAAGTAAAGACAACGCAAGGGTTAACAGTTGCATAATCAAACCAGATTATTTCACACTATGTAAAAGTTTGATTTTGATTACTTCTGAACTCTGATGTTTTGAGGGTGTAGCAGCAGAGCACGTCTGCAGCACTAAATGTCACAGTCTGTCTAATTTTGATTTAGTGCCCATCAGTGCCCTGTAGGGACATCTATGGTAACAAAAAGTCATGACAGATTAGCTTGACTTCACATCTCACATCCGCTTTGACCCCCGTACGTCTGAATGTACATCACCCCCCCTCCAGGAAGGAAACACTGGAGGGATGGAAGCAAAGAAGGAGGTGAGGCAGAGAAAACTGAGGTGACCATGTGAAGAGAATTAGTGCCTGAAGTAAAAGCAGAGGCACGGAGCTTTTAGTGTTGTGTGGAAACACAGGATAATTATCTGCTGAACATTATTAATTTTAGCAGAAACAAAAACATAAAAAGGTTCGGAGCTTATAGTAATGACGTAACAGGGTTAGATGTAAATTTGGGCGAATTGAGTAGATGGAAAAAAACATGTAACTGAAAGAGAGAAGGCAGCAAAACGAAAAAATATTACAACTAACAAATGAGCTTTGGAAAGAAAGCGTCTATTCCAATTTATCAATGATGTGAAAAACCACACACTCCTCTTTCTGTATTTGCACTCTCAAAGACATTTTCACACTTATATGTTGTTTTTTTAAGGCTTTTTATGACTTAAAAAAAACACAGAGATGACTCAAAATGACTGATACAGTTACAATGTTACACTTTACTACCATGGCATTAAAGCAGAGCACTTCAACCTGCTTCAATTGTAAGAAAAATATGTGTTTTTCTACCTTGTTTCAACGTAAAGTGTATAGGCATTTAGAAAGCAGACACTTTCAGGAGTTTCCATGTCTGCGAAATAGCTTGTGGTTTTTTAAGTTGTGTAACCAAGCATGCTTCTGATAAATATTTCAAAATTGGCAAACATGCACTTCCACTAATACCAGTTTTACAAACTAAGTATTAGGTACACCTGAGAAAATGTATTTTTAATCAATATATTTTTCTATGCCAGAATATGTTCTTGGCTTTGAGTCCGAACAAATTTCATCATGATTTTGTGAATAATTGTATGCAGGTTACACAGGTAACCTCTGAAGAGTCACAATGACGTCGGACTGCCAAATGGGAATGTTTGCCTGTCATTATGTCCACTGATAATGTACAGTATCTGCTATAAATATATGTGGCTGCTCATTATGGTCCAATAAGTCAGTGCTGGAGCCAGCTGTGGGCCAAACGAGCAGTGATAGGCCAGACAAAATGAGCAGCACACAGTTAGGTTGTGTTTGAGAACTATTGCGGTTTCAAATGCTTATTGCCCTATTGGCTGCTGTTTAGTCGTGTGTGGATAGGCAGTGGCTGGATGGGAGATCTCTCATTTACATGTCACATAGCCTCATACGTTGCTGCCAAAAAAATGTGTGTATGTATACAGTATGTATGTGAAAAGTATAGCATACCTGAGGAAGAACTGTCTTCTAATTGCCGTCTTATCAAGACTTACATTCCTTTTTGTGAAATTAAAACGTGTGTTTCTCTGATAGATATATATGATATATATATGATCTATATACCAGTGGCAACCCTTCCTCCATTCATTTCAGTTCAGTGTCAAAGAGCAGGTACTTGACGTGCCGTTTCCAGATTAATAGTTGCTGTTGTGTAATCAGTCAGTCTGTTCACTCCCACCCATCAGACTAAAAAAGGTTAAAGCTGTGTATTAAAAGAAGCTTGTGGTAAGACCTGTCAGTTAGCTATTTGCAATAGTCAGAGGTGAAAACCTCTCAGAGCTATGAACACCTTAAAAGAAATTGGATCTGATATTGATGTCACTTGAAAACCTATTTAAGGTGTCAGAGTGAGAGACTGTCTCTACCTCAAATCTTATCAAAGTATTGACTGTATTAAGCCCATATCATTCACAAGCCAGAAGAATCAAGAAGTAGCAGCAATAGTACCAGAAAATCTAAACTGTACATCTTTTAAAATGTCAGTTTTTGTTTCCACCTTGACATGATGACATTTAATCATAATATATAGAATATTCTGGCCATTATTCAACCCCATATGTGGGGAACGCAGGGGACAAGTGTGACCAAATGTCACACAGAAGCATACAACGAGGAGGAAATGTCAGTTCTAAATAATGTATGACAAAGTTTAGCTGTAGTAGATCTACAAAAGTAAGTTACTTCTATTATGGCTATTATGATGATCGTCTGTGTTTAGTTTCGTGCCATTCTTGTGCTATCTTTCTTTTAATTTGAAGAGACAAACACAAACAACCCTGGATTCCTGTAGATTTGGTTAGAATTACTAGTATGAGCAGTATTATACTGTTGATTACCTGATACTGAACTGTAGTCTTTAAGAGAGCAGGTTTTAGTTCTTCTTTGGCCATATTTTGTTCTAATTCATCTCCTCTCTTATCTGCCTTATGATCTGTTTGACCTTCCATTTCTGTCCTACTTCGTTACCAATAAGCCTATTTACTGACTATTTTAATCTGTCTTTAACTTTATCTTAATGTTCACACTGTGACTGATGGCAAGGGAAATCACTATTTTTATTTCAATATGTTGAATACAAGAACATGGGGTTTATTTTCTTGTTCCTTTAGAATATAATGGTCATGGCAGAGGAGGGTGGCACGTTACCCAGCAGGATGAAAAACTAAACCTGTGAAAGGGCGGATGAGGAGCTCATGGCACAGTTGGACAGACTCAGTTAGTGGCCATCCACTGCATCCTGTCTTATCTCTGGCCATCTCGAACATGTCCTGCCCCTGCGTTCAGATAAACCAGGACGAGGCAGTGAGGCTGACGATATGCACAACTCTCCCTCATTATAATCAAAATTCTTTGCACAATCCATGACGCCACACCACTATAATTCACACAACATTATTTATCAAGAGAAACTGAAATCCCAAACATTTGTTTGGCTTCTTGTAGGTTTGCATAGACAACATACAGAACTGTGGTCTTTATACATTTGTTATGATGAAGGTAAATGATTGAGCTTGTTTCACATATAATTAGTTATTTTAAAGTAGCAGAGTAAGTCAAATGCACAGAACTTTAAAAAATGTCAGTTAGTTTAGCTGTACATCTCAAAGTATAGCAACTTGATTCTTATCCATTTAGTATATATCCATATATCCATTTTTTTCGGACTAAGTTGCAGTACTGAGGAGTGTAAGAGGCCATGTTTGGGTATAAATAATAAGATTAGGCCCTCTTTAGGGCAATACAAGCCCCCTGCAATTTGAGAATCTAATAAATGCATATGTAAATTAAAAAAAAGGATGATCACATTTTATACATTTGTATTTAAATTTCAAGTACTTCTTGGCCTGGCTCTTTGCATGACTACTGCACCTTTAAACCTTTACAAGCTGACTGCCTTCTGGTCACATAGCTGCACAGAACCCATGCTAAAGACCAGAGGTGACCTTTGCTGTCAAGACACTGACCTTTCTAAACAGATGTGTCCAGTCACTGTAAGTCACTGTCATTGTCACTCACATAACCAGTGTCTTTATTTAAATTGCTTCCAGTTGCCATGTTTTTGACTGGTATATGTCTCTGTATACTTACTTTGCTTTGCTTTACTTACTTAGTTTTGGTGTGTTTTGGTGTGATAAAGTGACACAGAGACATGTCATGTTTTTAATGCTTTGCATGTCAGTTTATTGGTACCAGAAGACAAAAAAAAGTTTGAGGAGGTCCTATGGTGCTGAGACTGTGGGCTACATGTTATCACATGGTGTACACTGTTTTGAAATGCAATTATTCAATTTATTTGTATGTTTATAAAAAAAGAATTCAGATACATAATATTTCAAAGCAACATCTTCAGAACTCCTGCTATAAATAGTCGAAATCTCATATCACGTGAAATGTAGAGCATATAGCTGTTCTAGCAAAGGCAAAAAGAGATGAATAAAGCAGTTCTCTGCTATTAAGTAAATGCTGACTTTAAAATTTGTATAATTCGATTTTCTCTTCTCTTTGTAGCATGTTGAATTATGGCATCATACCTTGTGTTGATTGATTGTATATGCTACCCTATGATTACACACATAGTTACTCAAAAAACAGCATTAGTAGAGTTGACATAAATTATTGCAGAATAGGACATGAGAAAACGATAACACAATCAGAAAAGCTGTATTCATTCTACTACCTTCGTCAAATAAAACCAAACCAATCAAATATTAATTTTATGACAAATGTAATGTTTCTACAGTACTCATTGTCTTGGTTTTGGTTGGTTGTAATGGCCTACTTGTGTTGATAACTTCAAATATTCAGGTCAGGAAGCAGTTAAGCGAATCATAAAGACATTGTACACAGAAAAGTCTCTTTATCAACAATGCTCAGAAATGAAGACCTCCTTCAGACTGTCCAAGGCTTCCTCTTGTGTAATCTTCTTCCACTCTTCAGGAATCTGAACTGGGTTCTTCTTGTGTTCACTAGCAAACCTCTCCTTGAACCTCACCAACACATACCTATGAAATAAAAAAAACAAGCTTATTTCATACAGGAATATTTTCATACAAATATTTTATAAAATTGTAGATTCAAAGGAAACATTTCATTATTTAGAAAGAAGATAATAAGGCTTAAGAAAACACGGTACCTCCAGTAAGCAGTGGACATCTTGCAAGACTCCCATGAGTCCTCATGAGAAGAATTGCTATCGGGGCAGAAGGAATGGAGGTCTGGCCCTGTTTCAGATAGATCCTGTCCATGGGTCATGTTTTCAGGACAACTGGAGGACAGAAAGAAGGAATCATAGGGCAACACACCTTTGGGCCGATGGAGCAAAGCCCTATGAGCATCATGTTCTGTCTCCACTACCTCGCAGGGAGCTTTGCAGAAAGGACATTGCTTTTCACACCCTCTTAATTTATTAAAGAGGCAGTCTTGGGGTTGAACAGGAAGACACTGAAGAACATGGTTAACATCCGCAGTTTGGGAGAACTCCTGGGAAAGGTCCAACCGCACTGCAGCCAGTAACTCCATTAGACATGTGACAAAGCGATCCCATTCTGTGGTGATATTGAAGAGAGGTCCATCCAGAGAAGCCCTGCTGATATCCACATCAATGTCGTTCTCCAGAGTGAGGTACACTCTCTCGAGCAGTGGCCTTACATCACTCAATACTTCATTGTTACCTTCTTCTGTTTGGCTCACTGCTGATGCAACCTTTCCAACAATTTCACCTAGTCTCTGTTGTCTCCATTTATTCAAGGTGTTTGATTCAGACAGATGAGCCACCACTGTCTCCTTGATCTTCTTCTGTCGGAAGTCATCATAGGACAGCAGAAATTTTAAGAAGCTTTCAAAGTGGTCTTCTTTTATCAGCTCCTTCAGCAAGCTTTGATAAAAAGCAAGAGGGGACCGATACTGCTGGGCTTTACCTTGAATTTCTTCCACAATACGCATCCCTAAAGGTCTATAGATGTAGTCAAACACAATAGGCTTGATTACCATTGAGATGAATGCTTGGGCCACCCGCTGGCACTGGTCTCTCTTCCTGAACTGGTAGATGAACTCTGCCTGGTATGTCATCTTGGATGTATTGATACATGTCAAAAGCTCTACATCCTTGGCATAACGGTCATGCAGCTTTTGGAAATCTTTGGATGCAGCATTGCAGAGATAAACTTTAAGATCCACTTCAAATGCAGATCGAATTTCCATGGATTTTTCTTTTAACATTTTCTCAACATTTTCTAGCAGCTCTGTAATGTAGCTCTCAGAGAAATCTGATGGTACACTAGTTTTATCAGCTACAAACTGGTTGTATCCTTCTATGACCTTGGACGCTAGTTGTTGAGCTTCTATCCTCTGATACCTGTTGTTGTCTTCAAACATGTGTTTCAATCTGCTGCGGTACCCAAAATGCTCATCATAAACTTGAAAGCTAGATGGCTGGTTTTGGCCAATGACTTCAAGCTTCTTCATGTGTTTCTGGAGACCACGGCTGATAAGATTCTCTTTCAGAATATCTATCACTCTTGGAGTAATATCATCTGTTTCTGAAGGTCTGAAGTCAAAGTTAGACACTGTTTTACTCCACACACCTTCAAATTCCTCTTCCAGTTCTGTATCTTGAAGGAGGATTTTGCTTGTTTTGCTATTTTCTACCAGTTCATGCAGCTTGGACTCCTGTTCTTTCACCAGCAAGGTATCAAATTTTTTCAGCTGCGTGGAAGAACAATGACTCTCCTTGATTGTCTCTAATTTTTGTATTATTTCTTCTGTTACTTGCTCCTGGAGGTCATCCATGTTGCTCATTAGCACCGGTCTGAATATATCAGTGTAGATATTGAGAGAGTCATCTTTCATCAAATAGTCTTCTAGCTTTGACTTGAGTTCATTAACCTCTGTTCTGATTGTCTCTCTGGCTTCATCCCTCAACTCATTCAGAAGGTCATTTTGGACTGCATTGTCTAAAGTCTTTGCCTTAGTGGCAAGGATTCTCTTTGTTGCCTCCATAAGCCAGCTTTCTGTGTGGTCCTGGAAACTAGCCTCCCACTGGGAAACCTCTGTGCACAACATGGAGAATGCCAAAGCTGTCCCGGTGTTTTGCAGACTTACAGAGAATGATTCTGCTTTCACTGCATCCCAAACAGCACACAGACGTCTCATAAACTCAGGTAACCCTGAGGCTTCAGACTTAGCTGAACACTCTTTCAGTGCTTTAAACAGTTTTTGTTTAAGCTTCATCACCATCTTACTATAGTGTGAATCAACTGGTTCAGATATGGATGTACTACACCAAGGCCCTTTGACAGTAGCGATGCAGTTTGCAGTATTTGCATGATTGTGGGTTTTTTTGTCTCCAGTCTCTGTTTGAAGAATTTGAGAGACACGCCTCAGTTGTGATGCTTGTAATATGCCTTTTATTTCTTCATCTTGGACCAGGAATTGGCAAATGGGCATTGAGCCACACTCTTTGATGCGCAGAAGAGCACTGACTATTACAGCAAAGTTAGTTTCAAACTCTGAATCTGCATTTGATGTAATATTTAGCATTAAAACATCACTTAATCCTGTTGCTACAGTGGCCATCTCATTGTCTTTGATACAGCAGTTTATTTTGTCTACAGACATGGAGCAGAGACCTTCTACATCAATTAGCAACAGAAAGTCACATTCCATGTCCTTTCTGAGGTCACTGGGAACACAGAGGGCGACCATGTACACCCCTCTAGTGGATCTTTTCCTTTCTTCAGCAAATTTAACACCAAATAATGCTGAAAGAACCTCAGCATTCTTTGCACCATGTACTCCAAGTGTTGTCAGTACTCTGGTTTTAAGCTTTTCTTGAGGTAGGCGCCGTTTGAGCTCTGCAAAGACACATCCTAACCAGCACATCGGGATGTTTGAGGCATCACCATCCATTAGTTCAAGTGGAACCCCATAGAGAAGGAGGTCTGTAGCTAAGCTGGGAAGACGCAGCACATTCTGGCTTCCACTGCCAGGGCTGATGTGTGTTAGCTCAAAAATAAGACCCATCTCACGCAAAAAGTGCTCAAGCCCCAGTATGAAAGGTTCAGGTTCATAAGGGGGTGAACATGTTACTACCTGATTTTCAAAGAAGGCATTGGGTTCTTCTGGACTTGAATTTGACTTCTCTGGTGACATCTCTGGCTCATCAAACTGCTCCAAGTCTTGCAGCTCGCCATTTACAAGTGGCTCTTCGACTCTCTCTTCTTCAAATGTTGAATCTGTGCAGAAACTATCACTGTCTTCTTGGTCACCATCAGCTACATTTTCTGGCTCATCAGCTTTGTCAGGGAGGCCATCTGTCTTTTCTGCCTGCAGGTTTGTGTACAGATTTTCAGGTGTATTTTGTTTTCTAGTTTGTATTAGATGAAGCTTCAACCTCATCCAGCTGAGAAAATAAGTTCTCTCTACTTTATCTGTTGTGAAAAGAGCATCAGTGAAAATCTTCATGGCTGTGGTCATTTTGTAGCTACTCAACTCAACCAAGACATCTTTCTTTTTGTTTTGGCTCTCTGGGTCATTTTGTTTTCCTTGTTTTCTCTGTTTACTCTCATCTTTTTCTATTTCTGCCAATTTGCTCCACAAAGGCCCCTGCAAAGGCAACTGTTTCTCCCTAAATTGAGCAGATCCCTCATCTAAACCTTTCAACACTTCCTCAGCTAACACCATTGCTTTTTTACAGACTGGCCCTTCATCCACATTGAGGTCTAGCTTCAGTGCTAATTGTGCTGCTGCTTCAAGTGTAACATGTTTCAGTTTGTCAGGTAGCAGAACTTTGAGGGTGTCACACAGCCTGTTAGCCAATTCCTCTTCACTCACAGTTTGCCCTTGCAGTACTGATCCTTTGGGAAGCCCCATGTACTCTTCAAGGTTCTGATCAATGAATCCTACGACACTGTTCTCATTTTTCTCATTGTCTGAAACATCAATCAATATGAGCTTGCTTGTAGTATTTTTGCAGAGGGCAAGAAGTTGTTTGTCTTTCTCCCTAAGATTGCCACAGAAAACAACTACAGCTGAGGATGCTTGAGACAGTAGATTAAAGCATTTCTCATGTGCACCTGCATCACCACGTAGGTTAGATATCACCACAGGTACAGGAAAAATATCTCTCTCAGTGTCTCCAGTTGGTAGATACCATCCAGTCTCTACAAGGCCATTAGAGAGTCTGCGGGGCAGCTGTCCTCCAGCCATTCCCCTGTGGAGAAATGTTTCAGCAGGATTGACTCGACTCATTAAATGGTTTAGAACTTGTGACTTGGAGACACCACAGTGACCAAGCTTCATAAAAGAAATCAGCGGCATGCATGTGCTAGCTAAGTTGCCTTCTTGGATTTTGTTGTTTTGATCGGGAAAGTGATACCTCCACTGACTCACAACACCTCTCAGAGGCCAAAGAAGGAAGCTACTAGGTTCTTCTGGATCTATATTTGGAAGGACAAGGGGCACAGCAAACTGGCACTTAACCATGCGCACTGTAATCTCCTGCTGGAGGAAGGTGTTTGAAGACATAAAGACAGCTGTAACTAGGTCAAGAGGGTTAATGGTGCACTCTTTATCTCCTCCAAAACCATTAATTATCTCTTCAGCTGAGTTAGCATTTTCCAGATCAACAGGTGGAAATTTGCAGCAAGGGTCTCGAGCATCTGAACTAAGTAGCCAAAGCCGATGGAGGAAAGCATTTGCGAGCTTCTTGGGCTCTATAGGAACTTGGTTTTCCAAAGTCCAGGTGTTGATGTCCAGCATAGAAGCTGGATCCAGTGGTATAGTCCTGAAGGCTTCCAAACCCAGGTTACATAGAATGTCTGCCTGGGCATTCGCCATTAGATTCTCTGATTTAAAAACAAGCAAACACACAAATTAGGCTGTGAGTTATAGGCTTTTCAGCCATAGGTTGACAAGCAGGTTGAAGGTTTGTTTGAAGGTGAGTTTTAAATTTGTAGAATGAGTTTGTACTCATTCTACAAATTTAAAACTCACTTAAAATATAATATGTTCTTTTTTACAAAGTGTATTGATGTGTTTTAAAATATTAGTACAAAGTAATATTAGTAAATTAAATATTAGTATATTTTTCAACAATAATGAAAGAAACATACTTTTTCTCTTGCTGCTCAACTTCTTAGGAAGCTTGACTGACATGATGTCGCCAGTTGAATGTCTCACTTCTGGATTTGTTTATTTCCCCTCGTCAACCATATTCTGAACAGTGTAGAGTGTGGAAACCTGTGATTAATCATTTTAGATTGTAAATCATAGACATTGTTTTGCATACATAACACATGAACATTCTGAAAAATGGCAGTTACACGGTAAAAACAACTGTGGTCCTTCGGTCTAAAATAACATGTCCTACTCTATCATTTCAAATATGCAAACAGCTGTTGTGATACTCGCACCAGATGAGAATATATTGAAACCTACTGACGCAGGGGATACTCATTGTGGAAAGTACGAATAAGACCGGTTTGTCCTGACTTTTATCTTTCTGAAATGCTTCACTGAACAAGACTCTCCTCCCCTTTTCATTTTGCTTTCCACTCCAATGAGACCAGATCCGTAACATGCTGAGAATGACATGCTATCATAATGGCTTCTCCTCACATCAGATGAGTAGCAGAAAGATAAAGTACACTAATGATAGCTCAGTAAGTGACTACCTCTTGAGTTTACAGCTCAGCAGCCATTGCCTTTTTGTTGAAATGCTGGAAGATTACTATTATGTTGGCAAAGCTGAAGTAACCTATACAAGAGGGCATCAGCGCCACTAAAATTTGGACACAGGATCCGTCACTAAGGCATCAGCTCTGGGAGGTTTCTTGCTTTTAGAAATTGATTGACTGACGTAGTTGCCCACAAGTGCATTAGTTAAGGACAAGACATAAGTAAATGTGATCTGGAATAACTAATTATGTTCATACAAATTGTATTACTGATGGTTTTTTTTTTTTGGAAACTCTAGCTGCCACAAAGTTAATCAGAATTTTTTTTCAGCGTCCACACTCACAGATACTGCATCCAGCAGATTATATGAGACACCACACAGTCTGTATTGTAGCTTAACATTTTTTCACTCACTCAGCAGTTATCACATTACATTTTACCTCATATTTTGTTAGATGCAGCGCCATTCTTGCACAAATGGAAAATAAAATATATGCTATGTCATTTCCACAAGAGAAAACCATTAAGGCTATTAAAAGAACCAATATCTTTGTGATATTTCTGTGTCTCTTAGAAACTGAGCTAAAATGATAAGAGTTCTTACCTATTACTCCTCACGCAATTGCTTGACAAAAGAAAATGATATCCTTTACATTTTAACAGGAACCAGGTGACTGTGTCTTTCGGTCTGCCTGTAGCGTTCTTATACCTGTCTTTTTGGTGATAAGACACATACCTACATCTACGTCTGTCTACTCCTACAAGTATGAGATGGACATCAGTCACACGCACACAGACTCACAATACACATCGAGGAACACGTAGGTAAGAGTGAAAAAAGTGACATTCGTGATTATGTAAAAATTCTTCACATGACTGTCTCGATACTAGATCTTGATGGCATCATCTAGTGTCAGGCAGCTTTGAAATCCAGACAACGCCTGGATTATCATTGGTTTACTGGGGTCAGAGGCAAGGCTTCAGACAATGACGCACACATACCATTAGTCATGAGTGTTCTCTCTGATATAGTGTCTATCTGATAACTGGTGTCCTCCCTTCTTGCAGTTTCCTTTCCTAGAAGGAATCCATCTGACTTAACTGTTGTACTCCGGTCATCTTAATTAAGGTTCAGGTTTGTTCATTTTTGGAGAGCAGGATGAGACCTCAGGAAAAGAGCAATCAATTTATTACAGAGAGAGAAATTTAAGTGAATCCCACTTCTTATAATCAGCTGCAAAGTGCTTTATTTCTAAAGGCATTTCGATAGGGTACCCATCCACAAAGTACTGTAAATGAACAGCTGATGGCGATTAATATCTGCAGATCTTTTCAAGGTGTGTCTTATTAGAAGGTGATTGTGATATGTCAAAATGTCAGTTTATCGAATACTTAATTCACACTTAGATCGTCACAACAAAGGCTTGTATAATCAGTGCAAAAGCCATGTTGAATTAGCAGCAAAAAAAAAAAAAAAAAGATCAGTCAGATAATTCAATAATAATTGAAATCGGATAATTTTTGAATCCCTCATGTCTGGACAAAAGCTGCTGTGTCTCAGCTGCTGGAGAGGTGGAAGCACACCTGAGGGATAAGTGTCGTGCCGTGGAAAAGATTACAGCTTCTCTATTTCTGTCCTGCAAAGCTCTTTAGCAGTCTAACCCTCATGTGTCAGAGACTGTAAGAATAAAGTGTGCGTGTTTGTGCGTATGTGCGTGCATGTGAGAGTGGGCATACTTAGCAGTGTTCATTTGGCCTTCCTGTGAACAGCTCTTCATTGAGTTCCGGATCGCTTGTATCTGTTTGTACTTACTTTCCTTCAGCAGGACTGAGGAAAGTGTTCAGTCAACAGAGGAGAACCATAAGGATTAATAGAGACACCAAAGGAATAGTGGTCAAGATGTTGATCACCATGCTAACAGCGATGTACATGATGGTCAGAGTCGTAGAATCGGTAAGGTGGCTAGAAATAGAAAATGGTAGAAATAATGAATAGAAATATTAAAGTAATCCTTTTCTGTAGTTTTAAGCTGGTGTATTGATGTCACTTTAAGTAGTGTTTTTAGTGCTGCAACCATCATTGTATGTCTTTCTCGCCCATGAGCTTGTCTGTGTCAAATATAGAAATCAGTTTTATATGATCTGCATCGAAATGTGATTTGACAAATGTTAAAGCAGTCAGTGTTAGCCTCTAATCTAATCCAGGTTTATAAAAGAAATCAAAATACAATTTTGGTAGAGGTTAAAGGAATATTTACAGTGCAACTCTCTTTTCTCCTTGCTTTCACTTATGTAACATGTAATACAGTTTGTCAAAAATCTGATTTATTTGTTCACAAACAGTTAATCAGTAAATAAAAATACCTACCATGAGGTGTAGAAGTCCAAGAGAGCCTTCACACCTCAAAAAGTTAAGTTGAGATAAGTTTGCTTACTTCTCACACTTCCCACCCAGACATTGACACTTCTAACTCTTTTTACCTTTTTTTTTTCCAGATAAGTGTACGTTTTGCACGGCAACAAGACCCTTTGCCTTACATGGTGTCCCAGCCTTTGCCTTGGCAGGTTCACTCAGTGTCACACAGTCGGAGGAGCAGCAAAGCAGATGAAGTTAGTATCGATAAGATCTGTACCTTAGTTGATTCCACACAAATAGCCGTGCTGATGCACCAAAGCAATCAATTACAAATGGTACAATGCATATTTATCATACAGATAAAACGTTCCAGCAGCTAAAATCACAATACTTATGTTTTGTTTTCCAAAGAAACATTTATAGTCATTTTTTTTATGAAAAGGAGTAAACTTTTCCTCCTTTGAGTTGCCCCTGCTTCTGTTGCAGGGATTTTTCCTAGCATGTCATTAGTTCAGCGGTCACACTTGACTCAACATGTGAGCATCTAAGCTCACGTGTTGAGTCAAGTTTATTTGTATCACATTTCGGTATCTAAGAGGAGGACTATAGCAGCAAGAGGAGGAATATCATCAGATAAGATGATACATGGTGCCATAAGAGAAGGTTTTTCTTTAGACCCAATTAAAAAAATAACCTACTGGCACTCAGTGAATCAGTATTAGTGAATCAATAGCTCATTACAAAAAGATTAACGCTGTCCACAACATTAACATTTTTACAGAAGTACATTTCAGTTGAGTCCATGAATAAAAACTGCAGTGCAGCTACATGTGCTTACACCTACGCTTTTACTCACTGATGTAGTTAAATAGACAAAAGCAAAGAGCTTGACTTCAGAAGGAAGAGAAAGTTTGATGGTTTACCAAAGGTCGCAGTACTGAGATGAGAAGGTGAAAAAATTAATCTGCCAAAAAAAAAAAAAAAATCTATGACACGAGATGAAAATAATATTGGAGAAAAGGAGGCAGAAGGGAAGAAAGACACTTTGGTCACCTTTAACTTTTGTGGTATAAAGGAGAGCGTAGACGTACGTATTGACGAGGTCATCAAGCTCGTGTGTGGGACTGAATTCAAGCACACAGTCAAACTGATGGGTAAGCAAACTAAGCTGGTTCGTTCCTCAGTCTCTGGTTTTCCTGCCACTGCCCTGCTTGAGCTGTAATCCCAATCAAGGGGATTTGTGTTTGAGGTCATCACTCTAACTGTAGGTAGAAAGGACACACATGCATGCACACTTGAACACACAGGTGCAAGCAAACGTGCATTCAGTACTTAACGTGAATGAGAGACGCACTCATTCACCCCTTATGCATAATGCATTTTATACATCTTTACGAGAGTTCAACAAAAGCACCTCTGTGATTATCTCCTTGATTGTGTCTCTGTCTTGTGGCATGTGCAGAATGTGTCTTTTACATTTCCAGATCATCATCATAACTATTATCTGATGCATTTTAGGCATATCCGCATAGCTATGATATTTCTTGTTCTCTGTGCATGAGTGTGTGTATCAGTGTGACCATCTTGTAACACACAGCTGTTTTGTTTCTTTCACAGTTTGATGGCCTCAGGAGGAACAGCATAGGCGTATATAGAAAGAGTAAGTAACACAGTAAAACTGTACATTAGCTTGCAGGCTATTTTTCTGCCGTGTCATCTCAAAGTTACCAGTGTGATTAGAGTACTTGAAAAAGATTCAGCTGATTTAGACTATATAACCAAAAAAATAGCCAGCTTGAGTTAAGGCTAATATGTAAACAATGTGTTTGAACTTAATCATTGCTACAGACTTTGTCTCCATGGCTATTGCCTCTACCTCTCTGGCTATCCCCTGTGTCCTGTCGTGCTCAGACTCCATTGCCTGTAATGGGACATGCATTAGCCCAGCAGTTCCCCCGCTCAGCCCAGTTGAAGTTGAGAAGGCTGCTGCTACCATCCAGACCCATTTCAGAAAGTTCCAACAGAAGAAACAGAAGAATGGCAAGTAGGCAAACCATGGGACATGGATGATAAGAGGAGGGACAACGGGGGAGCAGGCAGGACTTTACCGAAGCATGGATTCTTCACCAAGTAGGCTATGCATATGCACATCCGTATGCAAATGTACATATGTTAAAAATGTACGAGAAACACTTAGTAGAGCTAAAGGATTAATGATATATAAACAATAATATACAGATATATATTTTGAAAAGCTGCTTATACCTTATGTAAATTTATGTGAATATTACATATATAAACTGTATACTTGAATGAATGTTAGTTTTCATGTGCTGAGACGACAGAGTGCCTGTGAGAGTGTGTTTTTCTGTGCTATATATATTTGTAAATGACCAGTGTTTTCAGTATATAAACATGAAAAAAAATAACATATTGTCAGAGTTGTGGATTTTTTAAAAACAGGCATGTCAAAAAATATGACCAACCTATTTTAATAAAAATCTGCCAACCTGTATTGTGTTTTATTGGTGTATATTGCCCTCTAGTGCTGTGATCAGGGTCTGTTCACATTACATAGACATGGTTTATTCTGAAGGCAGTAGCGCCTTTTTAGTTTTTAAACTAATAATTCATATTTTTATAGGCTGCATAGACGTCAAAGCTGTTCAGAAATATGAAGTAAATAGCCAGTGTCAAAAGACACACGACTAAGTCTACTTTGTTAGACTTCATTGTCAACTAATTATTGTGACAACAAGACAATATCTTATTTATTCACATAATTTTGAATACTTTGGATCTATATAGAACACTAAAAACTTAACCAAAACAATGATAATCAATCTCTTGAATTCATACAAATAAGGAATAATGATTTAAGTTAAATAAATCAGTATTTCAGTATAGGATAAGAATAACACCTTTTTACTTTGACTTTACTAAATGCAGCAGTTTGCTTCAGTATCCTTTATTTCTTTTGTATCATTACATATAGTAATTCGTTTGTAAAAGAATACGAAGTTTAAACACTGAAAGAAAAAAAAAAAAAAAATCCTGAAATTCCTGTGACTGCACATAAAGTACTGTGAAGGTTCTTGTCTCCCCTCTCTTAAGCAACATCACATCTTTTGTAATCTCTGGTGATGCATCTTGGAAAGTGTTGTCTGGAAAATCTAATCCAGCCCTGGCTGTCTTCAGGAGAAACGTCTCCACACCCCACGTTCGTGTCATTCAATGAAAACATCTGGTCACGATGGTGATAAACTCTCCACCTCCACACAGAGAAAACCTCCTGTGTGGGGTTTAGGAAGGAGGAGAACGGAAGCTGGAATAGTATCCTGTTCAGCAAAATAGGTCTGTGGGAAAAGGACTGAGCCTCTGGATTGTATGCAGCCAGTGAGTGGTTTCTGCTGCTCACATGTTTATGTTAGCTCCTCTCTGGCCTGGGACATTTACGCTGCTCTCTGCCCAATCACATTCCTGCCTCTGGGGCATATTTTAGCCATGTTGAATCCACCTTCCTCCACAAAGACGGATGTATGTGCATTCCATCTGGCCTCCATCTCCATTACTCTGCACAGTTTTGCAGTACTTTACATTATGCATAGCTGTGTATGTGCTCCATTTGATTATTGAACAGACATCTCACCTGGACATATTGTTATCAGACTTTGTTATTATCAGAAACAATCGCTTCATCCTCGTTTTATCTTTGATTCTCACAATCACAGATCCCATATTCACGTTCAAGTGAAATATCAGCCAGCACTGTCTCCTGAATGTCTCTCAGTTTTATCGCATTCTTGTCACTTGTCAGCAATCGCAATTTCCTGCCCATATGAAAAGATTTTGCTTCTCCCTCCCGTGGCAGGCAACCTTTACATCCTCAAACACAAAACAATCAGTGGGCTATATTTCAAAATGCCAGTAGTGTAGTGTAATATGTAGTTCAACTATCACTGAAGGATGTGTATCTTACCTGTTGTTTTACCAGAAGATTTGTACTATTGTTACAGCTGTTTAATATTGCAGATTTGGTTGCATCCTTAAACCAGACCGTGCTTTAGAATAAAGTAAACAACTGTGACCTTTATGTCATCTGAAACTGACATCTTTGGTCAAAAGTCATTCTGAAGCTGTTTTCAAACATTTGCTGTGTTTGGAACGATTATCGTTTGGCTTTATATTTTATATATGATTTTCTATGCATCTATTTATATGTTTCAATGTGTTTAAATGTACCCTCACTCTGTTTCAAATGTGTTTTTAACAGTTTTGAAAAGTGTGCGTTTGCATTTGTTTTCGCTGACTGTGTGAAGAGTGACTTGAGTTTAAACCAATGCATATAAGCAGTTTTAAAAAGACAACATTGGAGGAGTGCCAAATCGATACGTGCAAAATTCTCTATAAATCCTAAATATTTTGTGATTTAAATTGGAAAATACCAAATCAGTTCACACACATGCACAGCTTCATGTTTGTGAAAGAATGAGAAACATTGTCACAGTTCATAAAAAGATATCTTTATTGCACAAGGTGTTGAGTACTCTTTTTCTGTTTTTGTTTGTTTTCATAGAAAAGAAAATGTAGAGTTAAACACAAGCAATTGCAAATTTGAAGCAACATTTCCCCATAAAAGTTTAAGGAACAACCTCTGCATTTTTAAAATGTTTTAATTAATCCCCCTTTATATAGTTCAAATCACCATTTCCCTTTTACTTTTATAACCAGCAAAAATTTTCAGAACATGCAATGCTGCTGTCCTCCTCCAAAAAAGTGGGATAATAAAAAAGACAAACTCAAAAAAATAAGCAACCTGTGACAAAGTAAAAAAAAAAAAAAAAACAAGAAAAAAAAAAGAGCCAATAAAAAATAAAAAAGGGAAACAATGTAATCAAGTGTCCTGTAAAAGAAGAGTTATTGTTAAGTATGCATGGTCCACTCTGACATGTTTCAACTGGTCAATAAATGAAGATAAAGCAGTGTCTGTATATTTCTATAGTTTTTCATTAAGTCCTCTTCTGATTCATAACAATAACTTCAGTTCAAAGTTTACATTGTGCCCTGGTTTCTAGTGAAGATGTCGAAAATAGTACTCATTTTATACAAAACACTTTCCTATGTACACAAGTCTTCTATGGAGTAGAAATTATGTAGTAAATGCGGGCAAGGGGTAAAGTGAGGGGGGAGAGATCTGATTGGTTGAACAGGTGTGGAAAAGGTTAGGGATGTAGCACGTGTGATGTTGGCCTTACAGACACAGATTTTGTCAGTTTGAAAGAATGCTTTTGTATTTTAAGGAAAAATCCACCCTACATCACCTAAACCTGAACCCACCTAAACGTTGCAGATACCCATCCAAATGTTAGACCAATTAATGTGACATTTTGACATTTTAAGATCTTATTCGTCTGCTGTTTT
>JAPQRN010000006.1:16991088-17016703 GCA_037367275.1 Coranthus polyacanthus | reverse complement strand
TTATTTTTTTTTTTTTTTTCCTTTTTTTTTTTTTTTTTTTTATGGGTTTTGAACCTAAATGATATAACACAGATATATAAACTGGTTTATTGTAACACTGGTGGCTAGCAATATATATAAGCCTGACATTAACCATGTTTTATAAAGTATATAAACATTGTAGTACTACCTGCAGTGATGTTATCTGAACGGTGTGTTTCCTTACAAGTCAATAATAGTATTAAATAAAGTACAAGGTAGTTGTTTTACACCCAGATGTAATTTAGACTGGAAAGTAGCAACATCTTGTTTGGGTAAAGTATGTTGAAACGGACTAAAATAAGGCCCAAATTGCTGGTCAAATGACTTCAGAAAAGTACAGTGTCAAACAAAATGTACACGTGAAAAGTAAACAAAAAAAGGTCAACACTGAAGGCTCTAAATTGATGATTAACAATATGAAAAGTGTCTTAGGGTGGAATTTTTCATTAAAAATAGACATTTACTTTTAGCAAACTTATATGAAATCTGTGTTTTAGAGTAAAAGCAACTTCACAAGAACAAGTGCAGGGGAAAGCTGATCGGGCAGGAGATTATTTCATTGCTCCATCCAATATCCATACAACTGGAGTTAGGAAGCCCCGTTTTAGTTGCTAAAACAGACCTGCCCCATTCCCAACTTGGTGTTGTTGGTTTTTTTTTTTTTCCTTCTGAAAACAAGTATTTGCATAATTTGAAACATGAAAGGCATCGTAATCATAAAAAAAAAAAAAAAAAAGTAAAGCAAAATTAATTTCTCCCTACTTGTAATCTAGTTCCTGTTTGATTTGAAATAAAAATGTAGCATGAATTCAGTAATGGGCGGTTATAAGTTTTCCTATGTGGCATGTTTTTTGGCCTGCAGTCCTGGAGTTTGGGGAGGAGTTGCTATGACAGAGAAGTTTGTCTTCATTAACTACAGTCAGGTAATGGCATTGAGCTTGTGAACACACCTTTGGAAGGTACAATACAACATATTACAATAGGCTCACTTACTGTATAGGCTGTCCTTGTTTTATGTTTTCTTTTTCAACACCACACTTTCTGCACTGAGCCATAGACCACAGTTAACCAGCAACACAATCTCACTATATAATTTGACTTCACTGTGCTTGTCCTTTCAGCTGCTACCTGCTACACAGACTCTGCAGCTGAAACATTTACAAAATCACAAGGGATCATTGTACCATTCCTCAAAACTCAGTTTCACCACTTCACTTTATTTCACACCATTTACTTTCTCTCCCGTCCATGGTTGTGTTACCCGTTTAAGTCATGAGCTTCCCTCTTCTTTTTCTTCCTTCCTTCCTTCTTGCAGATTTTTTTTTTTTACTCTAAGCGATTGTCTTGTGATCTTTTATATATATTTTCAATTAGAACGGCTTTTATATTTCTCTGCTTTTTTCAATATTCATATATTTGCTATATATTTGAATAGAAATATATATGTACATACTTTTGAAAACAAACATATATCATATCTTTTTATTTTTTCTATTGCGAGAGCCCTGATGTTACGTTTTACCATTGCAAAACATTTGGAGCAACTCTTTTTTGGAACGATCTTTGTTATGGGATTAAGCTTTGGGAGAAGAAATGGGGGGGGGGGATATATTTAATGTTAACAGATACAGTACCATGCATAAAGCTTAAATCAATTTTGGTGAGGCGGAGGGACTGGAAAACACATATTTTAGCTTTGGGGACCAGTTCTTTCTGAAGAAAAAGGTTCTCTCGCCTATGTAACCCCCTCCCTGTTCCCTAAACAACTGCAATTTATACACTTGACCTCTCCAAGTATCAAAGCCATTGTCTGTTCATAAATTCATTTCAAAGATCACTTTATACAAATATGATTTCTTGTATACATCTCTATAAATTTGCTGTATGTTTGCAACTTGCCATTGAACATCAAATAGCATTTCTGTCTGTCTGTGCATATTAGACCTAATCTCTCAGTCTGTTTCTTTTTAACTAGCCAGTATGCTAGCTGTAGGTCACAGTGACACTGTATGGATATGATGGGTGGGTAATAGTAAAAGATGGGAATGGTTAGAAAAAGATAAAGTGGGTACGGGTAAAATGGCTTCAACGCAGAATAATGGTAATGTGGCACCATGATGAAACATACAAGGGTGTCCTCTGTTCTGAGGGAGAGAAAGAGAGAAAAAGAAAGAAACCTCTTTCTTATCATATGTAATTGCTCTCTTTTGAACCCACTTCCTCTTCAGTGTTCCTCATTTCCTGGTCAGTACTGTCAGTCACACTTAACAAAAACAAAATTCAAAAGGTCGTACCAAATTAGGATCATAGTGTTACATCGCTAGCATCATCATGGCCCCCATATCCCCTTTCACAGGTACAAAATGAAGATTCAGGGGAAGGGGAGGGAGTCAGTTTTGACACAGACGTCTGCCCAAGAGGTCAGCATACAGATTGATTTTAAAAAGGTCCACTGTTGGTGTGTGCCTGCCACATGTATACATATATATATTTACACATATACACCCACACGCACACACACGCAGGCTTGTGAAGGTTTCTGTTACTTGGATCCATTCTAACCTTTTCTTAGTGCACATGAGATTATATTTCCATCATCAGAAAATAAACAGAAAATTGATGAAAAAAGGTTTGGATTCATCTTTCACTTGATGATGCTTAACATTTTTTTACTTCTCTGCTTTGAGTCTATTTATAAAAGCATCAATTAAGACCATTATACCGTCATTCATTGCATGTATAAGAAAATTTCCCACATCTCAAAACTGATATTGAGACAGCAGTCCTTTCACTGCGTCTACTGTATGAATCCATGATTGAGTCACCTCAAAGAGCCAGTGTAACACCAAGGTTGGTGGTTAATGCATACAGTAAAAGCATCCTGCCATGGCACAATGCTATGATATGAGCTCCTCTTCCATCAGAGACCAGAAAAGTAATATATTTAAAAACCTAAAAACCTTAAACTCATGTCAACTCAAGCAACCTGGTTTATTCTACTACTGTCTTGATAGCAGAAAACAAGACAGTGCATGTGGAAAGCATTTTGTGCATAAGTACTGTGTCTTTACCAGAAAATGAAAATATGAAGTGAATAGATAAATCATTTACGTTTTGGCAAGTGATTTCCAGGGTGGAGAAATAAGAGATAGAGAAAGATGACTTAGTAGAAAGCAATCAGGCAGAAAGAAAGGCAAACCCCTGTGCTGTGGAGACCCAACTCTGACCCCTTCTTACAGTAGTGTCGATGGGAACCCAACCAGCTCCCTACAGTCTGGCACAGCTCAGGCACGGACGGGTCAGCTGTGCATGTGTATGTTCCTCACCCCACTTTTCCATAGAGGCTCCAGGCAGGTGCTGGCTTGACCAGCAATCTATTAAGAGTTACAGTGACAGGCCGCAGTGATGCCAGGCTACACTAGTGTGTAGGACTTGGAGTAGGCCCCTGACGCTCCATCTCTCTGTTTCTGTAGTCTGCCCAAGCCCGAGGAGCTGCTCTCCAACAGAGAGTCTCTGGATCCTCCCATCTTGGAGGAGGATGAGGAGGCACCTCCAGGGGTCCCTCCTGTGGCCCCTGCTGCACCACCTCCACCAGAGGATGATGATGCCCCAGCAGCTGCAGCAGCAGTAGCAGCAGCAGCAGCTGCTGCACTCTGGGCCACTGAGGCAGAGGAACCAGGCATGGTGAGAGTCCTCTGGGGAAGTGTGGAGCTACTGGAGCTAGCAGACGCTCCTCCACTTCCACTACCTCCACCGCCACCTCCTGTTGCTCCTCCAGAGGAAACCCCAGAGGAAGAGAGGTTGGACAGACCAGAGTGGCCCATGGTTAGGGCCTGCTGCTTTGCAGAGTCCATTGTCACATGACGGCCCTGGGTGTGGTATGCCCGCTGGGCCAGGCCACGAATAGAGGCTTCACGTGGTGGAACCACTGGACATGGGTCATGATGCTCTGACTGCTTTCTGAAGAAGGGATCTGACTTCATGTACAGGGGTAGGTTGCAGTAGTCACCTGGAGGAAAGGAATTATGTTATGTTACTGTTGTTCTAATTGAGATACTGTTGATGCTGCTGATAGGGAATGCATCATTGAACGTACAGTTTTTATTATTTGGAACTTGGAAGAAATGTTTTTCATTTTACTCAAACACATACCTTTTAATAGTAAAACCAGGGGTCTCTTATTTAAATCTGAGTGGCCAAATGAAATGTAAAGTCAACAAGTCTTGCTTGTCAGGTGCTACTCACTCTTGGCACGGTGTGGAATGGGCACAGCTACATTCTTGCCACGATCGTAGTCCTGGGGTTTCGGGGGCGAGGCAGTGAAACGGCAGATACCAGGCTCTGACGGTGTGCTCATGGACGTCATGCTGTCTGCATTGTCATTGGTTCCTGTGGTCATCTGGTCAGATGAGCTGTCAGAGATGAAACACTCTGTAATCTCAAATTTGGCATGCTGCAGGTGTTCCTCCAGCTTGGCATGCTCATATGCTCTTGCCAACTCCTCGTAGGTGGAGGAGGCGCTCTCAGTTGACACCATGCTGTTGCGACCTTTATCTGTTGAAGAGAACAGAAAGAAAAACACAGTTAGCACAGTTAGCTTTATTTATATGTCTATGTTAATGGCTTAAGTGTCATTTCACGCATGTGCCAACCTGTGTCCTGTGAGAGGCTGGCACTGTAGCTGTCACTCTCTGTGACAGTGATGCCATGCTGTGAGCCAACTGTGCGCCAGTCTGAGGTGAGAGTGCGGGCTGGCGTTGATGCCTGGCACTTGGTCAGAGTCCATTGACTGGAGTAACGATTCCTAATGCTGTGGGCTGACTTCACACTCTTTCTTGACACTGGGTCTGGTGGTAAATTGATGAAGAAATAACTATGATGTGCACATTATGTACATGAATAAGCATTTTAGATAAACAAGTTCACTTTGACATAATGATCCAGTGAATTTCAACAGATTAGAAAAAATGCAAACATATATGAAGACAAAGTGCCAGATCCACCAAAGGATTAAAACTAAAACCAGTGCAAATGAGATAAAAATACAGCGTGTAATTCACAAAGCAGCCGCAAAGGGTGAAATTCACCGCAAGCTGTGCTGCCAAGCAAATAGCGCCATGGTGTGCCTGTGTCCTTTGCATGGATGTAAATTAGGGAATATTCATACATTCAGTGCAAAATCTGTCCCTTTCGATGAAAATAAGCCTCGTTGCATAAACCGTCTAATTCACAAAAGGCCAGCGCAAAGTGCCACATGCAGTTAAAATAGTGCAATTAATATCTGCAGAACGCTGGTGGTAACTGTGTGCAAACTCATTCCTCAGTCACTCATTCTCGCTGTCTGTCTGTCTTTCGTCAAATTTTCATGAAATTTGGATTTATGAGTTTATGAGGCTTGAATGACATTGAATTATTGTTACTTGATATCAAGAGCAAAATATCCAGTCAGATACTGGGGGACCAATCAGATCCTTACTAGTCTGGTGTTAATGCAGTTACTGCTATTGCACATAGCCTCTTTTCAAATTCGGAGACACTATGACACACAGCCAGCTGTGAGTACCAGTATCAGTACTAATGTTTCTGCGTGTCTGAGTGTGTGCATCTCTGCTAATTAAAGACACGTGATTTAAGGGTTTTTGCTTACTGCAGTTTTCATTATGGATCCATCTGTGTGCTGAAATATGGCAAAAACCCAGAAACACTAGAAACAGATTTGCTTATTGGATGCAAAACAAGGGCCAATTGCACTCAGGTGCAAAACTTTAGACACGTTTTGTGCCGGCATATCATTAGTGCAAAATCTTTTGTGGAGAGGTCCTTAAAACGGAGAAGATTCGCGCAATTCATGGCACAATTACCAGTTACAATCCATTCTTTGGCCCAAAGACTTTTACTATGATGATTTACTGCATTTACTTATACAAAAAGACAAAACAGGAGGATCTTTACCAGGTTAACACTTAAACCACACACTTTTTTTTTTACTGAACCTTATTTTGAGAAGCAAACACTACAGAACTGTTTCACTTAATCAAATCTTTTTACTGCTACAAGAGAACAGAGAGATCACTTACTGGTTCCTGGTCTGATGTCTGACATGTCAATCAAGGGGCCGGTATTCTGGATTAGGGCAGGGTGATGCACAGACACACCTGTGCAGAAGCTCTGGGGGTTCCCAGTCTGGTTGAACTCTGTGTCTGTTACAGGGATAGTGGCTTTGTCTTCGCCTATCAGACACAGAATGCATATTTTACTAAAAGCAGCAATTGCAGGTTAAAAAACTGACAAATTGAAGCCTAATGTCGTAAAACTCATGCAAATACACATGGACACAAACACAGTAACTCTCTCTGTGTGTCTCTCTCTCTCTCTCTCTCTCTCTTCCTCTCACCGATTTGCTTGATGCCTTCTTTGTCCTCAATCAGCAGCTGCACTCTGGGGATGTCAATGTGTAATCGTGGGCCCTGAGGAGGTCCCTTCACTGGGGTGTCAAAGCTGCGGTTGTTTTTACTACTCCAGAGAAACGAGATGCACACACAGATACACATTCATGGTTTTGAGAAAATGCAAAATGCAGGTTTGTGGGATAGATTTTGAGTTCAACTAATATTTCAGACTTATTTTGTGAAAAGGAAATCGAAAAAAAAAAAGACTCACCTGATCAGCATCTCTGCCAAACTTTTGGCATCTAGAGAGGCAAAAGAACAAAAAGATGATTTTTTTTCCTGACACACAATATACTTTAAAATGCAACTTTAGGGACTTCATTTAAGAAACTCTCTGAAATCTTCAGGTATCTTCAGGTATCTCCAGTGACTGCTTTGATAGATTTGTATATTCAGACCTTCCAATTTCCTCCACTTCTCTCTTTTTTACTTCTTTTCTCACCTCTTAGTCTCTTCAGCCTCTTTTCTTTGCGTTTCTTTCGAATGATGAAGAGGAGTGCAACACCCAGAGTGACCAAGATCACGGGGCAGCCAATAGAAAACAGCTTTTTGACGTCATCATTTTTTTCCAGGGGAGACTTGATCGGTGGAATTGTACCTGCACAAACAGAGGATCGGGGGTTTACTGACTAATATTTAGGATTTGGAATTTACCAGTTGACTGAATTGTTTCTCGTAAGATTTCAAAGTTTCCTTCCATCAAAGTAGAATTTCTGTTCTCCACTCACTTCCATCATAATCCAGTGTAGCAAACTGTGAGCTCTGATTGCCACAGCCAGCACTGTTGCATGCTTTCATCTTCAGTTCGTACCAGGTGGCCTCACGCAGCTCTGCCAGGAACACATCTGTGGTGGCATTGGTACGTACACTCTGCCATGTCCATGTACCTGCAAAAGATAACAATGTTAAGTCTAATTTGTTTTTTGCTTTCCATCAAAGCAGGAAAACTACTGAGAAAAACATGCAGAATTTCCTTTTTCCTTTTCCTTTCTTCAAGACCAGTTGCAAGCTGAAAAACCCACCTTTTGGTCGAAACTCTAATGTGACAGCGCTGATTGGACAGCCCCCACTGGCCCAACCCTGGAGGTTAAGGCGGGCGTGGCTGGAGTTAATGTGGGTAAAAACAGGCTGATCTTTGTTGAATTGAGGTTCTGTAAAAGAAGCAACATCTTTATGTGAAAAGCAAGCAGATTTTGGCTTTTTAAACTCAAAAGCAGCTGCTCTGTCTAATAACACACAGAGGAGATAAGTCAAGCAGCTGGACGCTTATTGTAAAAAGGGCAGAAATGTCTCTTACATAGTTACAACTTTTCTGTCCAGTTAGTAATGTTAACAGAGATAAAGAATAGAAAAAGATAGCTTTCTTTTCTCTTGCCATTAATGGAGTCTCACCTCGCCCGTGGGTCTTTGCCTCAATGATCTCGCTGATGCGTCCGGCTCCCACACTGTTTTTGGCAGCCAGCTTGACTTTATACCAGGTACCACAGCGCAAGTTGTCCAATTTAAAAGAGCGCTCACTAGAGCTGATGAACACATCTTTCCATTCCTCTGTGTTATCTACAGAGTACTGCAGCACAAATCCTGCAGACACAAAGAGATTGAACAGATAATGAAATATTTATTTGTTTACATTATTAAAATATTCAGACTTTTTTATTCCATTAAGATAACGACTATTCTTCCACTAACACTAGTTAGTACCTCTGTTGTCCAGAAGATGGCAGTACTACACTGTGCTTCTCTTGCCCAGCTAGGCCCCAATTAGAGGATGGTCTAGCTATACTCAGTCTACGCCACCATTAGTTACCTACAAACCCCAAGACTGGGATGGTGCTGACTGAGCATCTATGCAAATGAGGGTTTGCAATATGGTGACTGTATCAGCTGCCTTGGAGAGCCAACTCCCTCCTGTTCTGAGACATTTTCCATTTAATCCTTTGTCTCTGTCTGTCTGTCTGTCCTACTGTCTGTCTGTCTTAATGTCTCCCTCTCTGTTTGTTTGTACCATTTCCTTTTTCTTCTCTCAAACAGATGGTGTGATAAAGTCCAAAACATTAGAAGGGTTAACATGCAGATCCTGCAGTGTTTGTTTATATGTTATAGTCACCCTGTCTATCTCAGAAGAGAACAGATGACAAAAGAATATAACAAAACAATGCAGAGAGAACAGTACATAACAGCACAATAACAAAACAGATCATGAACATATTAGAAAACCAGATTACTAGCCTATAGGATATTCAATCTTTATTTTTTACTTTACAGATGCTACAGAACCAGCCTCAATAACCAGCTGCATTTTTTAAATAAGGCAATGTGTTTTATCAGAAAAAGCAATAGGCTGCAGATGCCACTGCAGTACTAATGCAAAATAGATGCTTGATGGGGAACTTCAGCAGTGCCTACTGCTGACACTGTACAGATGGCTTCACAGACAAGCAGGCACTCTGGTATACATAAAGTACAAGATATACAGATAGGCTTCATGGAACTGAGACACTGGATGATGCATCCAAATACTGAGAAGTAGCCTTTAGTAAAACCTGCTTACCCAACACATGTTCCCAAAACACAGAACACATATACAGTGTCTTCTTAAACTTGTTATGATAATAGACTAACCACATGAATTACAGCAGGAATTATTATTCTATTTAACAGAGAAAGCTGTATATTTTGTAAATACAACACATTCCACCTATTTTATTGTCTTCCAACTGCATGTATCACATGACCATTTTGAACCAATCCTGATCAAGTGATCATGGCTGCAGTGAAAGACTGGTGTTAGAGTTGTCTTAAGATAATTATTTTTTATTATTTGTTTTTGTTTACTTAGTTAATATCTGGGGCCTGTATCATGAAGCAAATTCAACATACCCAGGATCTCATTCTGTGATCAACTTGCTCTGTCAACCCTGGGTTTCTGACTGCATGTTCACATAAAAGGGACAGAGTTGGTGCCAGGTGAAAAAGTAACACAGGTGCTGCAGCCAAAGCCAGGATGGAAAGCTGACAACAAAGCGCCCCTTGTGTGAAAGTGTAAGTTAATATTCTTATCAATGTCACATCATTAAGGCACAAGTGGATCTGACTATAATTCTGATTGTGCATACTGTTAAATTAATGTGTTTTCAGATATTTTCTGATGGCATGTAAGACCATTGTAGCCTTATTCTTTCAGCTCACAACTGGCGCTGTTGAATGGTTTGGGAGCAAGTAAAGAACAAACATAAAAATAGAATTAAAAACAGTAAGAAACGTCCTGTAAAATCTTAGAAAGTCAAGGCTTTAGTGATTTAATCAGTCTGTATTTTAAGAATATATTTCATGTTGCTATACAAAGGAAAACCAAAGGGTTTAGACAGTCTGTATAACTTTCCTTCTTCAGAGATGCACCAAGTTTTTCCCCAGTTTCTTTTTCTTTTATCTGGGCACCAAAGTCTGTGGAGTCCTCTAATAGAATTGACTGGTCAGTAGTGTTCAGTAGGCGGTGCTTTTAGATGTTTTGATCCACTATCTCGAACATAACTTGCTCCGGGGCAGGTTAGGTTTGCGGAGTAAGCTACCATGGAGATTTACCCCAGTAAAAAGTAAACCACCTTTGTGATACTGAAAACCCAGGAACTGAACTAGAAGTTGCCTTGACCTTGCTTTGCGATATGGGCCCCTGGTCCTCAGCAAAGTTTATTTATTTATTTTAATGTAGTGAGTATGTAGAGTATGTTTTATGCTTTACTTAGAGTTATTTTACAAAGTTAATCTATCTTTATAGTGTTCGTTGTAGTGTAGTGCACTCATTTTGTTAATCAAATCAATCAATCGGATCAAATTCACATGCATGTCCATTTAGGTGTGAACACCATACCCATCTTCACACAGAACTCACCAACAATCAGATAATCAAGTAGACACATAATTAACAGGGAACACAAAGCCAGGAGGCCTATTGATAAACTTGAGATCAGTGTGCACAGTAAAATACAGAAAGGAGAAAGGAGAGACAGATGGAGGGTAAACTAAGGTCAGAGGTCAAAAGGAAAATAGAATAGAGTGGAGTCAGGAAATGTTGACATCTGCGGACAATACATAAACCTCTCTTCATCAGGGAAGACACCATATAGTATAGGAGATAAAGAAGACATGATGTGAATAAATGGCAGACAGAAGGACAGCAGTGTGGTGCAGGGCTACATACCTCTGATAGAGCTCCCTCCGTTGTCTCCTGGTATCCAGGTCAGTGTGATAGAGGAGGTGGAGGTGGTGGAGACAGTGAGACGGGGCTGGTCTGGAGGGACTGAAGGAGAGACATGAGAATAAACTCAGGATTACTTGTATTTATAGTTTTTATGTCAAAAAGATTTCGGGGAGAAAAACATTTCTGCAAATGTAGATACATTTTCAGTAAGCTCAGTAAACCTAAATGAGATGCGGTTGCAGAGTAAATGACATAACCTGAACGGTATTAGTGTTTTCCTACCTTGTACCACAAGGTTGACTATGATAGTGTCAAAGCCGAGCGTGTTGGTGGCTGTGCAGGTGTAGTAACCAGAGTCTTCAGCTTTGACAGAGCGGAGCACCAGAGTCCCATTAGCTAGAATGAGACGCTGTCCATCCAGAGACACCGGGATGGCTGTGTCCTCGCTAATAGAGAGACAGAGTCATGGAAAGACTTCATGCATCTGTTTCTACTGTAAATTTAGTTGAAATGGTAATAATATTGCCCCAGTGTTATTTCATAGGAGGCTGCTTAACACTAGAATCGCTGACAGGTCAAATTTACTGTTTTTCAATTGTGCATTATTCTGTTTTAATGTAATATTGAAGCTCCCCAGTTTTTGACCTCTCCTACAATTGTGTTGTGTTACAATCCCTATTGTTATATACAGCCCATATAAATCCCGATGAAAAATATAGGCATTATAACTATAACTGCCACCAGGACAAATTTACCCCTATAGAAAAATGCATAGATTTTCATAGATTTTTTGATAAGAGACAATGATTTATGAACCAAACAAATATGCATATATTTTCTTCTAATATCTATTTTCACAGTCTCCCCAAGTACTGACATTTTGTCTCGACCAATTCATAGCAGCATGAAATGTTGTCTTGTCTATCTTTATATTAATTGATTCTTAGGACAGAGAGGAGATAGCTAAAACTCTCGAGCTCACTCAGGCACTTAAAACTCTACTTAAAGAAAGTTCTCACCTGTCTTTGGTCCATTTTATGGTAGGTGTAGGTTCTCCTACTGAACTACAAGGCAGTCGCACCTCTTTCATCCAAGGAGTGGTCACTGTGCCTCCAAATGATAGGATCTTAGCAGGGGCTAATGGAAAATGTAAGAAAGATACTATAAGGCAGAGGAAAAATGATTAAACTATTGACATTAATACAGAAGACTGCCAATCATTTAATCTTGCCATTGTCAAATAAACAGTTTTCAAATCCAATAAGCTGCAGAGGTTTCACTGGGTTTTGAATCAATATAGCAATGTGATGGTTGATTTGCAAAGCATACACTGATTTATTTTCCATTTGGAATTCTTTCAGTAAACAGGATTTAGTAGAACGGGAAAAGTGCAATGTATTTCCTGTGATTCATAGTTAGTAGAACAGAAATGTGTGTGAAATGTGACATTGTCCAACACAGATTAGAATAAGAAGACAGCACAAAGAATGAGCAGGGCGGATATAAAAAATATCCATCCATTCAGGCACATAACCCTCTTACTCTCAGTCACTCCCCGACCCGCTTTCTCTGACTCTCTTTTTTTCTCAAGCTTGGCATCTTAATGCTAGTGCTCTAGTGCACTTATGTTAAGGTTGAATGAAGTATTGAGTGGGCAAGCCTTGAGGACACTGCCTTTTACAGCTGCTGATCAGCTGACGCACCCGCCCTTTTGAACACACACATACACGCAGAGAGCTCGCACCCAGCAGTCAAAGAAACGAATAGATAAAGAAAAGGATAACATGCTGGAAAGTGCACTCTATTCAACTCCCTTATTCCTCCTGTCCTTTAATCCAAAGGATATTGATTTAACTGCCCTCTTCATTTTCTTAAACGCTCTGCTTCTCTATTGTCTTGTGTATTAGTCAGGTCTGCTCCTGTGAAGTCATTTTTTTCTCTCCTCTTCTATCCTTCCACCTGCTGTCCTCGCTTATGTTTGCCCTCTTATCATTTCACTGGTTGAGGGCAGTTCATCCGGTGGCCTCTGAACTCCAAAATCAATACCACATTTTGCTTTGCCGCTTGAAGTCAAAAACGGGCAGCCACAAAGAAACAAAAAAAAAAAAACAAGTTGCGGAAAAGTAGTGAAATATAGGGCAAGTGGCGAAGTAAGAAGGAGATCACAGAGTTGATTTAGAGTTATGTGGAGTGTCGAAAAAATGTTGAAATGTTTAGTTCATGCCATTGTTTTCAAGAACCTTGAAGAGGTATACTACTCTGTCAGTAGCAGTGATTCTCTGGGATTTGGGGATTTTGGAGGCACATTTTGACAAGAATAAGAATGGACCCAGAAAGATCAGGAAGAAAAAGAGGATGCTGTAGTCTTAAGAATCCAGCAGAACGTGGTGAAGGTTAGGTAAACAATCTTTAAGGCAAGATTAAAAGGTTGCTAAATTGGGTTAAATGTTTCATCTTTTAGCTGCACATAACCAAACGCTTTCTAAAACATCTGGCCTTCCTGTGGATTCACCTTTAGCAGCTGGTTCCACTGTGACCTTCTCACTGAAGTTACCCCGACCTGCAGTCGTGACGGCTGCCGCCCAGATCAGGTACTGCTGCCGGTGGTTGAGGTGGGTGATACGGTAGAACAGCAGCTCTGGATTGGCTTCATACTCGCTGGGCAGCTGCAGAAATGCAAAAAAAAAAGAAGAGGAAGGTCGTTAACATGGGATATCAGCTGTACCTTTTACTCTGCTATATTTGTTACTTTTCTGATTACTACTGTTCACAGCCTGTCCTGTGAAAACCACATATCTCCAAATGTGTTTGCTGATTTTGAATCTTTGTGAGAAAGTGAAGGACTAAGTGTCCCTTAGTAGGGTGAGAAAACTCACTCCTAATTAAGCTAAATAAACTCCTTAAAAAACCCTCTTGGATTTGCTGGAAAATGTATTGTTACGAAGCTAAAAACAGGGCAATTTTTCTGAGCTCATGAAAAGTGGAGTTTTTAGAGATACGTGGTTCTCACAGGACAGTGATGCTACAAACATGTCTTATAGAATATGATGCACTGCTGGGGGTGAAACAACCCAACAGTATGTAAAGCTGTTCAAATGAATTCAACCTTAAGTAAAATGGAACATACACACTGATGCAGCCGTAAAATTAATCCAAAAACATCACATGTAATAGTAAAGCATTGGCAGGGGTCATATTACTGCACAGTGACTACTTTCACTTTTTAAACTTTAAGTACATTTTGCTGGTAATACTTACATACGAGGTTTTGAATGCAGCACTTTTACTTGTAGTGGAGTATTTTCACAGTGTGAAATCTGTACTTTTCTCAGTACTTCCTCCACCACTGGAGCCAAGCACACTCAATTTCCAACTCATTTCAACTTTTCATTCATTCCCATTTAAGTCATAAATGTTATTTTGTTTTTTTTCAGGTGTGTAGATCGATGAGTAGAGCGGTGTGTAGAGCACAGAGCAGGTTAATTCAGATGGGACAGGCTGAAGCTGTGAACGATTGAACAGAAAAAGGGGTTTGTGTCTAGATCTGACTTCAGCGTCTGCCTGAACTACCGTGACACGCCATTAATTTCACTGGTTTCAAGCACTGTTTTTCTGTCACTTTTACAGGTTTGTAGAAACACACATCAATAAGTATAAGGCGTATGAAAAAAATGTAAAAGAAACTGGTTTGCTTTGGAAACAGGTGGAAATTTGTAGCAAAAATTAATATTATATTAATCATATATTATTATTAACATTACTTGAAAATTTTTCCAGACTCATAACATGACAACAGATATAATATTACAATGAAAAATAATGTATATTTAGGGAACAAAATTTCCATCATATCTATCAATTTGCTGATGCAGACATAATGTGATTGACCATCCTTCTTATATGAACCAAACCCCCTTGAATCAGTGTAAAAGAGCAGAGAATCGGGTGAAGGTACCACAGCTCTGGAGAATACTGAGATAAAGCAAAGCTGTGTGGTAGGATGGAACGGGAGGGAGGGAGGACAGGAGAGGAATGCTGGAGGAGAAGAGGGGGGTCAAGAGGGTTGGACTGAGGGGAGTCAAGCCCACTCCCTCTCCTCCTCTGTTTTCCTCAGGGAGGGCAAACAGAGATATGAGACAGAAGAAGACAATGGGTGAGAGACAAATGAGTCAGTCAGAGATATCATGAACAGTCATACACTAATGAGGCCCTATCTACTGCAGGCATCAGCATGACAGAGGAGAGGAGAGGAGAGGCACATGAGCAAACATAAATGCATGCAAATACCCACATGCGCATGTATACCGACTGAAAACAAAGAACACACACGCTCGTTTTTGCAGGCACTCATACGGTGACATACAGTGCATGACCTGGAGGTGGATGTGTAATTGCAGTGTGTTTAACCCAGCCATGTGTCTGCTGTCTAGACACATAAGCATCACTGTCCCTTGAACGCGCACACACACACATTCACGCACAGGACCTCTCTTTTTTTACTGCCTGCCAGTCACTATTCACCTACCCAACAATTATACCTTATTCCTTCAACTCCTACTCTTCTACTCCTCAGGTATCCCAACACACAGGTACACACACATACACCCACACACACACACACACACACACACACACACACAATTCCTGCTCAACAGCTCTCTGTGTTACTTTGCTGCTGGACTGAACTAAGAATAGAAATTTGAGGGAAAAGGAAAAAAAAATCACAGCTATAAGACACACACACACACACACACACACACACACACTATAAGGTGGCACCTTACATTCTCTGTCGGCCCTTTAAATCACATGTTTTACTACACCCACCAGTTTGACTGACAGACACTCATGCACACATAAAATGAAGACTGCAATACAAGTGTCACATGGTTTGAAGAGTGAGTAAATGTGGCAGACCAGTAAAACCTGCGAAGACACTGCAATGTAGCTGAGCTCTGTCCTCCTGCTGGGTTGCTGTCTGCAGAAGAGTTCATTCTGGGCAAATAGATTCCAGTATTCATGTTGTTTTTCACATTTATGAGCAGGCCGTCATGGAGGAATCCACTGGGCTTTTTATTACTTCCCTGTGTTCCCTGTTCATCATCCATTCCTCTTGTCTCCATCCTCTCTCTATTTTCCTCTCTGCCCGTTCTTTAGTCTCTACTGCGCCATCCTTCCCTTCTCCTCCTGCCATCACTCTTCATCCCTCTCTTCATTTTCCTCTCCCTCACCACATTCCCTTGTCATCTGTGGGCCCACTCCTTTCTTTGCTTCCATCTATTCACCAATACCCCCCTCGGTTTTGCATCCTCTGTCTGCATTTCTCTCCCCGACTCTCACGTATGTTAATGTCTTCCCCATTTCTCTCTTTTCTCTCTGTACATTTGTCTCTACACTCTCCACTGCAGGCAGAGGTATGGGCAGAGAGATGGATGGATGGATGAATGGGTGGGTGGGTGAGTAGATGTTGGGAGGGAGGGAGGAGTGACAGAGTGTGTGTTGCTGTAACGGATATTAAAATATTCCTCCTGCGTGGAGATAGCGGTGATCCGGGGAACGATAGAGCGAGATAATGAAAAGAGGAACAAAAGTACTCCCCGTGCGGTGTGTCTGACCCAACCTCCCCCCCCCAATCTCTCCTTCCTTCTCTCCAGTCGCACTCATTTACATAGTAATCATCCCGAACTCTGCATGGGGGCTTCAGAGAGAGAAAGACAGACTGAAAGAGAGAGAGGGATAGATAGATAGGCTGATAGATAAAGTGCCAATGATGGAGAGTTAGGAGAAGAGTACATGTATGTATATTTTCAGAGGAACATTCAAATGGTGCATTTGTGAGTGTGTATGCAAGTATGCAAGCAGTCCACATATCCTGCTTTTGAATTCACACTCATAAAAACATGAGTTGGATAAATGCATTCAACCCTGTACGCACGGTGTCATACATTTATGAGTGTGTATATGCGTATGAGTGTGTGTGTGCATGTGTGTGTGAGCGCAAGTGTGTATTTGCTGTCGGCTTGTTTTCTGCCCTCGTTGATGAACAGATGAGGTTGTCCTGGCAACGTGATGAGACGCAGATATGCAAATGAGGCTGGAGGGTGAGCTTGCACGCACACACACTGCGGTATGAGGAGAGCTCATTTTACACACACGTCTTGCTGAGACTGCAGCACTAGACCACACACACACACACACACACACACACACACACACACACACACACACACATATACATACTTCCACAAACACACTAATGTAGAACATCATGATCAAATCCATTTGTTTTTCTCTTAACATCATATAAAATGTATAACAACGTATTCTGCGTATAAAAGAGGTTACCTCCCCCATTTTTTACCTGCCATGTTTGGATGGTCTTCTTCCTACTTTCCCTCTTTCACTTTCCCAGTAACTCTTTGCACCCCTCTTGTTTCTTACCGGTTGGCCTGACCCGGGGCTGGAGCAGTAGATGGTGTATTTGCGGATGATTCCATTTGGCTTGTGGGGGGGTAACCAGGACACTACAACACTACTGGCAGATGAGGGCACAGCTTTGATACCAGCTGGGGGTCCAGGGTCTGAATTATAAAAGGGGGAAAAAAGACAAAAAGAGGGCAGAGAAAAATGTCAGATTCCCCTGTATGTAGAGATTTTGAGTCCATGCTCTGCTTGTTGGTAAACATTTTGTTGGTAGCTAAAATGTTCAACCTCAATCCTCCTGTACGGCAGGAAATATTATTTTAGAGGATTTTTTTTAAATCAATGTAAAATAAAATATGCACAGAAAATGCATGATGGGAGAATAGCATGACTTAACACCTTGTATTTCTAATTTATGTCATTTGGCACCCTACTTAATATTATGTAATCAACAATTTCTTGATTTCCTCAATTATTTAAGTTAATTGACTTGGACTTGTTTCCATCTCCATGTCGCAGCAGCAATTATGCTCATGAGGTGTTCTCTTACAGACTAGAATGTACTCCATTTAGAAATATTCAAACTCTTGTATTATTCAGAATATTGTTATCTATATGTATGAGAAGGCAACATTTTCTATCAAGATCATTTATCAGGCAATTTAGCTTGTAATGTGCATGTTTACATTAGCAATGCATTCACCTTTACCCTCCTAGGGTTGCATGTGGATAATAACTGTTTTCACACGTGTATCATTTTGCCATAGGGATACTTATTAGACATTATTGCTTGTACAGTATGACCTGTCTGATATTGGCATGAAAATCCTTTATTCTCAAATCATTCATGTAAATTAATGGCATTAGAATGGGTTTAACTCGTAGCCATGGCCTTTCTGTCTGAATATAAGGCTAGTGAAATCACTGAGGAATTACTTTTATAGTATATGCTAGCATGTTAGTACTGTATACTGTGGCTAATGGTCAGGGAAGCGTGGTTTATTTAGATGTCTATATTCTTTAGACCTCACGTTTACCACTATGTTAAGATCATCTGGAGTTTACTTCTTGCTTTAACATTGCTAAAATTATTGCTTTTGGATCCTCTAAAAAAAGCGTAAAGAGCAGTCAAATAATGAGTTTTCTTTGATGGCTTGGTCACTGTTTTTTTCCCTGTGTTTCTACAAGACAATGCCAGAGAAAGGCTGGTTGAGAATTTGTTATTTGCACAATTCCACTGCAAACACTTTTCCATATGTTGCAGACAGGGGCCAAAGGGAAGGGTGAGACAGAGAACATTGAACATATGTGAAGAGGTTGCCCCTAGACACAGTGTCAACCTGCATTAGAGAAAAAGAGACACTCAGCTAAGCACACACTCACACACTCAGATCACAGAGGCCAGCTCATAAAATGGAGATATAGTAAGGTAGAGAGAATAAAGGCCTTTTCTGAAATGACACTTAGAATATCTGCTCCCCCCCCTCTCCTTCTTCCCTTATTTTCTCCATCTCCAGACGCTTCCCTCCTCCTCTGCCTGGCCCCAGGGAGGGAGAAGAGAGGCGGATACGGATGTAATCCACAGCCCGCCAGTGTAAGCACAAAATTAATTCTCTCTAAGCCACAAAGAATTAATCCCTCTTCTTGTGCTGGGTGCTGAGCTAGACTTGCACACAAACAATAGTGCACGTACACACACATACACTTATTTACGCACACCAACGCACAGACATGTGCACATACAAGCACACACTTAACCTTAACGCCTTGTGCATCTACATGCACAGACCCACACCATTAGGCTTCTCAACTACACACACACACACACACACACACACACACACCACACTCTCTCTTTTTGGCTTCTTAATTCTCATTAGCACTGGTAATGGCACATCAGAGCACAAAGAGGTTTTAATCAGCAACCTCAGCCATACAAAGACCCCCTCAACCCCCTGGCCCTGTGCCTCCCGCAGTGCAGGCTGAACATGAACAAAAATGCTTGGAAAAGCCCAAAACGTGGTAAAATCAAATGTCATGTCACTGTAGGTCATTATTACACTAGATTTTGTCCATACAGAAAGATCTACGGTGATGTGGACTCACAGTCTTCGCGGGTTTGTATATACAGAACGTTGCTCCGAACTCCATCCCCAGCCTGGGTGTAGGCCAGCACCTGGATGCTGTAGTTAGTGAACTTCTCCAGGCCTCTGAGCTCCACTTGTTCCTTGGTGGTGGTAATGTTTTGCATTTCACCCCACTCTGAGCGACAAAAGGACAGAAAGCGGCTCATACCAAGCACCAAGCTGCTCACAATTTAAACTGGTATAAGGATGACAGAATAACTTAACACACCTCCATCTGGGAAGACAGCCCAGAACACAACACGGTATCCCTTCAGTACACCATGCAGTGTCATTCTGGGAGGCTCGGCCCATGTGATTACTGCCTCGTCTGATGTTACAGAAATGGCTCGCACATTCTGAGGAGGCTGACTGGGCACTGGAGACAGGGAAGAAAGAGAAGGTCACATAAGTTATCTAAACCACATATCTAATTTCATCTTACTGTATGTAAGTCAATTCAACAGAGAGGTCTTTTACTTGAAGGGTGAAAAAATCTCTTGTCATTTGATAATGTGTCAAATAACCCCTAAACATCCCATTCTTTTAATTTCCCATTAAAGACAGGATAAATTCATCTTCACTATTTGATAGTGCCATATATTCAGCAAAAGCTTGTCCACTGATATTACATTAATATACTACTGAAATACGCATCCATTTTTTCATTGCCATTTTATCAAATGACAATATATTTAAAATATATTTTCATTATTTTATAAACATCTCCCCAAATTCAACTTTATATATTGAAGAACAAAAGAAATGCAAGGACGTACATAGAAAGATTTATGGTCAAAATTTTATTTGCTTCCTGTGTGAAATGGCTAACGTTCGATTTATGAACATGCGCCTTGATTTGCTACGTGTTACATCAGCCAGAACACTAATAGTTCATTCACAAAGATTTTTGTAAGGCATGGCATGTTGAAAATGTAACCAAATGGACATTTTATGATTTATTTTTATAATACCAACTTGCTCAAACAAGTTGAAACAAGATGAATACCTGTGCAATCTTTCATTCATTCATTCAACCTTTATTTATACAGGGGAAGCCCACTGAGAGTAGTTACTCTCTTTTTCGCGGGTGCCTTGTTTCACAAACATGATAGAAACAACAGAATAATTCAAACCAACAAAGAAAAAAATGCACAGTTTTGTAGGTCTGCTTGCACAAAACTAGCAAGCCAGTGGATAATAGGATAATAATATAAAATATGTGTTTTTGTCTTTTAAAAATCAGGACTTTCTTGACCAATTGGTTAAATACATAAATAAATAAACCTTTGGAACCCTGAATTGCATTTCCATATCAAACATGAAGTGACTAAACAGGCTTTTGACAAAAAGCCCACAACGTGTGTCCAGCCTGATGTATATAGGACTATCTCTAAACTACCACGTCTCTTAGCCTCCCTACAAGCCTCCTTCTGTCCCCTCCCAGCACAGGTGTCTCTTCTATTGGCTACTGCTGACCATTAGTCTTTCAAGCTTTGAATAACGCACACTGTTGAGGATGAACAGAAGTCAACTTGTGAGAGATGGAGAGGCAGGAAGAGAGGAAGAGAGTTGACTGAAAGAGAGAGCAATGAAAGAGAGAGATTGGGCCAAGTCCACCAGGGAATTTCTCTGCAGCTGGTGAAGACAGAGGAGGTGGGGAGGAGGACAGAGGAAGGGAGTGATGGAGAAAGGAGGATTAAAAAACGCAACAGGGTTTTGCATGAATAAACCTTTGGGCTTCTAGTCCAAGTGATTAGATAAAACATAACCTAGCGCCTCAATTTTCAGACACACCTCAAAGACAAGGGTTATAATGTTTGAAGGAGCATTATAGTGTAGGGGTTTATGGAAGAAAAGGTGAGCTTTCAAGTAGCTACAAATTTCAAACACTAGGGCTTATGTAGGGATTAACAGATGAAGGAAATGGGCTACATGTGAGGGGTTAAAAAGTGTAAAATAAAACAACGCTAATGTTGATGTACACAAGTCTTAGATAAATAAGTGCAGGAGTCTGGGGGAAAAAAGGATGGGAATACAGGAGGATAATGAAAGCCAGTTTTGGACTGGGACAAGAGGAAGGAGGAGATGGGGTGAGGGGCAGAGGAAGAAGGGAGGCAGGGAGGAAGAGAGTTAAAAGCAAGGGGAGCAAGGGAAGGGCAGAAAAAGATGAAAAGAGGGAGCAGAGAGACAATGCACTCAGCTGTGGATAATTACAGCAGGAAGCTAGCAGAGGGAGAAAGAGAGACAGACACAGAGACAAGCTAATTATAATTATTTTTAGTATGCTTGTTGTTATCACTATTATCATAATGGCCATCAATATCACTGTCGCCACGGTGACAGCCACAGGGAAGAACTGGAGGGCTCTGTCTGCTCTGGACCAATGGGGCTCAGCCAACTCTTCACTGGGTGGACAAGTATGTACTGTATGTGACGTGTGTGTTTGTGTGTTGGTGTGTTAGTGTGTGCATGTGTGTGTTTTTGTATTTGTTTGTATGAGGAGAAAAGTCAGGCAATATGGATGGCATATTGTACAGACTGTGAAAAATGGTAATATTGAAAAAATGTTTGTTTGCATGCAAGGTATATCATGGTTTTTGTGCTGCAGTTGAATACTAAAGCATAAAGAGTAAAAAAAAAAGAAAGAGAAAAGGTACAAGAAGCACAAAATTCTTTTAAAAGAAATCATAAAAATGGAGAAATGTAAGCCATGTCCATAAGCCAGTGATTTTTGTATGAGTTTTTTTTCTGACATTTTTTCTTCAGTTGAAGTTATCATTCTTTTGTGCAGCCTTAGAAAAAGTGTTTTCCTTCAGTGCTTTTGTACTTCATTCATTTATTTATCCATACACTCACTTACATTCAGCCTATCTGCCCTGAAGCCATCAGAATACACGGCCGCATCTGTCTATGTCTCACTGCACAAGGATGACTTGCTCCTCTCTGCAGTGCTCAACTGTGTGTACTGTCAATGACACTACGTGTGTCCTTGCTATTTGTAAAAAGCATTTGGATTCCAGCAGTCAACACTCATTCTTACTGAGAGAAAAGAATAAATGTAGTAATTTTGGGTTACAAAGCACGGCACGATTTAACTCTGTTCAGACTGCAACAATGGTAACAGAAAAAGTGCAATAACTGTGAATCAAAGCCAAGTCTGACAACGTCAGGAATCAGGTCTATTTTTGCAGTTTATACTATTATACTGTTGACCATTCTGTTATAATTGACCATCTTCTTATCCTGAAGCTCATCACTAAATTAGAACCCATTAACATTTATTATATGCACAGATCAAATTCATTTTCATACTGAGATTCACTGTATGTGTGTTGCTTATTTTCTCCTCACCATCTTCCAAGGTTGTAGCATTGATCTCTGAGCTAGACGGCCCTGTGCCCGCTCTGTTGAAGGCCTGGACAACTACACCATACTGGGCAAATTTCTTCAGGTTGTCCAAAGTGTAGACTTCACTGTCTCCGGTGGCCTTCATCTCCACAATGCTGTACTGACCATTACTGCCAGGGCCATTCTCTCTATATCCAATCTGGTAACCCCTGATTACCCCATTCTGCAGCTCCTTCCTCGGAGCCTGTGAGATAACATAAGAGAAGACTCAAATCTGAAACATCTCAACAAATCAGCAGAACAGAAATCAGAACTGAAAGGAGGTTATTTTTCAAGAAAAATCTATTTTCAAATATATGCTACAGGCAGAAACAAATTGATTTTGAGGAAGTAGCTGCACAAAAGGCAGACTGTTTTGACGTTACCTTCCAGGTGACCCTGATACTCTGAGAGGTCACTGGCTGGAGGATCACATCCATGGGAGGACCGTCAGGCTCTGAAAAGAGAGAAAAACAAACCTGATGTGGCTTTCAGGTATCAACAAATGTCATGACCCCAAATTTTTTTGGACATGAACATTCAAAGGTGTTTTTCTCTCTTTCATTACAGTACACGTTTTGTCAATAAAATGTTTTTCAAGGACAGTGGACTAATGCAACAGGGAAACATTTTCTCTCCTTTGCACTAGTACAAACCTATTACTTACGTGCTTCCTCTGTGCTGATAGTAAGCTCTTTACTGGCCTCACTCTTGCCTATAGCGTTGTAGGAGTACATGCGGATGCTGTAGACAGAGGCAGGGTGAAGGTCCACTATGTTGGCCTGGTTGTTGGTTGGTGAGATGTTACGAGTGGCATGCTTTAGCTCCCAGGAATCTGACAAAGGAAAAAAAAAGGACAAATAGTGCAGTGTTACTCCAACAGCTGCTATTTTCCCATCTTAAGCTGTACAATTTGCCATCTTCTTTCTTCCTTGAAGTACACGTTGTGTTGTTGAATTGTATTTTCTTATTTTTTAGATTATGCCCATTTTCCCATTAAACCTATTTCTATGCAGATACATTCTTGTCTTGTCTTGAAAAAATGACTCATATTTGACATTGGTCACTTAAAATCAATTCCAAAGTACTTCAAATAGAGAAACAAAGTGGCTAAAAGTTAGCCTTTTATTCCTCTGTAAGATGAATGTTACCATCTCCGTTTTCTGTAAAATGAAGATCATGCTCTCACCTGTCTTGTTCTTATACTCAATATCATAGGAGGTAATGACGCTGTTTCCGTCAAATCTCTGTGTCCACCGAAGATTCATACTACGATCCTTTACTTCTCGCACCTCTAACTCAGGAGGATCTGGGGGCTCTGAGGATACAGAGTAAACAGAGAGATGAGAAGAGAATGGAGGCAGGGTGAAGGTCAAGGAGAAATGATCAAGAGAAAGACAATTATGTAGAGAAAGAAATACAGAACTAGTTACCTTGCACAGTAAGCTGAATAAGGCCTCGTCCTTCTCCGTAAGAGTTGATGGCATGACATGAGAAAAAAACGGAATCCTCACGCTCGGCTGGCTTTAGCTGTAAGTTAGAGAGAGAGAGAGAGAGGTGTGAGGAAGACAAAGACAACTTTTTAAATGTAGAACTGGCATTTTCCTCATGTACAGTGAGAATGTCTTCTGTGTCTGTTTGGTATTTTGAGAACTCACTGTGTTCTGCATTGCAAGGAGAGTGTGCCTATCTAGCTTCTCAAAGTGAGCTCAGTTATACGTACATCTCCAAAATCACACAGACCCCACTGAAGTATGTTTTGTTTGTAATTCGACAAATTATACATGGATGCACCAGTAGACACATCTGGATGAATTTTTAAAAAAGGGCCAAAGCCTCAAAGAATGGATTGCGCCACTAATAGCGCCATGAATTATGCCATATTTACACCTGCGACCTGCCCTGCTTTAAGGACCTATTTACAAAAGCTAGTGCTAATGATATTCTGGCGCAAACACACCCATAAAGTTTTGCACCTTGCAATTTGCCCCTGTTTTTCGTCAGTTTCTAATGCTTCAGGCTGCTCTCCACATTTCAGTGCAGATTGGTTCATAATGAAAACTGCAGAGAGCAAAAATTGCACCTTTAGTTGAGACACATAGCTCTCCACAGTCGCAAACAAACTTTCATTATTTTGCTTCTTTTGCTTCTCTGATATTTCGCATCTATAACACAATCTATTAATGTGTCCATCAGAATAGGCTACAGCTATTAGGTTTAGAAAAGGTCTAAAACATGTTCCATTAATGTCTGAATAATTTTGTTCATGTGTCACTGAATGTATCTGGGATTTTGCAGAAGCATTAGTATTGATGTTGTGTTTGTTATTCACAGCTGGCTGTAGTATCACACAGAAGCTTTGGCAAAATTCTAAATTGGATATTTTCAGAACAACATGAGCAAACATCTAAACCACTGGGCATCATTGGGCTCAATGCGCTGGATGCTGCTTGTGATGACATCACAGCAGAACATTGCAGGGTCTGGCATGCAAGAAGATCTTCACCTCACAAAGTAAAATATGAGGTGTGATGCCGATGAAAGTCTGTGGCCAGACAGACAGGAGCTAAAGGGCATTCAGTCTTTAGTGCAGCCCTGCAGATTTACAGTGGCTTCAGTTACTTCACAAAAATGAAAATACAACAATTTCCATGGAAATAAGAATGCACTGTGTAATGTAAAATCTTGTACTGCTGACATATGCCTCTGGACAGTATTAACTTTGAAACACAAAAGCATTCAGTCAACTGGACAAAAATAACATCTTGTACAGTAAACATTCAGACCACTGTCATACTGACAAAACATCTAAACATTTTGACAATGCCAAAGTGCAGAGGACATTAACTTAACTACTATATATAAGGAGATACAGTCGAGACACTGTTTCAACATGGCAGTGTCTCTGTGCATGAAGCCCAATCAATAAAGAAATGGTTTTCCCAGGGTGGTGAAAAACTGAAGTGTCCTGCACAGCTCCCTGACCTCAGCCCCATCCAGCTCCTCTGGTC
>JAPQRN010000006.1:16949643-16990988 GCA_037367275.1 Coranthus polyacanthus | reverse complement strand
CTCGGCCGCTGGACTCGTGGCTGGAACACGTCAACTTTGCCACACTCTTTAGCTGCCTGGGATTTTGTGGCTAAATGGGAGCAAATCCTTGTAACCAGGTTCCAAAATCTTAAAAACAAGAACCAGAAATGATGGGACTTAAACAGCAGCAACAGCATTCCTGTGTAACTTGCACGAGCACAGGTTAAATATTTTGGGTGAGATATGACCATTTGTAGGTGAGTTATGGTGCTGTGCTGCGCCATATAAGCCGTTTTTACAATTGCACCTAGAGGTTTGAGAAACACTACTGTACAGTTTTCCCTCTGTACATTGTCTCATGGAAACAGAGCCAAAAAAGACAGGAGGGAGAGGAGAAAAAAAAGAAAAAATCGAAAGCCATCTATTTGTCATCTTAGAAAGAGTCATAAAGACAATGCTGTCTGATTTCATTAACTGAATGCTCTACTATATATAAGTGTTTCTTACCTTGAGTGTAGACAACACCTCGTCTGTCTTCTCATTGGGACTAGTAGTAATAGAGTATCGGGGGTTGCGGTCAGGGTCAATGACCGTGTCGCCTCTCTCCCAGCGGATGATGATGGGCCATTCTCCCCTGGCCGTGCAGTTCAGCTCCTTCACATGACCCTTCTTTGCCATGGTAGTGTTGGGGTGACTGGTGATCATTGCTGGGACTAGAAGGAGAAAGGAAATGAAGTGTGAGATGATGAGAAGTTGAGGACAAATGGAGAGAGACATGGTGACAGTAAACAGATTGATGAGAGAGATATTAGACAGCAGAGGCAGATAAAAGAGGGAGAAGGGGCTGGATAGAAAAAAATAAGTGGATAATAAGCAGGGTTTAAATGGAAAGGGAGAAAGAATTTAAAGAGAAGGAGGAAAGGAAGAAGGAAAGGACAGCTGGTAGTTAAAAAGGTGGAGTTCAGAGTAGCCAAGTTCCATTGCAGCTGAGTAATGAAGAGCTATGGTCAATGAGGTAAAGTCAATAAACCTCCTCTCTCATTCTCCAATAGTTAACATTGGGGTCTAGGTGAATGAAGAGGCAAAAACGATAGACTCTACTTTTCGTGTACACTCTATAGACAAAATCACTTGCACACTCAATCTTCTCCGGACACACAAACACAAACACACAAAGACACACACATACACACATAATATTGATCTGAGGAGGGTTCTGCTGTTTTGTTTTCATCACTTATTCATCTCACCCTCCCTCTTTTCCTCCTTCTCCACTGAGCGAAACAGACAGAATTGAGGGAGGCAGAGGAGAGGAACAGTTCAATCAATAACACTAACACCGGAAAGAGAGAGCGAGAGAGAGCGAGAGACAGAGCAGAAACTCTGTGGTAGCAGAACATGTGGAATCTAGAGGACGCATTTATTTGCATGGGTATATGTGTGCGCATGCAAGTGTCAAAATGTGCCAGATAATAAGCGTTCACATTGCCTTTGTGAGTACAGCTGTTTTGTAAGGTCAGTGTACTGCATGATAGAAGGTGCACTGGCCTCACACGATACACTACTTGATGCTCACAATTTGTGTGTGTGTGTGTGTGTGCATGAGCATGTTCCTATTGCATTTTCACATTGCATTACAGAGGGTGTTACTGACAGCGAGGGCAGGGTGAAGAGATTGATTACACATAATGATTAAGCTCAAAGTGTTTTTGATTGTCAGTACATAGATCCCAAGAGTCAAAAGATCAATCGCTCAGTTGCTTGGTCTCTTGTTGTCTATCAGACACACACACACACTTGACTCTCTTCTTGTTCTTTATTGTTTTGCTGTAAGGTCCATGGTCACCTTTGCTCCACCAATTTATCAGCATTGTGTGTGTGTGTGTGTGTGTGTGCGCGCGTGTGTGTGTGTGCTGTGCTTGTGAATGCTCATGCCCACAGTGCTCACAGAGAGCGCTGCGATTTGGCCCATTGGTTTGACACAGTTAGTAAGTGAGAGTGTGCATTAAGACTAATAAAGCTGGTGCACTGGACCGTCCTGGATGGCCTCACTGCTATACCGTGATAGCTCATACTCTGCTACATTAGCCTACGTGAGTTTGTATACTCACTCTTGACGGTGAGGACCATGCTCTTGCTGATGTCTGAGCCCACACCATTGGAGGCCTGACAGAGGTAGAAGCCACGATCCTCTTCCAGGACATGTCTGATGAGCAGAGAGCCGTTACTCATGATCTGGATACGCCCCGTCAGAGGCACAGGGTGGTACTGCTGTGGGTTCCCAATTCCAGCTAGACAGCGAGAAAGAGAGAGCGAGACAGGAACAGAGGATTATCATTAACTGCAGAGTAACTCATGATCCTTGCGTTCTAATAACATTTTCTGTGAAAATCGTGGACCTATGAACATGACAATGGACAGAGAAAATCATTCGAAGACACATTACAGTACATAGATAAAGAATGAAAGATGGGGCATGTACCTAGTGTACCTTTGGCATGCTTCCACATGACCTTAGGAGGAGGGTATCCATCCACTGAACAGTTTAGGATCCCTGCCTTCCCATAAATTCCATCTTGGTTGTTAGGTTGCACCACAAAACGAGGAGGCACTGGAGGAAAACAAGTTAGTCAAGTGAATTTGTCAAACGAATACAGTCAATTTACAGTCCAGGAACCAAATTAAAGATTTCTTTCACAGTATTTCAGTCAAAATGTCAAACAGCATGACTTGAATATAAAAAGTAGATTAAAAAGTTTCATATTGCTTATGATCCAGTGCAATACATGTAGCTCCAGTTAATTTTACATCTCAAGGTGAAATTACTGATGACAGCAAGCACTACGCAGCCTTTGAAAATAGTTGTACAATGCCTTTGAGTCAGAAAATTACTTGGTATGGGCACAGTCAAGTTGTCTGAGCTTTATTTATAGACACTAAAGGCAAAATGTAAAAGTCCCCTTCCACTGAAAAACAAGTATTTTTTCATTGTTTGTTCACTGTAATCTTTGACTTTCACTGTGCAGAATAATGTCTGTACAGAGTTAGACACTAAGGGTTTTCTCACATTCATTTGCCGAAGAGAGAGTAAAAAGTTCCTCTGTGCTCACCAAAAATCTAGGGATATAGGACATCACAAAAATATGTGTGATCTGTATGCAACTTTTATTCACATAGTGGCCAGCAGATAAATGTTGGAAATTGAGAATATCTGCATATTTAGAGACTTCAGTTTGTTCAGCGAGGGTGGAGGAGAAGATCACTGAAGGGGTCACTGAAGCTTTTTTGGGGCAAAAAACATATTAAAATCACATTATTATTCAATGTAAAATATTTTTATTATGTCTTATAACATCATGGAAGGGGGTGTTTAAAATACCTGGGTCTCTTTTCAGCCTGTCTTTCTCGACTTTCTTTGTGAAAGAAAAAAACCTCTCTGTAAACTCTTTCTCAGATGGCTTTGATATCTTTTCTCACTCAGTCCTTTCTTACCTGTGACTGTGAGCTGCCTCTCTGTGCTCACAGTAGCAGCATCATTGCTGGCAATGCAGGTGTAGTTGCCGTTGTGTTTGAGTGACACTTTTGATATCTGGAGGGAGCTCATGAACTCCTTTGTGTCGATGGTGATGCCTGAGGAGGGCACAATTTCCTGGCCATCCTTGCGCCAAGTAATGCGTATGGGCATGTCTCCAGATGACACCACACAGGCAATGTACATCAATTTACCAATGGAAGTTGGTGGAAAGTCAAATGGCTGGATCAATGGAGGAACTAACAAAGATGAAAGGAGAGTGTTAAAATGTGTAGAGAGTAAATAGATGTGTAGTAAAGAAAAAAATAACAGATGGGGAAAAAGTACAAAAAAAAAAAAAAAAAGATAAAGGAAGATACACCAAGCAGATCAAGTCGAGGAAACATGATGATGAAAAGAAGAGCCGAGGAGAGAAAAGGCAAGGACAGGCAACAGGGTGAAATAAAGGATATGAAAAGAAGACACAGTAAAGCAAAGAGGGAATGGAAATAGAGAAAAAAAGATGAATGAAAACAGTTAGAGGGTTGTTTAAATGAGCGGGGTGAAGAAGAGGTGAAGATAGAGATTTGAGGCAGATATGAATAAGTGAAGGATAGAGAAAAGATATAAAGTCAGTTGTGAAGACACAGAGAATATGGGCAGACACAAGGATTTGAAGATTCAGGGGCATCGAAAGGACATTGAGTGGGAGAGTGAGTGAAATAGAGAATAGGTGGGGAGAGAAAGACATACAGAGGAGAGGAGGGAGACAAAAAAGAAGTTAGATTTATTTGAGAGGTCATTTGCACCTAACAGGCTGAATGGTAGTGTTTGCCTGTGGGTGATCAAACCTGATTTCTTGAATCTGTCATCTAAGCATGCACCCCCAAAGTGTCCACTACCCACTCCGCAGCCGCCTCTGCCCCCTGCCAACCCCTCCACTCTATCCCGCCCTGCCCTGCTAAAGCCAGCCCATAATAGCTGCTCTAATTAGAGCCCCATCCGCAGGGGGAAGAACGGTGTTGCCATGGAGACCAGTGGAGGTGATGGCGGTGGGTTGGAGTGGGGGAGGAGGGGATAGTGGTGGTGGGGTTACAGCTGAGACATCTGGGGGATTTAATCTGGGCCTCGTTAAAATTCATCTAATTAAATCAGAGACATGACGAGCACACATACAAGCACATACCTACATACACACTTGCACGTAGATGCACATGTATGTATGCCCATAGAAACTCCACGAAGACCGCCGAGCGCCGCAAATTTCACACATCTGCTAATGTCAACGACAAAACGCTCGCAACGCACACTCAAACTTGACAATGTCCTAAGACAAACATGTCATGCTACTGCTGCCAAGAGCAGAATGAAATAACATACAAGGTGACATGAAGAATATATATACAGCACTCACACCCAAACACTCACACTGTATGCGTGTGCATGGCACTTACACACACACACGTAAACACACACACACACAAATCTTACACAATAGCACTCCTGCTCTATGTAATTGCTGAGTGGTTGAGAGAGCGCCGCCCCTTAATCAGGGGTTATTAGAGGCAATGCATATAGCTTTTTCTTTCCTCTCCCTCTGTTTCCATCATCGCTCTCCTGCTCCACACAAGTCTTATGCACTCTCTATCCCGCTTACAATCAGCGTCTTCTACATTCATAATTTTTTCCAACTGCACTTTCAAACTTATGACCGAAAGAATCACATCTAAGAGTCATATGAATGATAGCTGTGTCATTATTTGACTTGCAGTATATAAAAATGTAGGTGTAGGAATTACAGAGTAACTCACAATACGATACTGTCATGATATATTGCCCATGATGACAGTGGTATCATGATACTGCAATTCTGTGATACTTGATACATTGCACAACAATCATCTACGTATACCAGAAAAAGGCAAAAAGCAGGATTTATGTATTTATTAAGTGCATTGTGTCTTTAGTTTCACAGAGTTTGACATCTGAGAGGAAACAATGTACAAAAAAATGCATGGAGTCTGAGCTTAGTGCCTCCTTAACACAGATACACCGAGTGTAACTTCCATGTCCATGTGTGCCATCATTCCAACCAGGGAAGTCAAAGTGGTAGAGGTTTCCGTTTAGAGCGCCTGTGTATTTTAATAAAAATATCTATTTGGCACCAGTGTATCAATAATGCATCACAAGAGGAAGTAAAGCAGTATATCGCTTGATTGATATACTGTTCCACCCCTAGTATACTGTATATGTACCATTTACATCAGGCGACATACAAGATTTCATGTGGTGTTTTGTATATTGCAGAGTGTGTTTTCACAAACAACTTTGCGAAGGTCCACAGTGGAAAAATAAATATTCTATACACTATACAAATACCGCTTCCAAAATGTTTTAACCCCATGACTGACCTTTGACAGTGACGTAAACAGTCTGTGTGATGAACAGCTGTGGTTGGATGAGCACGCTGCAGACGTACGCCCCCTCATCCATCCCCTTCTGAACATCGCTCAACTTCAGAGTCCCGTTTTCATACACCACCTGTACGGACATCAGCAGTGTTACATTCAGAGCTGTAAATGTAAAGGAGAAGTCCACTGATTTTACATGATGAATTTACTAGCCAATCAGGAATACTTTTTATTAGGAATGTCTTTATAATCCAAGACAAGACAGTATAGCTCACCCTCTCTTGAATTTATTTTGATCCCTCTGTTGATTCCCTAAACACTATGGGAGTTCATTACTAAATTGCTTGATTACGCCTTCACATGAAATGATGCTACTGTATGATCACAACATGGTTGACACAGACCCAAAAACCCCTTTTCTCTGACTGTCTTTTAGCTTTTATTGATTTCTGTTTGGGATTTTCAGGTTTAATCCAGCAGAAATCCTGTTAAACCCATAAATCACACCAAAGCAAACCACAAAGGAAATAGCACAGTATAAAATACAATAATGAGAGGGACTATAGAATTGAGAATTAGTGATAGTTACCACCATTTATCTGACAATGAAGTTCTTTTCAGGGAACTGCTTGCCTGAGCTTCAGTAAAAAGACTTGAGAACATATAATGCCTATATAATATTCGTCATACAGCCAACAACAAAACACATAATATACTACTCAAACTTTTAATTACTGTCAAATTGATAGACTGAAACAGTGAACCACAACCACATCTAAGTTTAGGCAATTATGATCAACACTTGACTCAAGATGTCAATATATTTCTTTAAATTAAAAATACTGAATGGGCCTTCAAAGTGACCTTATGCAGACTACGTACAATATGCATAAGACAGATATTATGCTTGTGATTATATTAATATTAGACAGTCCTTACTATTGTATAGAAATATAGTTTTTGATCTGTTGTCTTTGAGCAAAAATATTAAACCAACTCTACCTGGCGATGGTTGTCAGGCAGCAGAAGTCCCTCCTTGTACCAGTTGATTGAGTAATAAGGGTACCCAATCACACGACAGTTTATAAAAGTGTTTCTTCCTGCTACCGCAGTAATGTTCTTCATGGGCCGAATCCTCGGAGAACCTGATGGAGAAAGAGAAACAGACAAAGAAATGGGCAGAGAGGGAAAGAGAGGTGGGTTGACCAAAGAAAAGAAAGACAGGGAAAAAGAGGAAGATGATTAGTTGAAGTTGTCAGAAACAGGGCGTGGAATTTTAGGAATAAAGGGGAGAGGTCATAGGGAGGGGAGTTGGGAAGAGGGGAAGGTATAGAGGAGAGAGGAAAAAAGCATGTTTTGGTGTAGTGAGAGAGAACGAGACTAGAATACCCTGCCTTAATGACAAATAGAAGTTGAGTGTGTTTTCTACTGCACAATTTCTGACCAGTGGCAGTTGGTCGGTCAGTGCGGCACCACCTCACTTGAAATTCATTGGAGAAGAAAGGCTATTTATCCATGACGTTTAACATATTCATTATAGCAAAAATGTCTCTGAAATAAAAAATATGTATACATTATTATAATAATAATACTCATCATGTGCCCTGTAGTTTATACCAACATTTATTTAAGTCGTCTTTAACTGCATTTACGTAATTTATGTGTGAATATGTATACTTCAGTTTTCGCTGGGTTGTCTCATTTAGTGACAGACTTTCAGGACTGCAGAATGAACACAAAGGGAAGACTAACCTGTTCCAAACATAACAGGTAACAAAGATTAGTCCCGTTCTGTCCGTTACATCTCCCTTAAGTCCCGTCCATCTCTGTGTTTTAGTCTGTGGTTTAATGGAGTATGAGGCAAATAGCTGCACATCTATGTAACGTAGAACCCATACATAGTAACTTCACTGTGGGTGAATGGATATGTTGAGGCGCTGTCACCTGGGAGACTGGAGTTTGATTATTGCAAATAACTTCTCTGGGTTTTTTTTTTTTTTTTTTCAGTTTTCAGTGGTAGAAAACACTAAGATGCAGGCGAGTTTAGTCAAACATTAAAATCAGAGGGCTTATGACATGACAACACACACACACATGATCAACTCACAGAAATTTGACTCTGCACACAAATTTATAAGTGGCCCCTGCTGTGTTCATAATCACCTGCGCCTCCCCAAATAGCATTACCCGCATGTCATCACCCTCCTATCCATTGACCAAAAAACAATTACACCAGCCCACACACAGGTAGGTCTTATGTATAGCTGTTTATTAAGCTACCTTTATAAGATATGAAAAAAACAAGCCTAATCAAATGGCTCTAAAGCTTAAAAATGTGACGCTTTGGGTGGTGGGAACAAAAAGACAAAGAAAGTGTTTCTCTGATATCAATCAATCAAATCCAGTTCTTCAACTTGGGAATGCCAGATTTCAGAGTAGCAGTGATTGTGTTATTGTTTACACATCAGATTAGATTAGTGATGGCAGCTTTGTGTAATATTGCTGACATTTAAAAAATACATGTTACTGACTACACTAAAAGGAGAGACTAAAAGAAAGACGCGAAAGGAGTGGGCAAAAGAGACAAGACGGAATAAATTGAAACTACTGAAACTTTCAGGATGAATTTGGGTTTAAGTATGCCCCACATGTAACCTTTGTGTTGCTTGGATCCCAGTCTTGTTCCGTCTCTATAAAGCAGAACTCATCATATTTGACTACCTGATCAATTGTTTGTTTGCGTATGGGCACAATTCTCTTTTAATTCACTGTGCAGTTCAGACAGAGTGCTCTATTAAAGGTCGAACTGCACAGGCTTTGAGTGACTGTGACACAGGCCATAGCAGGTAAGTAGACTATTACTAATAATAAAAAACAATGACTAATTCTAAAATGTGACAAAAATAAAGCTGCACTTCCTCACTACGTTGGACATGTATTATTGTCAAAAGACAATGAAACAGAGACTAGACAGAGAGGGCTATGGTGAGACATGCAGGCAGACAGTCCGATGGACAGAAAATGTGTTTAGCATTGTTGGACGACACTGGGAACTGTCACTCAATCATCTGTCACTCCTTCTCTGACCTTCTCACCATTGTTCATCTTGCATCTTTGTTTTTTTCTCTCCCTTCAGCCCTCCTACCCCCACTTCTCTCTCTCTTTTTCTCCCCTCCTTTTCTCAGTGTGTGCTGAGCTTTGAAGTCACAGCTCTGACAAGTCAAAGATGTATTATTCAGAAGCACCGTCGCTCAGACACCCCCACACACAAACGCAGATATAGTATATACACGTGCGTGTATTAAACTATGTGCGGCTGAGTACCTCTGCTGTTCCACACTACAACTGCTATAGCGTGTTACTGCTTTATCATGTGTGGAAATGAATATGCGTGTGTGTGTATTTGCCTGTATTTGTGTCAGTTTGTGTTGCGTGTGAGGCTGAGGCTCTCTGGCAATGGGGCTCATTCTCACTCCAACGATCATTTTGGCATGTCTCCTTAGAGCAGACTCACATGTCACAACTACACGTCTCTCCAAAGGACAGAGAAAAGAGAGAGAGAGAGAGAGAGAGAGAGAGAGAGAGAGAAAGAGAAAGAGAAAGAAAGAGATAAACATGGAGACAGAGATACAGCCCTGTCCATCGGTGTCACTCCTCATCCTTGTCATCTCCGACGACAGTGACATCACCAGTCCTGTCATCAGAGCTCACCATCACCCGCCCGACAGACACTGGCACTCCTCCACTCGTCTCCTTTTCCATACTGTCTCATTCCTCTTCTCTCATTTCATCTATTCTCTCTCTTCACCCCGTATCTGGCCATCTGTTTCTTTCACTTCTAGAGTTTCTTCTTCCATTTGTCTCACATTCCCACAATCTCACTTCCATTCCTTTAATCACTCTTTTTTCTATACATGTTAATGTTCTATTCCTCTAACTTTTATCTGATAAAACATACACATTGTATGTATGTACAGTACGTGGGTGCGCTTACAGCTAAATAGGTAGGTGAGTAGGTGTATTGGGTTTCATTACGTGTTGACGTGCCAGATCCACAGTGAGAAAATAGGTCAATATTGAGGAGAAAGATTTCACAAAGAAAAACAAGTGAAACATATGCAATGTGGAGAAAACTACAATCACCACTTCATGGTTGTGTGCCTCCACCAAGTAGACAAGATGCATGTCTGTCCAAACTCATGTATGTAATGAAGAGTTTGAGGGAATTTAATGAAAGGCATTAAGTGTATTTTTTGGTGATTTTGAAGTTATCTCTACAGTTTATTGACAAGTATGATTCCAGTGAATAATTTGTGGTGAGAAACATACTGTCTTCTCTTAGAGGCTGTATTTCATTTGAAGTATTTCATTGAATAATGGCCAGAGCTGACCTTTGACCTTTTGGATATAAAATGTCATCATCGTTTCATCTTATTACACATTTTTGTGAAATTGTGTCATAATTTGCAAATGAATTCTTGAGTTATAGCCATATACTTATTTTGCGCGGTCACGGTGACTTTGGCCTTAGGAGTTCCTGAGGTGATGTTATGTTCACGAGAATGGGACGGATGACAGACAACCCAAAAATATAATGCCTCTGGCAATGGCTGTCGTTGGCACAGAGGCATAAAATCACTGAGATAATCAATTAAGTTTAACAGACAATGCAAATAAAAAACAATAAAGCAAGAGAAATAAAAAATGACTCATATGAGAAAGTAAAACATATACAGAGATAGAGATATAGATAAAGAAGGGTACGGGATAGGATATGGGTCAGGGTAGGGGTCAGGCTGTGACAAGCCTCTGTATGACTGATATTGAAAAGTAGACAGGCACCTCTTACGTTTATGCGCGCTTGGTACTCGGCACTACCGGCCGAGTTTCGTGCGGCGCACCGATACACTCCTCCATCACGAATCTGTGGGCTGCTGACGTTGACATGGCTCACAGTGCTGCCATCAGAAAGTGTGTACTGGCTGGCTCGGACACGCATCAGGTCCCTGGCCACGGGCTCATCATCCAGGGTCCAGGTTATGGTGGGCGGAGGCGCTCCTTTGGCAGCGCACATTAAAGAAAATGGTTCACCTGGGACTACCACCCGCTCACTGAAGGAGGCAACGATGCGGGGAGTACCATCTGAAAAACAATCAACAGAACGGAGCTGAGGAGTGAATACATACATCTGACATGTAATGACTGACTGCAATGTTTCACACTGGATCCAAGAAACATTTCCATTTATGTGAACTAAACACTTTTTCACTGGCAAGTTAATTTAATTTTCAACATTTCCCCAATATTTATAAGACAAACCAAAGCAGACGTAATGAAACAAATCAGATTTCCTGGTGTTGTACCACTAGCAGAGATAAATAAGTGGGTAATATGTACAATATGTACATGTATGTTTGATTATTTTTAACTACAAAGGAAATGTAATACCTTGAACATTTCTCAATTGTACACAGACATAATAATGTCTTTCTGTCCTCACCTTCCAGCAGTATGATGGAGAAGTCCTGGGCAGTCTGGCCCTTGCGCGTGGCAAAACACTGGTAAGCTCCAGAGTGTCTCTTTTGAGCAGCAGAAATGAACAGGGTCTCATTGTGAGCACCCTGAATGGAAAAGTGCTGATCAGGCAGAACAGGTTCTGTATTTCTGTACCAGGACACAGTAAAGTGGGGGGAACCCTGGACGGCACAAGACAGGATGACTGTACTGCTGATCCCCGTCTTCAGGTTCTTGGGAGACAAGGTGACCCGCAGTGGCTCTAGAGATAAAAAGGGACACAGGTACAGCAAAGTCACAAAGAGACTTGTTGACTTGAGAAAAGCAATGTCGTCACGTGAAGAATGTCGCAAATGTCTGGTAAAAATGTCATTCATAATTTATTCATAACAAGTTAATATAATGTATGTTGGCCCATCTCAGGCTGTACAAGGGAATTTTTCAAAGAAAGTAGTTTCAAATAAGCTACACTGTCCTGAGTAGAATCATAAATCACATTATGGCGGGATGAGATGTGCATTTGTTGCTTGTGTGTCAAGATATGTGCTGTGTGAGAATGTGTGTATGTGCTAAGCATAGAGGAAAACCGAGACAGAAAGACAGAAAGGGTAGAAAATGTCAGTGAGCAATAAAGCAGCTGGTGTTAAGTGCTGGAGGCTGCTGAATGTGTGTGTCTGTGCGTCTATGTGTCTGTGTGTGTGACAGTGAATGCATGTGTAGGTCTCTGTTCACGTAGAATGAGCGCATGTACTGTAAGTGTGTCCTTAAATGTGTGTGTCCCACCTTCCATGTCCTGTCATGGTAGGTTTGTGGGTTACGCGGTGATGTGCCCTGTGGCCAGTCTGCCCACTGTCCACTGACTTCACCCTTCTCCCTCCACCCTCCATTTCCTTCTCCTCTCTCCTCCTCCTTCACTCCTCCTTCCTTCTCTCCACAGCGCAGTGGTCCCAGCTCTTCTATCACCTCCTCACATCTCTTTCAATTATACACACACCATTATGAAATACCCTTCACGTCTTTCCCTCCTTGCTCTCATGTCCTCAGTAAACAGAGCGACGGGATCACTGTTCTGCACTGTCACCGTGGCGACACCTTAGTGGGATCTGAGAATACAATAGGAAAACAGCCGTCCTTGGAGATCAAGCTCATGCGTGACCAAGATGACAGTGGGCTGGGGGTTTATGTAGGTGACACAGGGCAAGGGCGCAGGCAGCAGAGCTTAAATGATGTCTCCATCCTTCCTGTCATTCATTATTTCTGTCAATCTCATTTGCTTTTGCTCTATCTACAGGTGTCAGTGTAGCACAGTGTAGAGCAGAGGAAGAGTAAGGTCGATGATGTGGGAAAGTGATATGTGACACTTTCTAACAACTTTGTGCCAAGAGCAGTGATCCACTCTGGCCGTATCTCTTTACCTACCTATGACATTGAGGTGACCTGTCACCTCTTTAGAGCCAAAGCTGTTGGTGACCTCACAGATGTAGTTGCCGCTGTCCTCGAGCCTCAGGTCAGAAATGGTGAGGCCGGTAATGCGCCGCGTCCAGCGGGAGTCTGCTGGTAATGGCCTTCCATCCTTCAGCCATCGGATGGTGGGGTTTGGATATCCGGATGCGATGCAGGGTAGCTCTACACTGTGCCCGATTTGCACCTCACCGGATTGGAAACTGTCAAGCACTGATGGGGTGGACTCCGTAGGGTCTGCAGGTAAAGCAGGTCACTGTCATTATTTATTTTCTTGTAATACTCAGTGCTCAATAAAACTCCTTTATTAAGTAGGTCTAAAAGGAAAGTAAATGCAAAAGATAACCTATTGCTCACAGTGAAACATATTCAATGTTGGTGGAAAATAATTAATTACATTTAGTCAGATACTGTAATTAAGGACAACTTGTAGTTACTTGTATTTTACTTGAGTATTCCCATTTTACGCTACTTTTACCTCTACTCCTCTACGTCTCAGAGGGAAATGCTGTACTTTCTACTCCACTACATTTTATTTGACAGCTTAAGTCACTACTTGCTGTACTTTTAAGATGAAGAAGCAACACAATGGATAACATAACAGGCTTTTGTTGTGAAACATGATTTCAGATTTCTAGTTGAGTTGTTTGAGAATTGTTAACAGCTCCACCAAACAAAGATGCTGCTTACTCACTGATGCTTCAGTGTTAATAATGTGAGGATGTCATATATAACAATACAAATATATCAGTCAGAAGAACCAAACTTAAAATACATTTGGCTTATGTACTTCATTTAACTAGGATTTTTGATGCAGGACTTTTACTATTCTACATTGCTGTATTACCTTCCACCACTGTCAATTAGTTATATTTTCCTATATAGAACGACTGGTAACCATACAACCAGTCACTTGTTGCCTACCCATAACAGAGAGCCTGGCTCCGTTGCTCTGACGAGTCTCTCCACTGTACTTGTGCTTTGTGATGCAGCGGTAGGTGGACAGAGCATCTTCCTTCTGCACTTCTGAGATATACAGAGCGCCAAATGAGGTCAGGAAGAAACGGTTACCTGTGGAGGTCAACAGAAACAGAAAGAGAACAGGTTGAAGAGAAGGATACTGTACATAAGAGATTATAGCAAAGGTATATAATTTGCCTGAAAGGTATTGGGCAGGATTCATGTGTGCAATGACGATCTGATCATGTCTATACATCTTTTCAGCTTCTTACAACAGTAGCCTCTTTTGTAGGATCCATTGTGTGATATCTACTACATAGCATTGTTACTACATACCATTTTAAATATATGATTTTTTATCTTTATCTCTTTGTCTCATTATGTTTTTATATTTAAAAAAAAGAAAGAAAGTAAAGATGAACTACATTTGCCACTTTAAAGCGCTCTAAAGTCTTTCCATTGATCATGAGTGCACATTAAAACTTGGTTGTTTATCTCAGAAAGAGAAGACAATTACCTCTAGAAATCTAAGCCCGTAGTAGATGTCTGTATCTCTTTTAAAGTTTTATACACTGTTCTATATGTTCTAAGGTATTTATAACCTGCCTTGATCTGTGACAGTCCGGGCCACCATATTTTTTCCTTTTTCTACATATTGCATGCAAAGAAAAACTGGTGTTGAGTGAAGCGAAAGTCGTGTCAGATGAGCCACTTTTGAAGCTCCTGGATGCCAGCCTCTCCATCATAAGACCCTCTTGACAGAACTCGAGAACATTTACAGAGAAATCACTGATTTCAAGATGAAAAAAATGAGAGGACCAGAATATAGATCTTTCAAAAGGCCCTACCACAGCACTTAGGTGAACACATGGGAGCTTTTAACATACTGTGTCCCATCCATCCAGTCACATATACACAATAGAAGAAGACAGATGAGGAGTAAGAGAAAGAGAGAAGAGAGAGCCGAGTTATTGTAGGTATTAATAATTGATGCGTCTGTGTGTGTTATGGTAACAGCAGATTAGCGTCATTTTCAATGCACATCAGTGACTGCTTGGTTTGCCTCTGATTTATCTACATGTCAGTAAAGAAAGTATGTTCCTATGTGTGTATGTGAGAAGAGAAAGAGATGGCGAGAAAAGGGACGAGGAGAGTGTATTTCAGTGTTTGATTTTTTCTGCTTCTCTGAATCTTTTTGTTATCTCTTCCCCCAAAGGGTTATTTTAGACAGTGTGCACTTCAGAGTTTGTTGTAGATTGCAGACTGTTTGGTTATGCGAATGCTATTGCTGTGTGTGAACATGGAGGCTGTTGTTTGCTGTACATGATGTTTCAATGTCTTTTCACAATGTTGACAAGAGAGACCTTGAGTAGAACATAGGTGCACTGAAGCTGAATTCTGGAAATACATGCGATTCACAGAAACACACACACACAGCTCCAAGCAATAGGTCAGCTGCAGCACAGCAAATTAATTTCACATCACCTCTATCTCTAATTTCATGTGTTTAATTGCTGATGAAGAGGATGATATTATGTAACAAGTTTAGCACTGAAGCTTCAGTTATAATAGCTTTTCATTTTCATTCATTCATTCATTCATTCAATTAATGAAGTAATTCCTATGTAAGTCAGTATCATTTGTACTATATTATATATTATTAGATCTATAATATTATTCTAACTTTTCAGTTCTTGCTTATATGTGTTTTAAAATTGTACATATTTCTTCATATTTACAGGTAAAAGTCAATACATGATTTTCTGTACGTGTGAGTATCAATGAACATATGTAGATAGGAATGTGTATATTGGTATCAATAACCAAGCTAATGTCTGTGTAAGTGTGTGTGTGTGTGGGTGTCCTCCTGACACAATGCGAGCAACGACAATCGATGCGTTTTATGGCTGCACAGCTCCATCCAAAGGAGATTTATTAAAACAGAGAGGACTGGCCTGGCTCATTGCCACACACACTCACACACACACACACACACACACACACACACACAGTCTTTATCACTCTAACAAGACTGAGATGTTGAGCTGGAGATCGAAGGCTTTACCTTTTGTGACAAATCTAAAACATAATATACTAAATAAATGTTCATTACCTCACATTAAATGTTTAGGGGTGTTCATTTTACTCATTATCAAACCATCAGGTGACTGTTTTTCAGTTGAATAAATAATCTACAAAAACTCAGATACGTTCACGGTAAAGAACAGCCATCAGTTATCAATGAGGCATCTCCTTTCAGATTTCTGTGTGAATAGTACAGGACATCTGCACCACCTGTTCACATCTGTAAGAGTCATCACAATGTCTGTGTGTGTTACAGTGTGTATGTGGGCATCTGGAATATCAGAATATCTAAATTTACATATACACACAAGGTTTACCCCGTGGATCTCCATGCATATGCGAAAGTTCACACACACATGTGTTTTCATGCGAGTCAGACTGTTGTGCTGAGTGCTAAGTGACGTAAGCTGTAATTTCCAAGCCTGCCCTTTTGTTCCAACCTGGGTATTAAGCCTTACAGGATAATATGCACTTGGTGAGTAGAACCCTGTATAACACACTGCTACACCCTGTCACAACATGCCTGCAGAGAGAAAGACAGACCAGGAGGGGGTGGAGGGGGGAAGAGGGTGGGGGGTAGAGTAAGAAATTCAGAGATGGTTAAGAATGGAGGGAAAGAAACTGGTGTAGAGGACATTAATGAGACGCAGTCAGTGCCGATTGTAAAGAGAAAAAATCATTTCACGATTCCTCCCTGTTTGTCTTTTTCTTCTTAATCAATTAATTTCCAAGTCCATAAAATGTAAAAATGTCGATCATAGTTTTCAAGCTTACACTTTCTGGCTTGTTTAGGATCACTCAAAACTTAATAGGAACTGGAGTGCCAAAACGGAAAACATAAGACCAAGACCAGGCAACAACAGCCTATGGCACATGGTAATAGATAAATATGCTGCTGATACATTTTCTGATAAACAATCAATTAATCGTCACACTGCTACCAGTCTTCAACAAAATGGAAGATTAAGTGAAATATTAATTCATAACTCACTCTATTTTCTCTACCACTGACTGCTCTGACTTCACCTATCCCCTGCTCTTCACATGCTCTCTTTCACTGTAGCTCGTTCTACCTGATATTTAATTTCTTGTCACTGCCTACTCTCCTGCTGTCTGAGGAGAAGTGACACACCTAAAACAGCAGAGAGGGTGCAGGCAGCAATGGAAAGAAGCAGCGGAGGAGAGGAAGGACTGACCCTACAGGGAGTAGGACGGCAGATGGAGATTGATGGAGGGAGAGCTAGGGAGATAAAGAGAAACATGCCGTTGGGAGTGACAGAGGAGGGAGTGAGAGTGAGAGGGATGAGGGGCCTGCAGGCCCGAGAACCACACATGGGCAAAAACAATTCTTCTACATCTTTCTCTGTCTCTCTTTCCCTCCCTCTCTCTTTCTCCCCTTGCAAGCATCTCCTTGTGGGAGAAGAGATCAATTCTCGTCTAGTCTGCCTACGCCTCCAGGAGTTTGTTGTTGTTGTTGAGCGTGTGTATATATGTGCATTTATGTCTGATTTTTTTTCTTGCTGTGGGAGGCAGGAAAAGATTTTTTGAGGTCTATCCCACACCCAAGGGAGGCGCAAAATACCCTTACTTCCTCCCTATTTCCTGACCCCTTCCTCCACTTCTTTTCCTCTTTTTTTCTATCTGCATGACATCTATTCTCCATTCCCAGTCTCTCTTTCTCCAATCTCCCCTCTGCCCTCTACCTCTTTCTAAGTCTGTCTTTTTTCCTTCTAGTCTGTGCTCCTCTTCCTTCTCTTTCAGGGGGGTCTGTAAGTAATGGAATCAGTTCAGCTGATCTGCCTGAGGCAGGGAGTCAAGCCAAGTGCAGAGTGAAGCTGCTGTTGGATGTGTGTGCATGAGTGCATGTGTGTGTACATGCATGCCAGAAATTCCACAGACAGACACATACATGCAAATAACGAGACAGAGAGACAGGGAGGGAAAGAGAGACACAATGAAACAAGGATTAGGGAGCCCTGGAGCATCACTCGTCTTCCCCAAAGTTCCCCCAGAGAGAGGACACCCCTCATCTTTGAGCTAGGTGAGGGAGATGCAGTGGAAGGGAAAAAGAAATGGAGGAGGAGGTAAAGATGGAGACAGGAGATGAAGGGATGCAGAAAAGGTATGGCTAAATATATCCCAGTGTAGTACTGTATATGGATGCCATTTTCACCAAATTATCATCAAATAGAGGAGAAGGGAATAACATAATGAGAGATCATAAAAAGACAAACAATAAGAAAGAAGAGGATAATGATAATGTAGGAAGGATGTAGCCACCAGGGAGGTTGAGAGGAGAAGATGAACAGATCAGACAAGAAAGATAAAGAGAGCAACTAAGAAAAGATATACATATTTTGAGATGCTGGCCTGACCATAGACAGAAAAAAGACAAAAATAGATAAAACTGTGAGTGAAAGCAAGAAAGCAGCTGATTTGGAAAAGAACAGGGCAGGAAAGGAAATGGTGTAAGTAAAGGGGTTTGTTCTTGGTGCTGCCATGCAAATGAAGGCGGCGCTGCAGCAATGCTAACTAACAGCAATTCACACTGTTGGACTCATCACTTATTAATGCTCTATGGCTCCCCTCCCTCCTATCTCTTTCTCTCTCCCTCACTTTACCCGTTCCCCTCTCCCCTGCTCTCGCCAGGATCTCTCTTTTTTGTTCGCTCTCTCGCTCGCTGTTGCTAGGGGCCTGTGCACTCACGTGACAACAGCTGGGTAGGGGGCGCTGCGGTGGCACACAGCGACATGTGCAAGTGTGCGTTTCATGTGTGTTTTGCATGTATGTGCGTATTCTGTGCGTGTGTTGTGTGTGTGTGTGTGTGTGTGTGTGTGTGCGACACAGTACCCTTCATTAGAGGTAAAAATGGAATCAGCCATTTAAATGAAGGCGATGGAGATCAGAGGACAGGAGAGAAACTGCTGAATGGATTTGTAATTGATTCACAGGCCTGGGCTACAGGCCACAGAGAAGCTCATGATATCTCTCCTTGCATCATATCACTTTATTTTTCACCCAGTGTCTTTTAACAAAAATAGATGTTTAAGGCTTATTGTCAAGATTTGCCTTTAAGATTTGAAGGCTAAATGGGCCAATGGCTTGGTACAATACAGGCCAGTAGTAGTTGCCCAAACAGGCTTTTCAAAAATGCATGTGTGTACAAATACTCACACACTTTCACATCACTCACATTCTGTCTCACAATCTACACATCCTTCCTCCCACTGTCTCACAATCCATGTTTGCAGAGTGCACTCAACAAATTGTGAGTATGTGTGTGTGTTTCTGTGCAGAGCATTCTCACTACAGGATGGTACGATGCTGAGCAGACAGTAGAGTACACCTACACATTCTTTATTTATTCTTCTCCTTCTGATTCAACTTTTCATTTCAGATTCTTTTTACTTCCCTGCCACTGTTTCTCCATCTGTATGTGCGGGACGCATAGCTGGACACTCGTAAACTGTCCCACACTCTCCAGAAATGAAACATGTAAAGCTATAGGAGCACGTGTGTACCATTTAGTTTATGTAGATATGTGCTTGAGGAAGTTTGTTGCATGTTTGAAAAATATAGAAAGATGGGAAAGAAAAAAGTTACATTGGTATGTGTTAATCTTACTGTTTGCACCAGATGCCAGCAGTTAGGCACAGAAATAAATTGAATAAATTGGTCTGTTGGAGAAAACAAGTAACACAAAGCAGCAGAGAATGAGACCCCCAGTTCTCATGTAGGTGTAAAGACATATCGACAAGGTATATTTACACATGCCTATCACAGATGCTTCTTCCCTGAAACATGTGAATTAGTATCAACAATTAAAGGGCCTCAGTTCAAAAGTAACATGTAAAATGCTGTGGGCTATGCTTAAGATTAGAGTTAGATTTACTGTAATCTACATCATCATATAAAAGGTGCATCAATATTAACTTAATTTATCAATTGATTAAAACCTAGTGAGTAAAGCCTGTCACATTTTATGTTGTTTTTTATTTCATTATGAAGATGTGCATTAGTACATAAATACAAAGATAGGCTGTACAGGAGAACTGCACAAGAGCAGCAACAGATCAGCACCACGGACAGCTACAGGAGCTGCCTAAAGCAGGAAAGGCTCCTGCAAGAAGTCTTGAAGGTACAATGGTCAGCATGAATACACTGTATGTGTATTAGTGTAATTTCAGTTACAGTGGACACTGTGACAGACAATGCAAAAAAGTAAAGTGGTATATAACACAGTACTACAGACCTGGTGAATAGCAGACAGTCAAGTAAAGGCGCCTACAGACTGTGGGTATGTACATAAAGTTTGATGTATATAATCTGTATGATAACACCTAATGAATCGTAGAATACTGTAGAGAAATCATAGAGGTGGATTGGGAAAAGAGGTCAACATTTACAAATAGAGTATGTGTAAGCTTCAGTTTATTCCTTTTTCGGCTATTGATTGTGAGAAACGTGTGTGATATTTTTGTTCTGTATATGTATGTAACTGATATAATATTATTCATTCATTCATTCATTCAAAAGTATTTTTTTAATACATACTGTAAAGGTATACTTGTCACGTTGATCAGTATGTCATTTCATGTTGGATTCCTGTTCGTTGGATAGTGGACATAGTAGACCCGCTCTTAGATGCCTGAATTTCTGACATTGACAGAATTGTGTTCCAGGCTATATTTGTTCACAAGATCATGACATCTCTCTTGTAAGTGTGACGTATGACCCTCATTTTGGAGCCATGACCAAAGATATGGCCATGTTTCTTTTATGGCCATCTTTTGCCTGGTACTGCGTGAAATCGCAGAGGTCATCACAGAGCCCTCAAATAGCAAATACATATACATATCATAGCAAAAATACGTACATATACATACAAACATGGCGGCACAGTGATGTCCAAAAGATGCTGTTTTATATTTTTGAGAGCACAAATATATTATGTCATAATAACAAGAAAAAATTGGCTACCACTTATAATGTCTTAGAGTTTTCTGGCAATTCTTACAGCAAACTAGTATGAGATGATTTTCTGAGTGAAACCGAATGAAAGGAATTGGTCCTGATCCCTCCCTCCTCCTATTCCACTCCTTCCCCAGGCTAATTTATTTGATAATTACCATGGGCCCATTATGACTGATTTTCAAGGAGGACATGGGAAGGCCTATTAAAAGCTATTTCATTTGAGCTGTTCATATCTATGCACCCTCCCTGCATCATACGTATGCACTCTCTCTCTCTCTCTCTCTCTCTCACACACACACACACACACACACACACACACACACACACACACACACTACATAAAACATGACTTGTGCAACTGTGAGTCCATTCAGCCCCAACATATAATTAACGCCCTCACCCCACCTCCACTCACATCTAGAGCATTAGTGTGTACATGTGTACATTTATGTGGTGTCTAAACACATGCATGTGCACCAGTGCATGCACTTGTGAATGTGTGTGCGTAAGGTCACAAAAGTGGACAGGGGTGAAGGATAATAAAGATTGGATTCTAATAAAATGTTCTCATCCTTCTAAATCCCCCTCCTGCCCTCTTCCCCTACCTGCCATATTAACACCCCTATTACAAGGGCAGATGAATGAAAATGAACAGAGCTGGGGTGTGATTCCCCGAGTGTCAAATCAATACCATCCCCTCCTCCTCTGTTCCTCTCCCTTCTTCCAACCCGCCCTCTCTCCCTTCATCCTTTTCTCTGCTGCTATCATTTTCCTATTCTCCTCTCCTCTGTTGGGTCTGACGAATTGGCATGTGTTTGACAAAAGGAAATCTACACCTAGCGACAATAGGCTCTCTCCCCATCTGAGTTTCTCTCTCTCTCTCTCTTGTATGAATTGAATGACACTTGCTCCTATCTCCTCTCTATTCACATTCAAAGTAGTCTATAATAGTTAAGTGCTACTGAGAACAAGCCAGACATAGAAAGAGCCACAAGGACAGCATATTACTGCCACTTTCTTTGACTCAATCAGAGACAAAAGCTTGCATAAGGACCGGTGAGAGGTTATGTCAAAATAACAGAAGAAGGTTAATAAAGAAGAGCTGTGTGAATTTTCAAAGGCTCTGCCTATTTCTCTCTCTATGAATGCGGGACACATGTGGTTACCAGAGGCCGAATAATTGAAGAGGAAACACAGATACACACTGAGTCTATTCTTATCTCACTACAAGTGTTCTGTTTTTTCCAGCCCGACCTTTGACCTTCTCATCCTCCTCTCCTACCTTGTTCCGGCTGTTTTTCAGGTTCAGTGTGATGCAGTGATCTGAGAATAGGTATGCAGAGGACTATTACACTCATTAGAAAGGTATGCGTCAGTATTAAATGCCAGTTGCCATGTTTAATGTTTTGTCTTTCCCTTTCTCTCTCTCTCTCGATATCTCTCCGTTTCCTTGGTTTCTCTGTTCTCCACCTCTATTCCTCTTCCTGCTGCTGTCTCTCTATTTCTCTTTCTATATCTGTTGTTAGAAGGTGACACCCCATACACCCACACACCCCTCAACCTCTATGAACAACTCATGCTTGAGACGAGAGAGAGAGGAAAAAGAAAAACAAATAAAAGGAAATGGAAAAATGCACTCATCCAAACCAAAAGAAATAGAATGAAGGGGAAATCTGATCATCTGTTGGTTTTCATCATCGGCCCACCTCCTTATTCTTCATCTCAGTCTTTTTTTTCTCTATTATGGGTACTACCACACTTAAGACAACCTTAATTTGAATGTCCATAAATATTCAAGCAGCAAGATGGAGGCAGGGATGGATATCTGGATGGAGAGATGAAGTGGTTTGGAAAGTGGAAGCAAAAGGAAAATAAACTGAAATAAAAGGAGCAGGGGTGAAACAAATGTTCCTTTCTGTTTTCGACTGTCTCTTTTCAGATTGTTTATGTTAAAATTCTGTGCTTTATGTCCAAATGCACAGACAAACAAAATGTCTTCTGTAACACTGATTTAGGCCTCCATTTGGTCACTGGCAATGAAACACAAACACATACTCCAGACTTGTCAACATGTGGTGCATTGTGTCGCTTTTGTCTTTAATTATTTAGTCTCATAGATAATAGATAGATACATGTTCACCAGTCATGAGAAGGGTAACAGGACATATCTAATGCACTATAAACACACACGCCACATGCACACATAGCCCCAACTCCGCTGAATTGTGCCCTTATTTTTGCTGTGGTAAACACAAAAACAATGCTGTGTGAACAGTCACACAGGTCTGTTTTGTGTGACTATCATCTATTATGGAGAGGAAGACAAGGTAAACAGGGAAAACACTGATCGTGGATCATCTGAAAGCAGCATTTGTATTGTCTGTATATCTTTTGAACTAGATTTTTTCAATATTTGTATAAATGTGCTGTAAATAGATACAGACATACATTGCTGCTGCGTTTATGCACAATGAGAAGAAGAGATACGGAGAAGACGCCGGCACACATGTGATAAACTCTCACACAAATCAATAAAGTCTTGCCCTTTGTAAAGCCATGTTGTCCTCAGTGGGAGTACTACGGTGCCACAGCGTGTAAGCAGCGCCACAGTGACACATACTGAATCTCAGGGAGCAGCGGGTCACCGGGGAGCAAGGCCTGTGTGCGGATGAGTGCACCTTGCATGGCAGGCGGATGTGAGGAGCAAGGGAAGGAGGGAGGGGGACAAGGGAGGTAGGGAGAAAGAAGGCCTGCCATTCTCCTACGCATTCCTTCCCTGGCTTCCCTCGTTCGCCTGCGCCACCGTGATGATGCACCCTCACCGCTGTTGCTGGGCATCTTGGCGACAGAGACCCAAAAGTGGATGAAGAGGAGGAGAAGGAGGAGGAGCCAACATAAGAAAACGAAATGAGGGATGATGGGAAGCAAAAGAGCTGCAGAGACAGATGTTGCAAATTGGAGTGGAGTAGTGGTGACATGCTAAAAGCGGGTCCCCCAGACGTTGCGAGGAGGCCTGAGGGGCCAGGAGTGCCAGAGGTACATGCTTGGGGAGGGGGGGGGGGCACAGCAGCTTCCCTCCCTCCCTGCCTGACTGTCTCTATGTCTCTTCTGCCTCACTGCCCCCCTACACTCTGTCCCACTTTAGCCCAATGTCACTGCCAGAGCAAGGGGGAGGGAACATAAAAAAGAGACAGAGAGGAGAGAGAAAGAGAGAGAAAATAGAGGAAAGTGAAAGGAAGCAAGAGAGAGAGAGAAGACAGATTGAGGACTGAAAGGAAAGGAGAGGAGAAAGATCCCAGGGAGCAGCATGATGATGAGGATACTGATCAGCTGAGGTACAATTCTTTCATGTACAGATTTTCCACCTCTTCTTATCTCACAATCCCTTGTCTGGGAATTCTTTTGTCTCCTTGTTACACAAACATACAACATATGTAGAGTTACACAAGCAGTCAAGCACAAAGTTCCCATTGCAAATACATGTATGTGCAGGCACACACTTGCACAAGCCTGCATGCACAGAGAGTGGCTACTCAGGCGTGCCTTGTGGTCTTGTCAGCTGATCCAGTGTCCCATGGCATAGTGGGTGATTCTTGGAGATAAGCACGCTTAACACCACCACACTACAACAATCCAAAGCCACTGTGGGCAAACGGTTCAATAAACACCATGTTTCTTTCACTTTGCTAGGCTTTGATACTGTTAAATTTATTGACTGTCCTACATCCCATTTACCATTACAGATAGTTGCAGCCCACTAGACACACACAATTTAGCACTGGCCTTTACAATATAGCAAGTGGACATAATAAAGACACTATGTAGGGAGTGAGAGGAGTGGGAAAAGCAGAAAATATTAAGGGACAGAAGAAAGTCAGTTCCTTGGGATGTTGACGGTGTTAGATGGAACAATCAGAAATGAAAATGAAGAATTAAGGCGTTAATATAGAAAGAGATGACCAATGCACTAAAGGTCTTGTGACATCTGCTTTATATAGCTTCCTCATCACAGGAAGATTGAAAAAGAAATCAAATTCCTATTCTGTGATGACAAAAATGACAAATGTCTGAATAGCTCAGGCCTTTGGTTTATACCATAATCTGAGTTAACATTTGCTATAAAAAGCTTCTTGCTACATCTGTTAGCAAGCCAATGTAGGTTTTCCAAAATAAAGATGGTATCAAAATGGGCATGAAAATGTATGACATTGGGCTCAAAAATAAGGTGGCACTGAATGATGTTCTGAATGTGTCTTAAATGATGACGATGGAAAACGTTAGGATGCAAATGAATGAATGAAAGGACATGTAGGCATTATTATATTCAGGTCTCTGAAGATAATTTAGCTTTATGTTTTATACAATGTCTTTAATGTTTTTTAGACAGTTACTCAGGTATCTAACAACAGAAATGCAGTCTATGCTCAACAAATGCCATCAAAACAATGGCAAGTAAATAAGTATTAGTAATTCTAATAATTGCTACTTTTATTAATTAATAATACTAATTATTAAGAATTAATTAGTAAATAAACCTGTCAGTGCACTGAGTCTTGAGTAAAATATATATTCTTTATCGTTCCTAAATACAGCTTCATTTCCCAAACATCTCTTAACCAACCAAACTTCAAAGACCTCCTTGTCACTAAAAAAACTCACCATCCTAATGAAACTTGAAACATAAGTTGAAGCAGGAAGACTATTATTGTTCTAATTTCCTTATCCCACCGGGTCTCCACCTCTCAGTTGTTATCTGATGAACTCACTCAGTTTGCCAGCTGTTCTGTCAGCCAATGATAATTCTGGCTGAAGGGCACAGATTAAAAACTATCTTATCAACTACACCTTTCTGGTATCCTTGTAGAAAATGTTGCTCTTCTCCTCCACCTCCTCACTGCCACTGACAACTACAGCTCTCCTGGCAGGAGCACTGAATTAGCTTCAAATTACAGTTCAAATCCTATTAAATGAAATCAGTTTAAAGGGTTTCAACCTTATAAGTAAATTGAATCTATCTAATCTATGGGCCAGCACTAAAATTGCTGTTATAAAAATATAACAAAATAAAGCAACTAGATTTTACCTACAGCCCACTGTCTGAAGGCTGCAACAAGGCAGGGAAATCTTTTATTGCATGACACAGCTGTGCTGCACATAACTGATGCTAAAACTGCACTTATGCAGAATGAAGGAGAAAGTATATTCTTGTCTGATAATAATGTATTCCTTTGTGTCTCGATAACACCACTATTATTGTGTCTAATCCCCAAATTCTCATTCACAAAATTAGTTTGAAGGCAAGATATGTAAGGTACAAAGAGAAAAAAAATGATGTATAGACTCATATGCTAGGAGTGGGGGGCAGTGTATTTACCTGCAGAGACACTGCCCTCAGCCTGTATTTTCTTACTTTTGCGCTGCACAGGATATGCAGGCTGCAAGTCTATAAAAAAAAAGTAGCAACCGTGCTTACATGGCCGTCTCTTCTCTGTGTATGTGTCAGCAGACAGAAGGAAGGATGTGCTTCAGCTGCATTCACTCGGAACCTTCCTGTAATGTTGTGCGAAGATGTGAGCACATTTATTTGTCCGTTGGAAAATAATGTTTTATTTTTCTGTTCGCTAACACAGTTCTCGCTTCATTCGCTCTCTAGGAGGGGCTGTTTGAACGGTTTGTTTAACAGCATGAGCTCTCCTGCTAATGATAGCCTGAACGCACCAGTGGATGAACTCTCAGGGTACAGATATGGATCCAGGAATGTTGAACAGAGAAGTATAGCATGAAAGAGCCTTGGCAATCTCCTGGCCCCTGTCTGTGCCCCACCTCTTATCCACCTCAAGGTTTTACAACAGAAACTCTCTTTCTCTCATTGTACCCACTGTCCAATCCTTGTACATCCCTCCTGAAAGAGTGGGAGGTCTCATCAAGGGCTGGCACTGAGTTATCGCAGTTTGGCTATAGGTGGCATTTGCCAAGGTCATTCAGTAAGCCTGTTTGTGCAGCTATCTCTGCTACACGAGAAAGCTCCAACATATTATATTTGGATACAAGAACAGCACGGACATGGGCCATTTTTGTATTTCGGTTTATAATGCAGTATGCAGAGTAGAGGCCATCTTATGAGGCTGCCTGGCTGTCTGCCTGCAGTATAAAGAAAGGCAAGGCTTGCTCCTGCTGCTACTGCTGCTTGGTTTTAATGGGCCAGCAACTGAAGCTGAACCTCAAATCATCATAATGAGAGAGAATGAGATCCACATACGCAAGAGGGAGGAAGGGAAGGCAGATAAGGAAATCGGGTAGAGAGAAAAAGAGGAGGGAGCCAAAGAAACAGAGGGAGGATGAAGAGAAAGGAAGGGAAAAGGAGACGCAAAAGAGGGGTGAGAAATGAGGGAGAGATTCCTCTGCATCTCTGATTTGCTTGGGTGATATTCATCAGAGCGACAGAGCGTAGGGAGGAATAGATGTAGGGAGGCAGCAGCAAGGGTGGAGGGAAAACAGAGAAAGAAAGCAGAAGTATTTTTTGTTTCTATAAGCCATTTGTTCTTATTAGGCTTCCCTGCTTGTCCTTGTAGCTGTTTCCTGTGCTCTCCATTGGCTTGTATTTGTTTATGTTCATTTACGGGGGCAAACCTGGATGTAGTGGTATTTACAAGCGTGAAGCAAAGTGTTGCATTCAAAATGTCTGGCTTTGTTTTGACTATAAAAGAGGTCAGAATGCACAGCCAAAATGAGTCTTTCCCAAATTCTGCTACTATTAAACAGGTTTAAAGGATAAAGCTGGCAATATTTTATTTTTCTTTCTTTCTTTTCTCACAAATCCCATGAAAAGAATAAAAAGTAAGTACAAAAAAGCATCAGCTATCCACACTTTCTTCATGACACACAAAAATCACAATCACTTTTTGTTTAACAACATATACTGTGGCATCGGATCCATGTAGGGGATCTGCTGATGATAAGAGATACTAATAGAATAATAAAATATAATAACAAATGTATGGAACAAGGCCCGCTTTATCTTATAATGTAAAAACTGACTTTCTATTAAAGCATTAAAGCACCATGGCTGTTGAAAGGAGTGGTCATTTAGAATGACAAAAGCACACATTGTAGTCAAAGGTGATTATAATAGCTATGGCCTAAAAAGCTTCATGCTGTGAGGAAAAACAAAGCTGAAAAATATTAAGGGATTGGGTGCAGTACAGTGTAGGAGAAGAAGCTGGAAGAGAATGAGGGATGCAGGGAGACAAGGAGGAGGAGGGAGGCAGAAGAGAAGGAATGTGACAGAGTGGTGACAGAGGGAGAGAGCGGAGCGCTGTGTGTGTCAGGACTGTGTGTGTCTCTGTGCTTGTGTCCCCAGGCGCAGGCAAACATTAGCTGCATTAAGTGAGCTGACAGGTCCCTCCCCATTACCACTACTGGTGGCCCAGGGAGGGAGAGAGAGAGAGAGAGAGACAGAGAGAGGGGAGAGAAATGGAAGACACTGTTGGTCTTACCAACTGTCTGCAATTCAAAACACGTGAAGTGCATCCCCGCACACACATATACTAACGCAACATATTTCCATCGAAACATTGCCTGCACAAAGCAGTTCTCATACATTTTTGCATTCTGGTCATAAGCATGCCAAAACAACCCAGGGAATCTAAACTAACAAAAATTACTTGCAAAAAACACAGACACACATATACAAAGTCTTCGCTATAAACTCCTGCTACTGCACTGCACACACAGTACGAATTCCCTTGGTGTGCAGAAAAACACACTCCATATATCATAAACACTGACAGCCATGTACTGTCTCTCATAAAAACATATAACTGAGTTTAAATACAGTACATGTGTCTGTGTGTGTGTGTGTATGCATGTGTAGTGTATCATGTCTTCTATGCTTAAATATTGATTATTGTCTTGTCTGAGGTTCAGGGTTAAAGACCATCTGCTGTCTCCACCCTTCAATTATTCAGTCACACCACCACCGACCCCCTCTACCCACATACGCACATGCACAAATTGGTCCTTAAGGGCGTATTTCAATTTTCATTGTGTCGTAATAGCACTATACTATGCGTACTACACTTTACTATGGAAAATAGCTACATTCCCACATCACACGGCCATTCTGATGGAGTCTCCTTTGTTAAGATGCTTCATGACAACTTCAGCACTCGCACACACACAAAGAAAGCACAAATGCACACTGTCCATTAAATGAGTTTAGCTGCTCACACTGGCCTCACAGGAGGTCAGACTTGCTCTCTCAGTACAGTGCTCTCTGGGTGGTGCAGAGTTAACATCACACTCTGTTAAGGCCATCTCCTCTGACTTAAGCAGGAGTACTGAAGGCATGAGATGAAGGAGGAGGAGAGGAAGAATGAATAAAAAAGGTGGAGAGGAAGATGAGGAGGAAATGCAGAGAAGAAAGAAAGAAGGGGTATGATGGAAAAAGTAGCACAAAAGAGTTAAATTGTCATAGAGACCAAGTGTGTTGGAGAGATGAAGAAGCAAAGCAGTGAAAGACGGCAGTGGCAAGAGAGGTTGTTGACCTCTGGCTATGGCGCTCGTTGCTTTAGTGCAAGGAGGGGAGAGTGGGAGGTGGGGTGGGGGCTATTTGTTAGTGAAGATGTTTTTCCTCAAATGCAATGTCTCGGCGCTGCAGTCAGTGAGTGTGCATGTATGTGTGTGTGTGTTTGTGTGTAATCTCCCCGGGCAAATCCCTCTTTAGCCAAAGCAGGGTAGAATAGAGAAGAAAAGGAAAAGCCATCTTTATCCAAATCCAATTGCAGCTGGAAGGAGAGAGTAGAGCGAGGGAGGTGGAGGAGGAGAAAAGAGGAGGAGAAGACGTTGTAATTTGTCTGAGGGATTACAAGGAGTGCTGGCAGAACATGACTGCTGACTGCGTGTGTGCACGCGCATGAGTGTATGCATGCCATGGCCTAACCCTATGAATTCAGAGCATAACAACATCAGAGACAGTTTTTGTAACAGAACTAGAGCAGAAAATACAGAATATTCCTCTACAGCTCTGCTCACTCCAGGTAAACATCAAACTCTCGGTGTGACCATAATAACGGCCAGGAGGTTGACTTTGAGGGCAGATGACTGGCCCTCTGTTTAGCCCAAAGTCATTATTACTTAGAATAGTCTCTATCAAAATAAATCAGTGTTTCTGTGGCCTTATTGTAATGAAATTGGTGGCACAATAAAAACATAATTATACATTCACATCACAGCTACAGTAGCAAGCTATGTTGTGATCCGCAAACCCCTGCTTATACTAACAGTCTTGTGCTGCCACAAGGCCGGTAGCATGATGATAAGGGCAGCAATACGGCAGCTGTCATGTCTAGGTTCATGTCAAGCTTGTGTTTAAACAAATATATACTGTAATATATACCGTATGAAAGCTAGGGTTTGGTTTCAAGCCATTTTAACCAAATGTAAATAATAGATGACCAAGAATGTTAAAATGTACAGTGTCTGCTCAATGTCTTAATGAGTCCATTAGTGAAGAAAAGTATGTAATATACGCAGATGCATAATCTGTCTGTAAAACATAAGTGTTCATTCTTTGATGGCCACAATTTGAATTGTAGCTCTTAAATACTAAATTAAACAAAATTGTTAACTTCATTACTTAAAATCGTTGAAAGCTAAAGTTGAATTGATCTAAAAGATTACTAAACCTGTAGCCGCAGACGGAAACAAAACAAAACCACAAAGAATGATTGTGCTTAAGATCACAAGTACCCTAATTGCAGACTATTGAACGGTTATGAAAAGGAGAGAGAGGAAAGTGATAGCCAGGAAGCTGTAAAATGATTGAGGAGGAGAGGAACGGGCTTTAGGCCAGAGCTTGGGTGCCATGGTATGATATGATGTGACTGTACGACATACAAGAACGCATATATCTGCCTAGAGCAGGGTAAGAGTTAAGGACAGTGGAGTCAGATAAATGTCAGTGTGCAACAACATCAGTGTCTTTCTCCGTCTCTGTGAGTGACAGTGATACAAGGCAGTCTGCCCCTTACACATACAAGGACACAAACACATACACAGACACACACACACAGGTGCCCATCGGCTCAATACAGGAACAGCTGTTTTGCTGTGACACGCAGCATACACTGCACATCACATCAGATATACAGCACCTCCTTACCCAGGAACTCATGGACCACAATGACACACAGATACAGTCGCCTGTTCTATCAAATGCTGACACACTCTTCTAGGCATTTTACTGTCAGGTTACATTTAACAGAAGCACACTCACACAAATGGGTATGCATAGTGTCCTGCAGTACTCTGAGAAGATGGTACTAATACGATGCAGTAAAATGGATGCACCCCCTAAACAGTCCAAAATCAAGACAAGGTGAAATGAAAGTAAGGTCTAATCTGTGCTCTACTGTTCTTAATTTTACCGTTTAATGATAATATGGTTTTGGCATCAACATGGCCATATATTTCCACTGATTCCCTCTTCATTTTGAGAAATTTCATCTGGTTATTCCAGGAAATATCACCATGTATTGTTGCTAAAACAAACAAATATCTTTATGTATACTTCTCCCATACATCCACTCCAAGTAGAGTTTTCGCTTTGAATTTGGTTACATTTTGCATAGATGAACACCATTTAAAATAAAATCTTTACATCTCTGAATTAAATCTTTTACGCCTCCTTTCTTTTTTTATTCGGTTTTACTGGACTTAAAATGTTATCAACCTTTAGGTATCCGTACTGTAACAGGCTTCTGTGGTTTTGTGTGAGAAAAAGATGCTCTTACTGTACAAAACTCAACCAACAAGCATTTTGAACTCCAAGATATAATTCTCCCCTACTTTCTATTGAAAGTGTAGTAGCCTCACACACAAGTATATACTATAACAAATTTGCATATGCTTGCTAGCGTATATACACACATATTCAGTGAGGCACATTATACAGATGTGTCACTGCAGTATTACTGCAGAATCAAGGTGATTCCTTTGTGCTGTGAAATCATTCACTTTCTCTGCTTCTGCTTTTATTGAAGCAGTTTCTTAAAGTGCAATCCCTTCTAAGACATGTACAATCCCTGATGATTTTAAACTGAATCACTTCCAGTAACTACAACAAATGAATAAGTTTAATGCTGGGCTTTCATTATGGCCATCCCTACACCCATAAAAGGAATACAAAACAAAAGAACAATAAAAACAAAACCACGTCATTGATGTTGCTACTGAAGAAATACACCGAACACATGATGCTTAACATCTTAACATCTACCATATAGTATATGGTGGCAGTTTCAAGACTGACACTGCTAAGCTAAGCTCATTAACAATAACAATTATATGCATGAATAACCAGTTTCTTTAACACTAAGTAATTAGGATAAAACCTGTCCACATTTTCTTTTTCTCCTGTTGCTCAGGTAAACCTTTGGTACTCTCTCACAAAGCCACAGGTAGGTTCTGATAGACCGGAGGAGATTCTGAGTGCTTTTCTCTGTTTCCCCTCTCTTGCTCTACTCCTCTATCAGATGGAGGGATGGAGGTGGGGGAAGAATTGAGAGAATGAACAACAGAGGGGAAAAGACAAAGAATGTAAGCCCCCACAGCAGCACTTAAAGTAAGTCTGCATTATTGATGAGGAGACAAAGCGAAACATTTATTTATCATCGAGGATGTGTAGAAGCTAAGCCGATCCCCACAGAGCTGAGAACGAGTGAGAGAAAAGGCAGTGAGTGAGTATACAGTAGAAGGTCAAGTCTAAGATGTGTCCTGTGTGTTTTGTCTGGTCAGCTGTGGGATTTCCTTAGGGCTGAGGGATCCAGACCAGGCCAAAGAATTATTTATGAGTCCTTTACAGGCCTCAATCCTACACTGTGTGCTTGAACCCCATGTTTTTTATTCCTTTTCATTTCACAAGGGATGGAAGTGACAAATTACAATTACTGTCTTTACAAGTAGATTTTTGGTATACTTGTTTACTGTTCACTTCTCTGTTAAGGAGTAAATACAAAACATTCTCCTTGAAATATCCATCAATAAATGATGTGACCTCCTACACCAAGACAGCAAGCCAGTTGCTCATTCAAGATGAAATTCCACTGTAGTAAATTAGAGTACAAAAAATGGACAACAAGACTAAATGCAGACCTACATGAACCTGGCCGAGAGAGGTGACAGCTTCAGTATGAAGTGTAAACTTAGTTTGCCTAAAAATGTGGAGATTACAGAAACTCTGCTTTGAACCTGATGAATGAATTTCATATTCATCCATCCAGTACTTTTGCTGATGTTGATCACAGGGTATTAGGAGCAAATCGCACTGTTTTGTGTTTTTTGTAAACCAGGGGCCCGTATCAAAAAGCAGGATTAAGTGGTTAGCGAGGTAACTTCAGGTAACTTCAACCCTGGGTTTCAGTATCGCAAATGTGGTTTACTTCTTACCATGGAAAATCACCATAGTAACTTACCTGCAAACCTAACCTGCTCTGGAGCAGGTAAACATATAAAAGCACCACCTACTGAAAACTTGATGCAGATAGTGAGAGAGTCTGTGAAGAGTAAAGAGATATACAGACCATCTCCTTTGGCTTTCCTTTGCAGATATAAGATATGGTGCCAACTCTGTCCTTTTTATGTGAACACGCTCATAACCAGAGTCAGAAACCCAGGGTTGACAGAACGACTTGATAACCACCTTTGTGATACCACTTAGTGTGACTGTGAATACTTGGTTACAGAAAGAGATCCTGGGTATGCTGAACTTGCTTCATGGTACTAGTTTCATAGTTTGCTTTAGCTACAACCATGCCAGAGACATTACCATTACCCTTCGGATTGAGTCCAACACATTTATTCGATCTCACACGTGATTGATGTTGTGCAGTGTCAGACAACAAATGATAGGAAACAACATTTTAATTTGACAGAAAAATATGAAAAAAGTAGTAACTTTCACTTAAAGTAAATTTTATAAACATTACTTTTTACTTATTATTTACTTATTTGAGTAAGTTTTAAACAGGTATAATGTAACCACTGTAAAAATGTTCTTACTTTAGTAGGTTACTGTTTACAGGTCTGTATTTCAACTTCAGTTTTCAGTTGTTGAGAGAGGACCCCAGTTTGCTGATTAGCACCACTTTAGGGGGAGGTATGGTCAAAAGAAACATCAACTTTTGCAAAACATTTACCATAAATACCCAGCCATGCACCCATGTGATTTCAGAGACACTGGCTTCGCCGTCAGCAGTAGCGACTTCAGTTACGTATACAGTAGGTAACAGATGAATAAACAAAGCTTGTATTGGTTGTTGTTAAGACAACCCTAGCATCCATACTAGTTACCATAGTGATAATGCTAAGCTTAGCAGATCAAATTGTCACTTGTCACAACTACTAGGTAACGTTCACTGCATGTCATATTAGGCATGATGTTTACTTTAAATAATGCACATTGTACTTCTGTGACTGATGGATTTCCAAGGAACTGATGTGTGAAAGTGGCTGAGCATGAATGTACGAATAGCGCAATTTTATGGACATGGCTATACATTGTGTGTGAGTGTGTTTGTGTGTTTTTGTGTGTAAGGGAGGCCGTTAGGGGATAAGCACTCAATAACAGCTGACACTGAGCTGCCCTCTGCTCTTGCTCACACAAAGGACTATGATTATATTACTGTTTGACTGCCTGTCCCCTCCCTCCCTCCATCCCCCCATCATACCCTATACTGCCAAGCCCTCTGTGCACTCAATGGCTAAGATAATTACCACTATTGTGTGCCACACACACACACACACACACATGCATGCAAAGTGTGCCACGTGCTTGCCAGCTCCCCCATCTGCTCCTTCTCGCTCCCCCTTTTTCTCTCTCTACTCCGTCTCTCCATTTCTATGTTTTTGTTTCTACACCCTTTGACATTCACTCTTTGGCAGGGACAGGGAAAACCACCAGTGTGAAATATTGATGAAATAAAGACATTTTTTAAGTCATTTTTACTACTTACATTTAGTCAGTGTTGTACAGTACAACAAAACACACTGATGTAGTTGTTGTCAATTGGTCATCCTACTCAGCAGTGTGAAATTTGTACTACAATGAGGCATCAGTAGTGTGACGGACTTATTACAGAATATCAATATTTTTTCCAATACCTGATTATTTCCTCTAATCCACTTTCTCCTCCCCTCCTCTGCTCTTTTCTCCTGTCCTCTAACCAGCCTTGCATGTCCCTTGGATCTTTTAACCTTCTGTTTTAGTCGAAACGAACTAAAAAAACTGACGAAATTAAAAAAAAAGCACAGATTTGAGACTGAGAGAGTATTAGGGGAGACTTGGATGTGCGACAGTGCTCAGATGTCCCCTTTCTTTCTCTCCTCCTCCAGTTAAACTTTAATGTGTTTTCCCACTCAAGTACTCAGGGAAACTCCTCAGAAATGGCTTTGGTTGCAGAAACACCAGAGTGGCTATAGTGTGGCTTCTGTGTGTGTGTGCGAGTATTGTAAGAGAAAGAGATTTAAGTGGTAAGTGGCTGTGTGTGTGTGTGTGTGTGTGTGTGTGTGTGTGTGTGTGTGTAGTGAGTGTGTAAGGTGAGGGGTGGGTCGCAATATGATGTTGGAGTGGTGTTTACACGACAGAGCAAAGCCGCAGACAAATGTAACCATTAATACCAAAACCCTCTTCCACCATTACTCCATCTGCCTTTTCTCATCCATCCAGCCTCCTCTACCTGCAGGGACAAACAAAAACCTGAAACACACACACACACACACACACACACACACAACCTCTCTCTCTCTCACTTTCTGTGTTGAAGCTTGAGGTGACCACCTTGAGAGTGTGTAATTGTTTAATAGCCTGAGAGCTCCCATGTCTACCCCAGAGGCCTTTGCTCGCTGAAGATCGATCAAATGCTGGCTGCCAGTGACAACTCCGAAGACACACACATGCAAAGGGGGCTAGCGGTGAGTGCTGCTGGAGAGATGGACAGTGACAGTTAAAGCAAAAGAGAAAGAGAGAGTGAGAGTGAGAGGAAAGAGGAGTACCTCCCTTAGCGGCTGCCATGTGGCTTTAGCCATCTGTTGGCAGAGTCTAAATTAATTAGCTCTACTCATTACTAGTTTGCAAGAGGCCTGCAGTCTAAACCAGACACCAGCTCTTTAACTCCTGTTTATTACAAATCTTGTTTTCTTTCCTTCTATTGGCACCAAAAATCCTTCCTAGCAAAGCTTTAGACCCTGTAAGTCGACAGCACTTAACTCTGAAAAGGTGTAAAGTTAAATGTCCCATTCAAACTCAAACAAATGCACAATCAGACAGTCTCAGTGTGTGTAGTCACAATGTACTTCACATAGACCAATGTTCTGTTCTTGGAGGAGAAAAGAAAAGCTCAATCCGAACTGAAAACAAGTGACAAATTAAAGGAAAAAACAACGTAAAGTGTCTTATGACATGTTTGGAGTCCAACTATACGATATTTTAATCTGTTATGATGGTCACTGTGTCAGATTAGGTGATTATAGTCATAAGTTACTGTGGTCGAGAGACATGACAGCCTACAGGTTGCTCCCTGACCAAGCAGCACTCGCTGTCTCTCACAACATGCAACATTTTAATGGGATGGAGGAGCTAAAGACCGACTGTAAAAAAAAAAAAAGAATGTAAACAAACAATGGGTGTCCAAAGTGGTGTGTATGCTATTGGCAGTCTTGTGTTCAGAAAAGCCTAAAAAAGAAAATAAAAACAAATGTGGAGCCATTATTGGGTCACACAAAGAGGATAGTATGGGTTTCTCTGAAAAAGTTGAGGTTAAAATAATCTCTTTGGCATGCTTGCAGCTGTGGGCAGCAGAGTGCTCTGCCATGTCGATGGATCCCATCGACATGGCAGATCCCATCATGGAAGGTCAAAATAATGTGAACTAGTCTTTCTGTGTGGAGGTCATGAGGCATTCCAGGTGTGGCATTGATGTTGCCCAATATGACACAATAAAGCAATCAGTTGATGCGCCCAACTCCCAGTGTCCCTCTTGACACAAAATGACACCAATAGCTGGGCGGGGCTATAATCGGGCTGATATCGTATAATCTGAACATGATGTGATAAGGTGTTAGGCCATCAAGTACCCAATAAAGGTGCTAGTGATCCTTCTGTAGAACCACACCTGTCACACATGGGAGAGTCATATATTTTGCTGAGTCTGATTTTGGAGTAATGCAGTCTATGCAGAACTTTAAGTTGAATTAATCTATATCTAGAATTACTAGAGCAGCTCTGTATGCTGTATACTTCCTCCCAGAGTTCGTCAGACACTGAAACAGCCAATTCATTGGCCCAGGACTTCCTGGGGGTGAAATAGTTTTGACATAACATGCCAATTTGCATAAAAAATTTAATGCTAATTAAATGCTTTAATAAATAAAATGATTTTTTTTTTTTTGGACCAGACTCTAAAACTCTGCAGTGGGTAATGTGGTACTGTAATACCAAATTCACACCCACAAAATGTGTGTTAATACAAAAAGGGAGAAAGGGTTGTGTTATCCATCAAGACCCACCTTTCCTCACCCCTACACCTCACACACTCTCCCTCCCTGCCCTCTTATCCCACTTTTCCCTGTCATCCTTGGGGAGTGCTCTGTGCCACCGCAGAGACGACAGATGGGGCTCAACATCATCCAGAGAGTGAGAGAGAGGGAGAGAGAGAATAGAGGGAGGTTGCATTCATTATTTACATCACTTGGTATTGGAATATTAATGCTAAAAGCAATCGGGCAACCCTTCATTAAATTAACTGGAGATGTAGGGAAAGAGAGGAGAGGGTGAGATGGAAGGATGGGGAGTGAGGGAGGCAGAGACAGTGGGAGAGGAGAAAGGAGCACACTCTGTTAAATGGGCCCTAAAATTAGTGAAGCAAAAACACCTCCATTAAGAAAGCTTGCATCTCCCTCTCTCTCCCCTCCTCCACTCTGGCTCTTCTCTCCTCTCTTCTGCTCTCTTCTTTCTTTTAAACACCTCTTTCCCTCTCATGCACACAAAAATCACTGCTTTACCCACAAGTGCCTGCTCCGAACCTCTTTGAGAAATATGCATTTCTGTGCTGTCCCTCTTAAGTGCCTGTTCAAAATTTAAACATGCTTATGGTGGCAAAATGTGTCTTTGGTCCCCATGTGCATCTCTCTGGAGATTACTCCTCTGTCTTTCACTCTTTCTATCACTCCCTCTTCTGCATTTTTCTTTACACTGAATTCCCCCTCTCATCGTTTCATCGTATTCTCCCTCTTTCCATTTCTCTATTTCTCTTCAAATCTGTCACTCATCCTCATCTTCTACCTGTCAGCAATAGGTAGAAGGTACAATACATGTCTGATACAATACATACAAATGTGCACACACTGGAAATGTAAGCACATATGAATTAACACACAACACTGCATATGCATTCATAAATGTTCAAACTCATGCATACACACAATATGAGGACATATTCACACACACACACACACACACAGACACTGACAGCACCAGAATGGTTCTCTCCTGCACAGCAACACATTGCGTATATGCAGAGCCACTCTTCCTATTAGTGGAACGCTGCTACGCACTGTTGACTTCTGGAGAGAAAAACATACAGTCATGTCCACTGGTTATCAAATGATGCCACAATTACCCACCCCTCCACCTGCCACTTGGCACTTCAGCGTGTGTGTACAATGTTTGCATAATAGGTATGTAACAGCCATATAGGAAAATATGATGATCTGAATTACACTCCAGGAAATTATGTTTTTGTGAAATTAGGTCACTTCCTATTGATGGAAACTAAATCTTCCGTAGTTCCAGTGACTCTTGTTTCTTCCGGGATGAAATGAAAGTTTGGGTGTTTCTCAAAAACAAATCTGATCAAAGGATATTTTTATTTTCTGTTCTTACATTCTAAGATATCCTACATTTATTCACATTTACCCACGAGTCACGCTACCATCACATATCAACTGCTCACCAAATTTTGCAAATGAATTCATCCATATTATCCCATCCTTCAATCCGTTCACTCTCCTAAGACTGAGAAATGTGTACAACAGGAGCAGTGCAAGACATTGGGTGCACAGCATTTATGATAGATCACAATACTGACAATGTCAAATCAGACCTAGAGGAAGTGATTTTTCTACTAGAAGTGCTGCATGTATGACAACCCAGAGCATCAAAAAGCTAAAACTCCTGAAACTTAATTGCACACAAGTGAACGTGATCCCCTGACAGGCTGCTTCATACAGTTCAGTTCAGGAACACAATCTGGTAAGACAAACCTTCAGAAATTTGTGAAATATTCAAAAAATGTATGAACATAAGGCTGAAAAGAAGTGTAGGAAGAAGTGTCGGTAGTGAGTAAAATGCTCACTCAGAAAGTGTGCCACAAATCTGCTGCTTTCAGTCTTTGTGCAGTCATAACCTATATAAAGGCTCACCTATTTTCTTAAATGGTGGTTAATTATGCTGCAACTATGACGTTACAGTTACGCTTAAGTGAAGCAGAGCAGGGGGTTTGAAAACAAGTTTAGGGGAGCAATTTTTCAAAAAGAACCCAGTAGATGCCAGTAATGTACAGATGAGCACAAAAAAGAAATAAAAACAACTATCTTTTCAAAAAAACAATGGCCTCCTTACCCACCAAGAGCAATATGAATACAGTATATCCCATTCAAAGCATGTTTCTGGTCTGCTGTAAACTTGCTCTTTAGCTCTGTTTTTTTTCAATTAGCGCTTAACAAAAAATATCATGTCATTAGATGCTTAACATTCCATTTGGACAATTTATTTAGACTTTCTCACGCTTTCATGAAGCTTTTTTGTGTTTTGTGCCAGTGTCGAGTTTGCACATTATGTTACTGTCATGGCACAGGGCTGCTGCTTTGTCTCAGAATGATCACTTATTGGCTGGCCTGAATCTAAGCAGAGAAATACGTAAAAAATAAATCACAAAAAAGCAGAGAGAGAAGACATATGCACTAGAGAGGAAATGAGAAGGACCTAGACACAGAGAGCACCAAATTCACTGTACTGGACAAGTTTTTCATTCCTTATAATGCTACGTGCCAATATATAATCTCGACAAAGTGTCTCTGCATTAAGTTACCTACAAGCCGATTTAAATCAGCAACAAACCCTATAAAGGTCATTTATCTTCATCTGTCTTTACCTGGATGACATATTAGCCCGTTACTGTACGATGCTCTGCTATAGCTCTGTGTTTGTCAGGAGATTCCAGAAAGAAGGGGGGATGAAAGCAAGAGAAAGAAATGGAGGTAGGGGAGCGATGGAATAAATACCTGTCTGTTTTCCCCTCAACAGAAATAAACAAGGCATTCACTTGTCAGCCCGCGAGAGAAGGGCACAGTGTTTATGCAGAGGAAAAGACACGCACACACATACACAGAGAAGCTTAAAGAGAGACAAGTCAGAATTTTCTACACTGTCACAACCCCCTGATATGTAGCTTGTGCTTTGTCTGCCTGTGGGCTTAAATTACAGTATGTACAATCTGCCAAACATTATGACCGTGACAACAATAAAAATACATAAACACATCATGAAGACTAAAAAGATCAAGACCATACTGTCCTTTTATTAAATATGTGGCCATGTGACTCATAAACTCACTTCAGTTGAAACGACATAGTTTATTGCTTTCCACTTAAAAGATAGTACGGTAGCTACATATTTGCTGTGTTAGTGCTAGTACATGTTATTGCAAGATAATGAAATAATTAACCCATTGTCATGATAAAACAACAGGCTGTTTACTCTTACAATGTTTATCAGGAATGATGAGTGTAGCAAGTGTAGCAAATGTCAGATGAAGGAGCATCAATAACTGATCGATGGATCAGATTCTACTTCAATCAAAGTGTAACAGGTAGAAACTGCATTAAGCCTTTTTGTTAACGATTACAGATCAGATCAGATCAGTCCTTTTCTCCTGATAAATTATCTCGTGATCTTGTCCTTTTGTTTTCTTGACATAACAAGATAAATGAACCCATTATCATGAGAAAACAAGCTGATCTTGTTTTATTTTGAGATAACGAAATAATTAACCCATTATCGCAAGAGAATGACCTTTGTTATGTTGAGATAATGGCAGAAAAACAAATAATTGCAAGCGCAATCGTTCTCAGCTTCCATAGTGCCTGTAGTTTGTGTTTTCCTCCAATTCTTTCTATTTTACGGCTTCTAATGTTGTAGTTGGGGTATTTAAGTGTGCAAGCGACTGTAGCTATCACAGTATAATTTATTTTCTAGAGTGGCTGCATCTGACATACATTGTATTTTCAACTTGGCAGCAGGGATGTAGTCAACAAGGATGAATGAGCTGTAGTGCGAGCACTCAACTGTCAATCTGTGCTCATACACAAGAGCTTTGTCCATGAGAGTGGGTGGGGGTGAGTGTGTGTTTGTG
>JAPQRN010000006.1:16918656-16943361 GCA_037367275.1 Coranthus polyacanthus | reverse complement strand
TCTATCTATCTATCTATCTATCTATCTATCTATCTATCTATCTATCTATCTATCTATCTATCTATCTATCTATTAAACCAGTCAGTGGATCTTGAAAGCTACAAATCATCATTTCCTTTCAATACCCACCTCGCGTCATCTACATATACACACTGCAGCCCTATCAGTGTAGCCCTTGGGTGCTGGGGACAGCAGTGAATGCCCCTGTGTCTTAGTCTCTCTCTGTCTCTTTCTCTCTGTCTGTCTATCTCACTAACACACACACACACACACACACACACACACACCCAGTCCACTCAAACAGAGCGCGTTCAGAGTCGCTCTGCACCTGTTTTCTCTGTAAAACATCCAAACACGAGTGCTGAATAAATAACCCAACCTAACACGCATCACTGCCAGGTTCACACAAAACACATACACACACACACACACACAGACCACAGCCCATAAACACACATCAATAAGTAAACACCACCCATTTCCCCTTCACAGCCCCTGCACACCCTCTTCCCCTCGGCCCCACACGAGGTACAAACTGCTGCCGTCCTAAAGCGTGTACATAGACACGCAGGATGTGTGTAATGGTTAATGGTCAGATACTAACTGGGGATAAATGAAAAAACAAATCTAAAGGAGAAAGAGAGATGGAGGATAAAAGGAGGGGGGCATAAAGCACTTGTGAGATGCATCTTTAATGGGAGGACACAGCAGCATTAGAGCCCTGGCCTCCTCTTCCTCCCTTGGGTGCTGGGGACAGCAAGAAAACAAGACACACACACCTTTCTGTTTGTCCATCTTCCCATTCTTTCATCCTCATATACCTACCCAGCTCATTCCATCATCCCTCCATCATATACCCACTTTGCCATCTGCATAATTCAGCATGTCATACTTTTGTGCCACTTTGTCATTCTTTTTCTGCCTATTCTGCCATTTTTGTGCCTATCTGTTGTTTCAGGTTTGATGGAGTGGAAGCAAAAGACGACGCTTTGTCACTTCGCCATCTCCTAATAAGTGCTTCCAGAAAGGACAGGATAAAATAGGAAGAGTGGATATACAGAGGGGTAGAGGCAGTACAGGGCCTCTGCAGAGTGGCCACAAAATGGAGACTGGGGCAGGAGCAGCAGCAGCTGTGGTGACGCTACACTTCACACACAGAGGGAGAGAGAGAGAGAGAGAGAGAGAGAGAGAGAGAGAGAGAGAGGCACTGTGTGTGAAAGAGAAGAGGGATTAAACAACCTCTATCAATGGATGCAAAAACACAGACATCACACTTTACCACACCCTCATCTCACTCCCTCTGTCTGCCTCTTTCTGACAAATCAATCAACGACTGCAGTAGTAAATCAATAAATCCATCTATCTACCTATATATGCCACCATCCAAAGTATTACAGCACAAGAGCAGGTGCGCTGTAAAATCCCAGGCATAATATATGGATCCAAATGAAACTTTTCAACAAGTTTATAATCGAAAGATAATAATAATACAAATTTTCAATTCAATTCAATTTCAGGTACCTCAGCCAAGGCCCGATAATACAATCAAATTGCCCGTCTCACAACGTTAGAAAAAAGTAAAGGAGAAAAAAATCCAGGATCTGCCCCTTTTTATGGACCTGCTCCAAATGTAATGGGTTCGTCTTTGGCTCATGACCCCCCCCTTTCACCAAGTTTCGTGACAATCAGCGCAGCAGTTTTTGTATAACGCTGGCGACAGCCAAGCAGCCCGACAGACCGACAGACAGGGAGACAGAAAGATGGTAATGAAAACCTAAGGTTGGATAAACTCTGTTCTGTTCTTAGTCACAGCATGTGAAATTTGGCACATTTCTTCATTAATTTCAACATGGTCATATCTTCCTTGACTCCCAGGAGACTAAACTAATAAATTTGAGAACAGCTGTATTGCAATGGGACTTTTTAGGAAATAACAATGACATGACAACAACAGTGGATCCTAAAGACCAACAGAGAACTACCAATATTGGATTTCTGAAACCAATATAATCGTGCACACAATTCTCTTTTTGTTAAAGAATTGAGACCTGAATGTGATGCAGGACATGTTGCAGTTAAAAAATGGTGCACAATAATATAGCTGTGACAAAATCTTTCTGTAATATTTGTGCACTGTAACTTCTTTGACTTATCAGTCGATGTACTTACACTAGATCTTGATATAACTGCAATGAGATAACATCTGAAGATATATTTGTTTAGTGATTTATAGTACTATTGTCTGCCACATGCACACAGAGCCATCCACAAGTCAGACACAGAATCGTCTTCCTGTTCGAAACAAAGCACCACAGAATTTACAACTTAATAATAAAACTGTAGTCAGGAGAGAAGGAAAACAAAGTCTTGAAAAAGGTTAGGAAGGCTGGAGAAATGACATAACAGATGTTTAAAAAATTATTTAACTTATAAAAATGACCAAATATGAAGATATGACTTATTCCCCTGACATGGATGACATATCTACACTATCTGTCATTAAAGTGAACATAAAAATGCAGCGATGTATTCCAGGTACGCGCCTGTGTCTCTCTGTGAGTGTGTACGTGTCTGCACATGTGTGTGGCGGAGCTGAGCCGTGGTGATGCACTAATAAAAATCAGGCAGCAATGCATCCTCACACCTTCCTCATTCCGCCTGCCGGTTCGCACCCGTTACCATGGTGACCAGATAAAACTCACACTGTTTTAAGCTCCAACTGGAGGAGGAGATGGATACTAACTAAGTGACACACACATACACAGGGAGAAGAAGTCTCTTCATACACATCTGTCAACAGAGCACCCTCTTTCAGTTCCCTAACTGACAAGCAAACAAATGCTAATTTTCTAACCGACGGCAACACCAGCAAACCATCAATTAGAGGAAGAGACATGGCTAGACAGAGAGATAGCAGGAGAAGGGGAGATATGACAAGGGAGTAAAAACCAAGATAGCCAGTCAACACACAAAGCCCCCCCTCTGTTTGACTGTCTGCCTGTCTATCTATGTGTGTATCCCCTACCCCAACCTCCCTCCATGAACGGGGCTCAATGCAAACAGATTTGGCTGTCAAATAGTGACATGACACCCAGGCAGGGTCGTCTCACAGTGAGGCCAGCTGTCAGCAAACACCCTCCTGCCTCTTCATCAAAGCCCATTCAAACTCAGCTTTATTGACCAACATGGCCGTCTGTGTGACATGTGTCATCCTGTCAAGCCAATACCTTGGCATAAACTGTTCCTAATAAATGGCAAACCACTAGAGCATCTCGAGTGCTGTGGAAAGAGAGAAAGCTGTACATGCTGCCAGGAGCTGATAGATGGAGTGGATGGATAGATGGATGGATGAGGTGTGTGGTGGAGTGCAGTAGGGTGGGAGGGGCACACATGTGCACTCTGTGTGCAGGTTGTGTATGTGTGTGTGTGTGTGTGTGTGTGTGTGTGTGTGTACGTGTGTGTGTGTGTGTGTGTGTAGGTGTGTGTGTGTGTGTGTGTGAGCGTATGCGGCTGCATGTCTGTGTGTGTGTGTGTGTGTGTGTGTGTGTGGCCACAATGCTGACAGAGGCCACCAGCCCGTACCAGGGAGGGAAAGAGATGAGAGGAGGCTTAGAGCCAAAGATGGACGGAAAGAAGAAGAGGAGCACTGTGTTACTAATAAGAGCTATTCATCAGCCTGGAGAGACAAGAAGACAGAGAAAAAGATGGAAAACAAAAAAGCTCTCAAGCCTTTTAAAATGCAAGTACAAATGGGGTCTAATATTCTTTTCAGTCCAAAAATGAACTTTATATTTGACAGTACATTTTTTGTAAATTAACAACAAGTAAATAAATATCATCCTTAGTATTTTTTTCAAATTCTTTACAAATTGGAAATTGAAAAATCTCATAACATTGATCTGTTTAAACTTATTTTGGTATCAAACTATAGACAATATTCTGTACATCCCTTCACATAATATTAACATATACATTACATTGCATATAAGTATACGGATAACTTGATAAATGAGTCATGCTAAGCTTAATAAAGCATCTTGCATGAATATATGTGTTTTTTTTGTGTGTGTACATGTGAGCATGCATACATGCATGTGAGCAGATGCGCACATGCTTGTTCATATGTGCATGTTTTAATGAATACGTCCATCAGTTAATCAATAACATACTCCCACTGAGCTCTTACCACACAGTCATGATACAGTGGCTTTTACAAACACACACACACGCCACACACACACACAGAGCCATCAGTCAAACAGACTGGCCCGGTCTCACCACTCTCACACTGAGGGATCCGTGACAAGAGAGAGGGGAATCCAACAGCAAGCTTTATCGATCCAGACTGGAAACCCCCCTCAGGCCACACACACACTCTCTCTCTCACACAAACACAAACACACACACTACAGCTGTGCTGGATCAATGAGTGCTCCCGTGTGAAGGACAGAGCCATACAAAGAGGCACACAAACACATACACACACCTCTATACACGCTCTCACGCACACTGTTGAGAGAGATGAAAAGGGTGCTTGGTATCAGAGTGCAAGATAAGGGGCAGAGGGAGCAGTACGTATCATCTGACCTAAACAGTCTCATCTGACACCCTGCAATTTGCCATTGCTCCACGGAGCAAATGTTAACACTGTACCACACAAGCTTGAACATACTCAAAGTGCATAAACACCAATACATGGACATAAAGCAGCATGTAGGAGGCTCACTTTCAGTCTAATACTATTATTCTTCCATTAAACATTGAATGATTTGAATAGAGGATCAGATGAAACCCTGTGATACAGCAGAGAGAAGAGCTCCAGACACAGCAGAGCCCTAGAGGTGTGGCTGCTCTCTTTGGGGTGACTGTGACGAGCAGCTAAACAGATCTATCACTCATCAAATTAGATCCTACAGCCCACACACACACCCCACGATCCCTCTGCCTCTCTCTCTCACGCACATACACAGCACATGTCTACTAATGCCTGATTTATCCCTGTAACACAGCTATTAACCAAACGGTGTCAGTGAGTGAAGAGCCAGGGATGTGGCAAGCAAAGGCCATGTCATCGGACTTATTTTTTAAACATTGCACATTTTTTTAAGCCTTCTTCTGTCTTCTCTTATTGACAAAAAAGGACATGGGCAGTGACACAGATAACTTGATTAGCTTCGATTAAGCGGTGACAACAATCGCACACATACCAAACAGGAAGGCAATCTTCATTACAATAAGGCGATTTGAAAGAAAAAAGCAATCTTTATATACTGAAACATGTCATGTGTTCTGCACATTTCCAGAAAAATCCAGGGAGATTTCTCATCACTGAGGGCATCTGCTCATGACGCCACTGACATAATGGGATGACATTAGATCATTTGCTTTCCATTGTTATCTACCAACTAATCAAACGCAGCTGGCATGCACTCAGCCAAATATAATTCACATGGTCATAACAATGGAGCATACATTAACAGTACATTTCAACAAGGGAGGCCAAAGTGCAAAAGAAAAGTCATACAGGACAGATGTGGGGCTGGTCCTCCTGCAGACTGAATTCATTTGTGTTTTTATATATTTGTCATGATTATCATAGAGACTGACTGAATTTCCTACCTGGGACAATTGAGACTGTGTCTTTCTCCCAGGAAACAACGCTGACGTACTCCTGGACAGCTGAGGGGATGAGGCACTTGAACACGGCAACATTACCTCGCATGGAGCGCTGGTCGGCCACACGGACTGTGTAGGGCTCCCTGAACACTGAAGTGTTAAGAGGAAAAAAAACATTAGTTACAGCATTAAGGCTCACCAAGCCTTAATCCTCATTTCTGACCTATGACAAAGTGGCAAAAAAGAGGTTTACTGTGATAGACATCTTAGTAAGACTGCAACTAACAATTTTAAATTAGAAATTAATCTGGCATTCTATTTTTTTTCTAATCAAAGGTCTGGTGGGTAAGATTCAGTGGCATTTAGGAGGATTTAATTGCAGAAACGGAATATAATATTCATAATTTCCATAAGTGTATAATCACATGAAAATAAGATTATGTTTCAATGTTTCTACAGTAGGCCAGAAGGGACTTCTTCTTCTTTTCATTTATTTCTACTATGTTTTACCCCTTTCACTAAAAAGAGAGGACAAAAAAAACACAGGCTCTAAGGGCCTTTGGTGTTTTTAAAGCCACCGTAGTTGAGGGCGTATTCAGTTGGTTGCATTCTGGAACTTCACCGCTATAGATATCACTAAAGATTAGACACTGAACCTTTAATTGTTCTACAAAATGTCAGAAATATCATTTCCATCCTAATTTTACAAGTTCAAATTTGATTTAAAAAAACAATAACTCATGGATTGTTTGTTTCAGCCCTTAAGATACAGGCCCGTCTCCATCACTACACATGTTGACACCTCAAGGTTGACATCATTCTGTGACGTTTAACCCACAGAAAAAGCAATGTCAGGTCTAGAAAAAAATATATATCTGGTGTTCTGTTCAACAGCGTCAAGCAGGCCAGGGTTTCTCTCTCTAGCATTAGAATTTAAGTCACTGTGATGGTAAGGAGGGGTGACTTGGAGCTGCGCTGAAGGGGATACACAGTGAGTGGCCATTGGCCTTTTAAAGAACAACGCTGCAGATGCTATGAGACGGCGAGGAGTGGAAGGCTGCTCATGGCCGATGGAACTGTCACAAGCAGGCGCCAGGCATCAAAAACACACCCCCTGCACATGGCAGGCAGAGCACTAGGCTGTGAATCTGTGCCAGTGTACAGAAAGGATGGTGGTGATTAAGACAGGCTTAATGATGGAAACAGTAGCCTGTAGCTAACCAAATTATCTCTCCAGTTAACTCTGTCACATTTAGATTAGTGAGGAATGTGAAAAGCTGATTCAAGAGCATAAATTTTCATTGAATAACATTAAGTAAAGTGAAATTAAATTAATGGATTATTTTGGTGAGGAGGAGCGACAGGTAGTTCAAGGGCATGCTAGCTTGACTGAATGAAAACTGAGCTATGCTTTCTGATCTGAACTGGGCTGAACAGTGTGAGTTTATCCATTATCTTGATCTCATAGCAGGGCACTGCCAAATTTTTCTCTTGTAACTCTGACATTGACAAAAGCGAGGCTATATAACATGGGTAAGATAAGAAAAACAGTAAGATGGAGCACCAGAACGTCTGATGCTGGGGAGAGTTTCTGGCATCACACAACACAATCTATCACTGCTATTCAACCAGGCTTCCTTTAGAAATGGGGACAGTAATTGCTTAACAATGTAAAAAACACACATACACACACAATACAGGGAATGGCCCCACCCTCCCTTGTGTTCGCTCTCTCCCCCAGCTCTTCAGTGATATAATTAACGCCTAGCCTGAAGGCCAGTTTCCTTGGTCATTAATAATGCTTTATGCCAGCCGCCACTGTCACTGGAACCCAGTGGAACCAAAGCCAATGTCCTTGTCCAAATGGTGGGGAGTCTTTCACCTTAAAGTCAGAGATTTCATCTCCGAAGTCTTTGTCTGATTCCGTCCATTGCTTTTACACTGTTCTACTTTTTTATAAATGGCTGAACCTTGGGCCTTTTCTTTCTTCTGGAGTAGAAAAGAGACTCTTTAACCTTGCATCACATTTCTAACCATACAAAACACAGATGAATTGGCTTTTGGGCCTTGAAAATACCAGCCCATTGGATACTATGCTACTTGGAACTACAGCAAAATTAAGAGTAGCAGTAATATATACTCTGGAGATCAAACCACTTCTCACTTTGGTCACCTGACACACAGACCACTAATGAGAGGTGAAGCCTCATTTGTAAGCAAATCAAAGCTAAGGACAAATAATTCCAATCAAGTCTTCATTTTAATTTTTCATTTAAACAGCTGCTGCCTCTCATTGATGCCATGTACCTGCAGATCAATAGCCTGAATCGATTAAGTAGCCTCGGCTGTTGTGGCCAAGCCAATTCTTTCAATCATTTATTTACTCTCTGACTGACCCCACTGCCTCTCGTCAATAGCAGGGAAAATCCCCAATGCCCACTGAGCCTCTCATTGAGTGTTTAAAATCTGCTTGACAGCTTGTAAATGTTTGGTGCAATGATGACAGTCACAAAATATCAATTGAGTGGACGTTCAACTCCAGTCAAGGTCACCTCAGGTTTGGACTCCATGTGATTTGACCCTACCTATCTTAGGTCTAATAAAGAGTTGAAAAATCTTTCTTGTCCCCATTAAAATCTGTCAAATAAGCCCTGGATGGCAACATGCCCATGTATAAAATGTTTAACATGTATGTCACCACCTCCAATAAGGGCCAACAGTTGTGATAGCATTGTCATTTGGCACACGTTTCTATTCCAAGATATAAGAGACACAGAGAAAAAAATTATATATTCATTCTCTTAAGCTTTGTGACAGGATGCAAATGGTAGCCCAACTGATTTGTGTGCAAATTGCACTCCCCCTCATCGCATGCGCAGCAGAATCATTAGGATGTTACTGATGCCTGACTATATGCAGCCTGGTTGCCTAGGAACGAGCTAAAACATGGGTCTGGTGCACTGGGCGCACTGGGAGGCAAGTCCTGTATCACTGTCGCTTCAATAATTAACGACGGGGAAACCAAATACTGCATTTACTTATTCATAAAGCGAGCAGCAAAAACACAGAGAAGGAGAAAGATAGAGACGGAGAAAAAACATTAAAATGATGGATAAATGAATGGATGTAGGTTGCATTATTGAATGGATAGTAATGCAAGGACAGAAATGCCATCCTCGTATATCAAGTGGGACTCTTCTTACTGTATTAGTAAAGAAATGTCAGTCAAAAACATGAGGAGGGCAGATGGAAGAAAAGGATCTAAACACCTGTTGTCTTGGCCCAGGACTGCATAGGTTTGTTTATTTTAGTTTGCACAAAAGGGAGAAGAGGTGAGCTCATTGAACAGGTGTCCTCGTTTCATTTTATTAAGTAGATGTAAGAGGGTATTGGGTGTGCCAAGCATGAAACCCTGAGTCTCTAGCACAAAGAGTGACTCACTATATGTGCTAAAGGAGTGTTATCATTTTTAGTCGAGTCACACATCTGTCTGCGGGTCCTTTAATTAGCTATGAGAATTGAAAATTATTTGTTTAATCTGTTTTATTTTTTATGAAACACGAAAAAAAGAATCCATCCAACATCAGTGCATATGTTGACTCACATATGGTGCCGAAAAGAAAAGAAGTGTTGGAACATGTGTTAAGGACCACGCCAGTTATATTGCAAGCCCATTTAATGGGCAATGATGACTGTATTGCAAATCATGCAAATTGAGGTCAAGTTTGTGAATGTACAGTATTTTTACTACAATGCAGCCATTTGCATCTACTTATTTCTGTTAAATCTGAAAATCATACGGTGCACATGCTGCAAATGTTTCAAATGTTTCATTGTAATCTGCATATGTGTAAACTGTTTATGCGAAAAATAATGGGACTCCAAGAACATGAATGCATACAAGTTTTGTATGTAGAAATGCACAGTTTAAGCAGATTTCGTTTGCTAGCTAAGGTTCTACTGTATGGGAATGAATGGAGACTGGAGGCTTCCTGAAAAGTAATCAATGAAACTTTACAAAAGAAAGACACTAGTGTGTCATATACTGTCAACATATATTAACAGCAGTGCTATGCTGTCAACATTTTGTATAGATGGTGGAACATCTGGCAAAAACATGGCTTTGTGAGAATGTCTGAGAATGAAATGCACCTGATGTTGCTTTAGAGTATGATAATCAACAGTCTCCAGTGTACATGATTTTTTTTCTGTATATCATTCCTAAAGATATTTTTGTCCGAAAAGTTTTGTTTAAAATGTACAAAACTACAAAAGGAATTCTATTTTTTCCACAAAAAAAGTGTGGAAAATGTGGGTATTTAGAAAAGTGATAATAAATAGAGAATATTTCATTAGTAGGAATGCAAGAGCCAAATAAAAACATACAGGAAAACAAGCAGCCCACATAGTGATTTTCATAAATGTAGAGCTATCCAGACAGGTGCTGGTGCTATTACTGGACCATAATCAGCATGCATGGGAAAGGGTGAGAAAGAGGGGGAGGAATCGAGAGAGATGTGAAGATGTGAAGAGAAGGGAGAGAGAGGGAGGGAGAAAAAGACGGATGGCAGCAGGGGTGGGGGTGGGGCTTATTTTTGTGGGGTGTCACACTGCGTGCTGTCAGCTGTCATCATTCTCCTGAGCCACCTGAGACAGGGCGTGCCACACCCTAGCGCTCACGCCTTTGTCGCCCATGGCAACTGCAGGGTTGTGCATGTGTGTGTCAGCTTGTAAGTGAGCGTGTGTGTGTTGTGTAGGACTCTGGAGGTAATGAGGTGCACACACATGCACGTGAGCCCTGGTTATGGAGCTGTGGAGTTGTGGTTGCCTCAGCATTTAATTGATTAATTGTTGTAATTATTTGGGAGAGAAGGTCATCCCAGCACTGAGGCTGGCTAGAAGGTCACTCTCACGCTGCAGGGACTGTCCTCCTCTGGGGACCACACAGGCCATATGGGTGTGTTTATATGTGTGTGTATATATGGTGGTAAGGAAGAGACAGGCAGCATTTTGGAGATTATTTTGTTCATACATGAATGGAGAAGGGAATTGCTGACTGTGTCTTTATACCAAACTGATCAGCACAGTCAAAATGTCTGCCTGGCGATTACCATGACCTGAAAATCTACTTTTTTCATCATTCTGTTCACATCTTTCCATGTCTGTAGCTGACTCTCCAAAATCTTTCCTGCCAAACACCCTGACAAAGAGCTGGCAACTAAACACCAAGAGCCAGCTTGACGAAAATGGCTGTGTGCGTGTGTGCATTTGTGTGTGTGCATGGGTGTATTTGTGTGTGTTTGAGTGTATGTGTAGTTAGGGGACTTTCCAGTCCATGGACAGATGGAGAGACTGGGAGACAGGAGGCTTGCTGGCATGAGCTGTGCACAGGCTGGTGTGCATCGAAGTATGCGTATGTGTGTGTGTGTGTGTATTTGTGTCTGTGTGTTTATGTGGGTGTGCATATGCATGTCAACACACAAGTGTGCATTCGTGTTGTATACACATGTATGATGTTTTTGTGTGTGAAAACACAATAACACCTTCCATCGGTGTGTTTATCACCACTCTCCAGCTTTGACCTTGGCAGGAACTGTGGACAGGTCACCTGAACTGTCTGTGTGGATGTGTGTCTCTTCTAGAAAATTTTTAACACACTGACTCAAGATGTGGTGCCGTGAGACACTTCAGTGTCACAACTTGTCAGCATAGGATGCCAATTTGATTGCCCTTTGGGAGACCATGTTTTCAAATTCTTGGTTGTAGATAGGTAATGCTGTTGCAAACATTTGACTTTTTCCAATGTACGGTGGGTATTCAGACTAATATTTGTAAAGATGTAAGTGGACATGCATTACATGAAGAAGTAAATGCAAACAACAATATGTTATAGAAAGAATTCCTACATAGTGGGCTTTCACAATATGAGGATGATCGATGATCTGATGATGATATGATTTGAAATAAATAAACAAACTAGCTGTGCAGTCACGACCAAATTGACACCAATTAATCTAAGGGTAGCTTTTGTCTAGCTGGGGATTGATTTGATAAGCGAAATGCTGTGAATGCATGGTCCATGTTTTCATCGTGTTCTTCTGATTGGTCAAATGTTTGCATGCTGAATGTAAATGCATTGCATGTATAAATAAAATGGAGGGACTTTTTTCTCAATAACTGCGTTTCAGACTGTTTTTTGCAGTGTGCTTATCACACATGTTCATATCAGGATGACGGTGAAAATGCGATGTATACATAGAGTGTTGTTAGTAGTGCAGATTCAGAGCTCTAACTTCTATTTTGGTTTTAATATATGAAAGAGAAGCTCTCTCCTGGTTTGGAATTTTAACTGCTCCGCTGCATTTGGTGATGTCACACTGAAGACTTTAACCTAGTCCAAGGGAGTGAGCACCTAATTCAATATATAATAAAAGTATCATATGTATTATTTATATTCACAATACCGGTGATGCAATAGATGTCTGGTTTTGGCTGTTCTCATTCTCAGTTCTGTATCATATGATAAAAAGTTTGACAAAATAAAGACCTATGACTTTCCTTAGTGTTAGCTAGCAAATCGGTGGTGCTACTGAGCTACACAGATTTTTTAACACTTCCACACCTCCTTAGTTACAGTATTTATTATTTTCAAATATGCATTGTAGGTAAAAAAAAAAAGAAGAGATGTATCAGAATTCTTAAAAAGGAATAGCTCACAGGTCATGTCTTCATGCACGATGCAAAGGATCTTGTACTTGATTCAATATGTCCTCCAAGTGCAGGCAGAGACATTAAAAGTTAAGTCTTGATGTGCTAATTAGGGAAAATCAGAAGTTACCAGAAGTTAAACTTTCTCTTTGTATCTGTTGTGTCCACTCTCACCTGCTTTGATGTGAATGCTGGGGCTTCGAATCTTGCCTGCCTGGTTCTCAGCAGTGCAGAAGTACTCATTGTCATGGATAATGCTGTTATAGGCGGAGGGAGAGAAGGGGTAGAGCTGGAGGGTGCCGTTGGCATGCACGTGGCGGATATGGGGCACATCGTAAATGTCGTCTCCGGCGGCCAGGTACCAGCGCAGGACGGCATGGGGGGCGCCGCCCGCAGGGCAGGGCAGGGACACCCCCACCGAGCTGGAGAAGGTCACCCGCTGCAGGGAGGCGTTCACAAAGTACAGCCGCGTAGAGACAACATCCTCACTGTTGACTGTTGGTACAAGTGAAAGGGAAAAAGAATTTAGCTGGCATGTGACTGACATCATGATCATATCAGCCATGCGTAAAGATATACACAATGAAAGTGAATTGGTAAGCAGCACTATATATAAAGTTAATATTAACATAGCATAATATGTGAAAGGTACTCCGATTTTGTGAAAATTACTATCTGATCTAACAAACACTTCCACACCCACAACACAAATTATGTACTGGCATCCAGGTCACCTCCATCCAAACAACTTTCTCCCTGTGTGCCAAACTGCAGCCATCCATCTCATCCCATATGCATTATCCTAATATCTCTAATCTAATATATGTGTCCAGGGAGCCCTTTGGAAATATGCCTCAGTAGGAGGGAAAATGGGCCACATGACACGCCCCAACCCCTACCACCTTTATCATTTCTGTTGATATCCTCAGTCATGCAAGAAAACTAAGCAAACACATGGGCATGATAGCCAACTGCCACATGTCATCAAAGAGAGTCTCTATCTCGAGCCTTAGAAGCTGAGGAATTGGACTTGGCCAGACACTACAGATGTTTGCTATAAAACAATGCTGAGGCACAGATAAAGAGCTGCTGCCAGATAAACTGTCTTGGGGGAGGTAGGCCACCACATCTCTTCCCTCTTAAAATCCTCTCTTCCAGTTTAGAGTGGGGCAGCCATTGAGGTGTCTTTTAAGATCTGTGCATTTCTGTGTGTGTTTGCTGGGGTTAAGAAGGGGTGGGGGTGTAGAGGAGTGTAAAGAAGTGCTGAGCTCAGCTTGGCTGGAGGCCAAGGGAAGACACTGTGCCCCGAGCCAGAGAAATTTCTTTTCAGACAATGATACTTAATTAATCCCTTTTCCTGGATTGTGTCAACAATGCCCGGATTAGCCCTATCTCTTAAATTGTCACTGTGCTGAGGGAAAACGGGGTGCTGGCTAAGACAAATAAATGGAGATATAAAGACACTATCAGATGTCATTTAAGCTCTAATTTCTACAGATCCTCTATATCAGTGGATATCAGTAGTAGTAGCCAGCTATAAAAGAAAAGACAGAAGCCCAATGTCTGTCTTTTTAAGCTCTTGATACATGGAAAGGACATGGATGAATGGTTGAAGAGTTCCATATCTCTTCTGTCCAGTATAAATAGTAACATGCAATGATACAATGGCATTAATAAAATTAATGAATTGGATGAATCACATGTGAGAGGCTCAAAAGTAAAATGCAGGGATTACAGACAAAAGCCAAACTGACATAAGGTGATTTAACTCTTGTTACTAATGTCAGCTGTCTGCACCTTCGTGGTCCTGTCTGTATTTTATCTTTCTGACTAACTCATCCTTTTCATTTTGTTTTCTATAAACTGTCTCTCTTTCACCCCTCAGAGATACAACTCACACACACATAAACCTGCTTTCTCTAGTCTTTTCCTGCCACACTAGAGACAGGCAATGTTATGTGATTGGAATCTGTATGCCAGACGCAGAGAGTTAAACCCACATAATCTCCTTTCACATTTAACACACAGTCTATCCACTCTGTAATCACACTGCTGTGGGAGGCCGATGTCCGACTTCCCTGGTTCTCATGCCTGTGTGGGTGTAGAGCGGAAGGAGAGATCGGGGAGCCGAGCACAAGTGCAATATTGTAGACAAGACACGGGTGGCTGGTTGGGGTAAGGTGCTCAGGTGCAAAGGTGTGTTTGGATGCAACTGACTGTGTATGTGCGTTGTCTGTGTGTAGTAAGGTCAAAGGGATAGAGAGGTTAATGTTAAATGACAGCCTCAGCTCTCGATGTCAAACTCAGCCAACAGCAGAGGCTGAGGTGTTGAAGAAAAACCTTTGACTGTGGCTCTGGTGCATGTGCAGAGCATGAGACTGTAACTGCATGTGCATATGAGCATGGCATCAACGAGATGCTGAGGAGGTAGAGAGTCATTGTTCTCCTGCCTACCAGCTAAAATTGGAGCAGATCCTCTGTGTTCAAAAATCTGAATTCAGGTCAAGTTCAATCCATGCTATCATTCGAATCCATGTCAATCACTCTCACAGGCTGCTAGGCCGACTGATCTGCACTTTCAGCACCACGGAGAGCACCACAATGTACTACTTAGTGAAGAACACAAAACAATACCAAGCAAATAAAAAGGAAGGCTATTATCAGATGATACCAGTGATAATGACCTACTCATCTCTAATGACAAATGTTATTTTTAACCATGAATATTTCATGACAAAAATAACCTATTCAAGCTATAAATGCCGTTATGCATTGAGAGACAAACTATTACACTATATGATTTTGAGTTCAGAATACTGTTCATCCTGTCACATAAGCAGTGTCCTTTAGTTTTGCTTCTCAACCACTTTTGTATTTGCCACCTCATCAAATAGGGCAATAGGTATAACCATATATTTTTTTTATCTTGTTCAAGTTAAATAATTTGAAGATGTTTAAAAAGATGCAATAAAGTAATTCACTATTTTTACAGGTACAGATAAATTAATAAATAGTAACAAATTTCTTTAGCAGAAATGTCTTTGTTGCTTTTTTATCCTGTTAAATATCTCACAACCATTCAGATTTCTTATTCCTTTCATTAAATGTTGAAAACTGGATATTTAGTTCAGAAATACGCAGACCTTTAAACAGTGTGTTTAAAAAGGGCCTCGAAGAAATTCAAAACAGCTCAGATACAACAAGTCAAAGTCAGAGTTCCCTCTGGTTCACGATGCAGTGGCTAATCTTTTTGTTCTAAGGTATGAATTCAGGTCACTGAGTTTGCCTATATGCACCCATTCACGCAACACATGTGTACAAACACAGAAGAAAGCCCTGGTCCGTACTCTACACATTACATCCTCCAGCGGAGAACGCCATCGTGACCATGTGCATTATGGTTTAGAGTTTGACAACACAGACAGGAGATTAGGAGAGTGTGAATATGAGATTAAGAAAGTAAAATGCATTTCTAAAAATCTGTCATTCTATAAAGGGGTCCTGGCTAGAACTAGTGGTCATTTTGATACAATACAAAGATGATATTTATTGTTATACAATAATATAATATATTTCATAATGGAACCTTGACCACTTCAGGATATCACACATTTGAAATGTTCAAACGTGACAGCAATCACTCATTTCTTAAAAGATGGTAGGCTAACATTAAGTAAACAGAGGGAGGAAAAAAATGCTTGCTGAACACAGAATCAACTGGAATCAGGAAATTGGAATAATGTATAGATAGAAGGAAAAGAAAAGAAACAAAGAAGTCAAATATCTTAATCCACTGTAAACACTTTATGCAAAGCAGCATGAACCACAATAACCTAGATTTTCTCCTTTATTTGGGCAACATCTAACCTCAGATGGTTAACAGAGTCCTTTCATAGCCTTGGGCTCGCATTCCACCCTCTCCCCAGAAGAGAAAGAAGAAGCAAATGAGCAGCACTCATCCATTCATGAACTGTATTTTGATTCCTTTTTCAAGCCTGGATGCACTGATTACAATGAAGAAGGTCAAAGTGATTCTGAGTGAAATACCAACAAAAAGCATTCCTGTTGGATGAAACCTTCAAAGTCTTTTCTTTCTATTTCTTAATTTTTTCCTTTTTCAACCTTCACTCTTCTTATTTCATCCTTTTCCTTTTCTGTTTTCCTTTTGAGTCAAATCTTTCTTTGCTGTACACTCAAATACACTTGCACTTTTTTCCTGTTTTTGCAGTGGATATGAAAATGGAGTATGAATATGTATGCTGGAGAAGCAAGGATATTGCCTATGGTGAACGGCTATGCATAATGCAGCTTTTTTCTGTCTCATCTACATTCATTCAGACACACACATACGCACACACACACAGATTCATACCGTCACGTGCATAGAAAAACAGGGCTATAAATCCCTCTCCTTCGTTCTCACTCTCACGATTCTCTCCTTCAAGACACACACAAAGTCACATAAATACATTTCAGATTGCACATATACGTTCATAATAGCAAGTCGATTTTCTATGTGGTGAACCATGTAGCACTGCAGATAACAGCACACAAAACACATTCACAACAAATAACAGCTGAAGCACTGAAGTCAGTGGCAATACAGTCTTTGCAGTGATGCTACAAAAACTGACAGGATATAAAAGGCAAAAGATATGATGAGGCTGCTGCTCATTTACTATACAATGATTCCAGATTGAGATATGCATTGGGGTTGCATGACAATGTGTCTCTCTGTTTTGTGTTAAGTCAGTGAGGAAATCATTTTTGGTGTCATCTCACTGGGCACGACACTGGAGTTAAAAAAAAGAAAAACTGAATGGCTCGATATTAGGAATATGAATACACTGTGCATTTACACACACACACATAGGGGGAGGGAGGGTGGTAAACAACCCCTATACACAGTTTATGCAGTGTCAGTAAAATATTATGCAGTCATTTCAGCATTTGAAAATTCACATCTCCCACTTCAAAAAGATGATTTCCGCTGTTGAAGTGAGTGTCAGATTTGTAGAGATGTTTTTTCCTACGTTCCCTCAGAGACGGGCCATAAATTGTTTGATATAATAAGCAGAACAGGAGACAGAAAAAGAGGAGAAGTGAAAGAGAGATTTGGATATGAGATGTTAAAGTGTGATTGGTTTGTTTGCTGCTTTGAATTTTGTCATGCCCGTCAGACCTTCGTTCTTTCTCCGTGCGTAATGGAGAGGACAACAGGCTGCCGGACACTAATGCTGTGCGTAAAACCTGTTGAGTGAGCGTTCAAAACGCATTTCTCTATGTGGCAGCTCAGCGCAGTAAAGATTTTGTTGTCATGGACTCTAAGACATACGAGTATAAAATAATAAACACGCGGACATTTGAGCCAATAGGGAACACTGGGACAGTTTTTGAGAGTGTTGCGTATGTTAACTGCATAGGCTCACTCTGTCTTGCCAAGTGTACTATTGTGTACTTTGAAATCTCATGTTCAAAACCCCAACAAATCAATAACAAAGAATTTCGAAAGCAGAAAATTAAAACTGATATCTGCTAATGCGTCTTCAACACAATGCCTGATCATAAACCGACGTGTCCATTTGCTCAGACTGAATAGGAGATCGTATGACTTCTTCAGATGGACGTGTTTGTGCAGCGCTATTCAACTGCCAAATGCAGAGCGCCAACACTTGACAATGAAAACAGGCTTTGCTTGCTGGAGCACAACGAGTGAGGCGAGTTAACCTGAGAGTGGCATGTAGCTATTATACTGTGGAACCGACTCTCTCCAAGAACTGACAGGTTATACAAGCACAACGGAACTCACAGCAGAAATAAGACATAGACTGGCCTTTTCATGTTTTCGTGTGCGACTTTTAGAGATGATCATAAGTTACTGCAGATACGCACCACTGATAGAAACAACTTTTAGTCGCAAAGCCCTCTGTTTCCTCAAGTACAGTACATCCATCCATTCATTCACCTGCACAAATCACTTTAACCTCCCATCAAATAGACAAATGATTCTTGAACTAGGCCTCAGAGTACATCTCCCACAAATACTCCCACGCCGTTTTAAGAGAGAGAGAAGCTACGGAGATGTTATGATATCAGACACTAGAAAGCCTCAGTTGTCCAATTCAGACGCAACACCTCTGAGTGCGTCGTTCGGGTGTAGCTTAGTAGCCACCAGAGTCTGACTCATACCGCAATTACTGGGCTCCCCCTCTAAGCACTTCTCCTTTAGTCGGTATTTGTTTTGATTCCAAATTTACACACAGTCCGTACTGCTACGCCGCAGATCGGCAGCTCAGGCCAGTCTAAAGAATATACAGTGGTCCCTTGTAAAGGTCTTAGTAAAATACACTTAACACACACGTAATCTTACAGTAAGTGTTGACCAAACTATCCTACACACTACACAAATGTACTTAAAGGGTGATATGTTGTTTATTACTCGACAAAATCAAGAAAATAAATGAGTGCAACATATTTGATTTGATTTTTTAGGATGTTCACAGACATGCAGGACAGACAGACCGGTGGTACACACAGCAGGAGTGTGCATGAATGAAAAATGCTCAAAACGCATTTATTAGTGCATCACACCCCCAGCTAAAAATCACATGCACACACAATACAGAAGTTCCTCTCATCTATGCAGGATCAACACTTAATGCCCTACAGTTAATATTCAGTTGTCGAGTATGTGTTGCAGGAGGCCTGTCGACCGAAACTGGATAAAACCGGAATCACATTAATTGATGAAATAATTATAGGAAGAGCTCTCACTCCATCTCCATCACACCGTGGCGTCTTTCCTAGAAATCAGTAAAATTACGGATTGAATTTCCTCAAATTTCACACTAAAACGAGTGTTCCTTAATAAATGTATTTTAAAATGTATTAATTGTTATAGTTATTAAAACGTTTTCTGATTCTCCGGGGCCTGCTCTGGCCTTACAGGCCTAAAGGATTTTCCTACAGTCCTCAGCTGACTTAGTCACAATTTTATTTCCACAAAATGACAAGCAACCTCCCAAATCATGACAAAGAAGAATGAGTGTATTCTCCCCCCTCCACACGCTCTCTATCTATCCATCTCTCTCCTCTCCCCCCTCCTTCCCGCACTCATGGGTGCAGGTGTGCTGATGTACAGCCAAAGCAACAAACGGTCAGTAATGACTGAATGAATGATGAATTAATGACAGAAAAGAAGATAAGAAATAATCATTTATCTAAAAATACATAGTGTGTGACATGGAAAAATGTTCATACTGATGCAAAAAATGATAAGCTCAGAATTGTGTGCCATTCTAGGAGGCGCGGCCGAGTCAGGAAAATACGCAGTACTAATGCATATGCATGTATGATAATTGACCTACCTTTCCCTCTTAAAATAAAGTTTTTTTTTTAAATTATGCTTGTCTAAAATACACAGCAGCCACATGACACTATAAAACAGTTGATTCGTGCAAAGTGAGCGGAACATGGCGTTGAAAAACAACGGAAAATGGAAGTTTGTTTTCCACTGCGTTATCTACATCTCTCCCATCTCAAGCACTCTTTCCGCTCCAGTGGCTGTTTGCAGCCCCCAACCCTCCTCCCCTCCCCACACACACACACACACACACACACACACACACACACACACGAACACAGTACATCTCGTTCAGTCACGGGACAGGGCAATGTACAGTGTGTATGATCGAAATAGACCCTGTAATCCAATTACATACAACAAAAACACTCGCCGCAGCTGCAGCCTGGCAGAGGGCACTGCCAAGGCCAATCATAACGACCAGGGCGTCACACGTTCTGCCACAGTTCAAATGAAACTGTGAGGAAAATTTAAAATGTCTTATCTAATAAGGTTTATAATTAGACATTCACAGTTTCTGAGCTGTACGTTAAGAAAACGGATGAAAAAGGTCTGGAAAAAAAAAATTGGTTGTTTATTTTAGCATGATTTGCTTAATATGAAGTTATAGGAATGCATTACATATCAGAAGAGCAGACCATTTTATATTTACGAGCAAAATGAATCCTTCTCTCTCATCCGCAGTATTTAGAGCGAAGCCAATCAGTAGAATCTGGTGCCACAGAAAATGGTGGATGAATAATTAGACCAGGGTAGATAACAACTGAGTATGCATACACTGACATTCTTTACGTTTTAATAAAGAAAAGAAACTGCAATATATGGCCTCATCTTTTAAATACCCAACTGGGGCACATTATCTCCAAATTAAAGGCCAGCGCTCAATACCCCCAGCATCAGTTCACACGTCTCTCATAAAACGTATTGACCCTTGTTGCCACACAGACGCACACTCTCCTCTGCGAACACGCGCACACTCTCAGGCGTTAACGCACTATTTTAGTGTTGCTTCTAAAACATAACTGATAAAAAAAAAAAAAAGGACATTTCATCCTCTAGGGAAAGACCCCCATCCCCTCTCTCTTTCTGTCACACACACACAAGCGAAGACACCAACATCTTATTTCTTTTGGGACAGTCATAGGACAGTAAAGCCAACAAACGCATTAAAGTTTGCCACCACTTTGAACTTTTTTTTTGCGAGTAAACACCCTACAGCTGTGGCCAGCATCAGTGCTCGAGGTCGCCAGTCTATCCGTGCGCGCGCGCCTGCAGATCCTTATCAGCCTCTCCTCCTATTCAACAGCCTCCATATTCACGACACCTCCACATATTCATCATGCAAAATGCAAATGCCGTTGTCTTTTCCATCTTAACGAACCCGGTGTGCACTTCAGTAATCTTTGTGCTTTTCTCAATAGTCAGCCAGATTAAATGCATATTGATTTTATGATCATAACGGGCGTTTGGGATCGTTTTTAATCACATTATCAGCTAGTCATTATTAGACACTGGGACCGTAAAAGGAATCTGAAAATCCATTGAGGAGCGAAATGAAAGCACGCCAGAAAAATCAACCTCTTAAAAAACACAAAAGAAAAGTTAGACGTCTTGCTCTATGAGACAATTTGGAGTTACATTTAACACATCTTTCAAAAATACCTATCCATTCCTTTCCTGTTGGACTGAATTACATCAGTTCAGTCCAACATTAATCAATCTGATAAGATAATAAACCGACAGCCAACTTCAGCATTTCAGTATATAGGAGGCAACATGCAGATAAGCATCACTTAAGGACATACATTTCCAACCTACCTTCTTGCAAAGAATACAGCAGAAGTAAAGTTACAAGCCACATGCCATTAAAAGCAGTTATATTTCACAGGAATGTTGTGCAGTCCCCAAGAAGAGTGCACGGCGCAGGGGTCGGCCAGGCGAGGCTCCGTGCTGGACTGGATCTGTGATGCTCCCCGGCAGTCTCTCCAGCCCTGGTCCCACAATCTCCAGCGCCGAGAAACGAGCAGCGGAGAAAGTACCGCCTCTGTTCCCTGTTCTCTCCTCCCCTTACCGGGACAGGCTGCTGTCGCCCCACCCCCGGTATCCTAATGATGCGCCGTGATGGAGAGGTGAGCAATACGCACTAACGGGGGACCAAACGGAATAAATGGCACCGCTGTATTACGCGCACTGGATAGACGCTTTTTCCGCGGCAGTGATGGAGTCCCGGTGGTCAAGTTAAACATGTGCTGTCACATGTTATGTAAATCTTGTTTTTTATGAAAGGAAGTTCTGAAAACAGCCGTTGAAGGGAAAATGCATGCGCGTATTTCACATGCAAATCAACCTGAGTATTTCCATAAATCAGTTGTCATTTTCTTGGCAGTGGAGCGAAGAGAAAGTGAAAGCAAAATTGTCCACACCAACAGAATGTGCCATTGCCGTATTAGAAATTACCATGGTAATTTTGCAGTGTGAATTCCAGGTGAGGCGGAGGAGGAGACGGAGCGCAGAGAAGCTTTAGCCTCTGCTCTGCGCTCTGCGCTGCACCTGCGTGCCACTATCAACACTCGTAGCGCTCAAGTCGTTTTTCTTTGAAAGGAAAATAAGATGTATAATAGTTTCTGAAAGTAACTTTTTATGCATCTGTTCAAACTATATAAAATGTAGCATATGTCCTTGAAAACTACATTCAAATCTCTAAGTAAACTATGAGTTATAAAAGGGACTCCAACAGGGAAACAGGCAATGAGATTTTTCCAAGGCTCTTGCAAATTCTGCAATCTTATTTACATGTATTTACACTCCAGCTCAACACAGGATGTGGCCTGTGAGAGTTCAACACTGAACAGGTTCAAAACATCTCCTTCATTCTTCTTTCCCTGCGATTCAATCCATTATCTAAACAATAAACTCAGCAAATGTAATTCCAAACTATGACCGCAGCAGCCATAAAAACTCTACTAGTTGTCCACAATCCGACATACCTTATAACTTGACATAAACCTCCTTATAAACTCAACTATTAGTCTTTCTGTCTCTCTCACTGGTGTAATGTGGTGTAGTAACCAAAAGTATTTCTGGTTGTGGAATAGACCTGAGGCAAGCTATGGCATCTCTCACTCCCACTGAAGAGCCGCTGTAGTGTGGCAGGCATGGCAGCACACTCTGCCTCCATTCTCTATTATGTAACAGGTGGAAACACACACACCCACGCACCCTCTCAGCGTCTCTCTCACTCAGACCCACAAATGTACAGACACACACAACACAACGACAGGGACACATGTAGATTTTCCGCTTCTAGCCACAACTCATGGTCCAAAATTCCAAAGTAAGTTTAGAAGTGAAGTCTGCAGTACACTGTGAGTGAGATGGGTAGAAATCTGACAGCTCCAGGGGATGGTAATCTGTCTCAACATTATGTATTCTGAATTTTAACACTTCTTTTTCCTCTCCTGGTGACAAACTGGTCTTGTAACAGGACACAACACCTTGACATTCAAACTAAGTTCCTCATACACAGAGGCTCCACCCAGCAACCCTTTACAGTAACACATAAAGTCTCTGTCAGGACTTCAAAAGACAGCACAGCAAGATGGTTAAGGGGCTGATGTGAGTTGGCCTGACAGCACCAAGCAGGTTGTACTGTATGTCAGCCAGTGATCATCATAGGGGCTGACAGGCTGAGCTGGGCCAGCCAGGCCAGAGAAAAGGCAAGCAGCTCCCAGACAGCTCCAGTGACTGTCACTGAGGACAGGACCCAGGACAGGCTGCCACCACACCACTAAAAACCATAGCACCATGTGACTCATCTCCATCACTCGCCCCATCACTCTGCTCCATCGTTGCCTGGAGATAGGGAAGATGATAGAAAGCAAAGGGAGGAGGAGGAGAGTGAGAGGAAGAGAGTTTGTTGACTGAGGAAGAAAACGCTTGAGCAGGGAAGCTGAGAAACAGAGAGAGTAGAGGGAGGGGTGAGGAGCAGACAGAGAGAGTGATGAGGCGGATAAGTTAATGTGGATGTTAATGTTAATGCTCAGACAATCAGAGCTCCCCTCAGGCCCTGACTACATGCTAGGATCATATTAGAGCTAATGTATCCAGTATTAATGCACAGCCCCCAGCTTACTGAAACCCAAGCAAGGTCAGAATTAGGAGTGGAGGAGGGCACATGGTACCACTGCTTATCTCTGCTCAAGGTCACAGGAATTGAAAAGAAAGGGGAATGAATTGTAGGAATACAGGTAATGGCGGTAGACTGGGGTTTGGAGAAGATGAAGGTTAGTGAGTTCGAAGCAAATGAAACTATGATGAGTCAAACGGGGGAGTTGTTATCCTTTGAAAAAAAGCAGCGGTGCACTCAAAATTGACTTTAGGAATCTTTACAAAGCCAAAGCTGCAGTTTGCGTTAAGTGTCTGTCCTAAACGAGCCAAACTACAGAACCTCGTCTCCTCCGTACTGCTGTTCTGCATGGCGCTGTGTACGAGCCTCTGCATTAGGCTAAAATGAATCACACACCACTGTGCTGCAGTACATTAACAGAAAAGCAGCGACCAATGTGTGTTTGCCTTTAACCAAGCATGCGTGATTGTTGTGGCAGATGTGTGAGAGTGTATCGTCACATCAGAGGATATGTGCGCATGTGAGCATGTGTTTAGCAAAGCGCAGGACATACATTTCTGGCTGCTCTCCTACCCTACAGTCAGGGGGGGGCGCAAGTGTATGTTTGTTTATGTGTGTACGTGCTTACATACGTGTGTTTTTTTTTCGTGAGTGTACATGCACGGGCACATAAGATATCAAGGGGTGTTAATTTATTCAAATGAGCTGGGGAGGATAACGAGAGGATGGGGTGAGGGGCGGAGGAGGTGCGTGTAGGGAGGCACCTTCTTCGACTGGAGGTTCATCTCTCCATTCCTCTCTTTTTTTCCTCTCAGGTCTAATCAGTGTCCTGATATGCCACATCTGTCAGGTGGACGGAATATCTCAGCAAAGCAGAAGTGCTCAGTAACAC
>JAPQRN010000006.1:16868564-16882353 GCA_037367275.1 Coranthus polyacanthus | reverse complement strand
GATCGGCTCCAGCCCCCCCGCGACCCTCCATAGGGGGATTAAGCGGTTACAGATAATGACTGACTGACTGACTATTTTTAAAATATAATATATTGAAACCTAGTTATAATCATCAGAATGTCCCAATAACTCCAGTCAGTTGAAAAACAAAAAGTGAAAGGTGGATTCCTGAACTCTTCTCTTTTTTGGTCCCTCAGATATTTACAGTCGCACACTTTGTCAAACAGCCCTCGATAGCAATTTGTCGTACGTCATGACCCTGTTCAGAGTGTGGAAAAGGGAAAAGAGAAAATACAAATGAGGAAGGAAACATTTGTCAAGAGAGGGGAGCGAGATGAGACTAGATGTAACGTCACTGACAGGAAACGCATCATCTCGAGGGAGGGGAGCAAAGTAGGAAGGTCTTTGAGTAGAATGATGTAAATAATGTCATTAGAGAAACACAAGAGAGAGAGATGGGATCTCTGTGTCAGTGTTAACGCTGATATGTATCGTTTGTATTGTATGTAGATGTTTCTTCTGTCCGATTTGCTTCACTGACACTTTGGATTAAGGGACTTCGTCGTGGTTTCTGTATGGATATTGACACTTCATGACTGAATGATGAGACCTCTCAAGAAAGAAATGGATGTGATCAACAAGACACCAGTTCTTGTCCTCCTGATGATCTGTATTAACTGTGTTTCAGGTATTTAACATTTATTACGTTTCATGTTTAGCCTGAATGTTTTATTTGTTTTCAGATCATTTTGTTTTTACAATTTAAATTATGATAATTAAATTAATTAATTAATTGTTTATGGTATGGTCAAAATCATTATTATTTATTTAATAAAATTGTTAAATGCATAAATTAAATTGGAAAATGATCAATCTGGAAATGTACATCCCTTTACAGAAAACAAAAATCCACAGTGGCATTAATCAGAGATCCTGTGAGCAATTTTCAAGACTAGGCTGTTTTTGTTTTAGACTTCCTTTTCCATGTATGACTTCATCCGTCACACAGTTTTTGTGTAAAATGTATTTAACCCTCAGCTCCTCTTGCGACCCTTTTAGGGATTCTCAATTGTTTTTTGTTTTTAGATGATGATATCTGGCAAAGATGTTCATTTTTTTAAGGAATTTTGGCATCTCAGCATCAACACTGGAAAAAAAAAAATCGCAATCTTCCTCCTGGAGCCCTTTTTGGCCCCATTGACTATCATTGATATGTTTAAACGTGACCCAGTGACCTAAAAGGGCCTTAAGGGGAAAAGTGTGATGTCCTGAGGGTTAATCAACACTTGTGTGACGAGGTCTATTATTTTATATTACAGCTTGAAATCATAACAGTCCTCTATCAATTTTTAATTTGAATGCAAATCATAATGTGCGTTTTTTTTCTCTGTCAGGACGGAACCTCCCTCAACCTGACAAACTGGTGGTGGATATTGTTGAAGAGGAGGTCATTGTATATTGGGACAAGCCTGTGGATGCCCCTTATAACACCCAGTATAATGTACAATTTGGAAAGTAAGTTTTAGTTACATCAGAAATAATTCTTACTTCAGAATTACAGCTGTCTGTTCAATAACTTCCTGTGCTTTACAATTCAAACATTCCAGTATTCTATCAACTTCTGCCTCTTAAATTTGTTTCCCCCTGACTTAACTATTCTATATTTATCAGATTAAAGTAGATTTATGCGACTAATCGACTTTTCGTTTGTCGACTGGTGTATTTTTTCATTTCAGATACAATGGTGACTGGCACATGGTGGCCAGCTGCACAAAAATCAGAAAGCCTTTCTGCAACCTTTCCAAACTCATACGTGAATATGGCACTGCCTACAAAGTCAAAGTTCAGCTGGTGGCAGGAGATGACGTGTCTGAGTGGACACCCAGAAAAAAAGTTCTCCCAAATTCAGGTAAGCATAGCTGGATGTCGGATTTGTAAATCACTCCCAGATTAAAATGTATATTAGATGGTTCATTCAACATCTAGAAGAGAAGGTTTTCACTTATCTCTCTCTGTTCTTACAGGTAAATTGCGGCCTCCCGTCTTCAATTTGTGGGCTACGTCCACCACCCTGACAGTTTATATTCACCAAAATCCCATTCTGAAAAAGATCTTTCCATTTGGGATTAAATATACCATCTCTCTGGAGGAAAGAGGGCAAAATAAGGTGTGGAAAAAAACACTGTCATAGGCAACAGCTGTATCTTATTTGTGAATGTTTTCTAATATCTATACATTTCTGGTCATCTGATTAATTAATGTTAATAATTATTGCTGTAATTAATGATTTAAAAATGACCCTTAGCATCTTTTATACATTAATATTCTGTCGAGGGCAAAAGGCTGAACTTCACCATAACTTTTGCCTGTCTCCCACTTTGATTTTACACATTACAGCATTCAACCGAATACCTGAAAGACGACACTGACGACGATCAGAGGACTAAGACTTTCAGTTCTCTCCGCTGGGGGAAAGAGTACTGTGTCACCATCACAGTGGAGGGTAATGGAGGTCTCGCCAGCAGCCTCTCCCCTCAACAGTGTCTTGTGTTACCAGAGCAAGGTGAGAGAAACATTATAGCAATCATGCACAGACTGAAACGAGCCAGCCAGAAGTGGCTTAGTTTTCTAAAAACGCAAAAATGTAATTGCATTTAAGGATGAAAAAATGTAGTTTTGAAAATACGCAATGGCAACAGAAATCAGATCAGTTAAGAAAGAGTCAGCAGCAGAGCTAGACATGACGATCAGCAGAATGCCATTGTTTTTGCAGGTATTTACTTAATTCTACAGATGGATAAAAAGAAATTGCTTCACTACAGTTCATCCTGTTAGGGGTATAGGTATCTGTACCACATTTCATGGCAGTCCATCCACCAATTTTGAAGATATCTCATGAAAAAAAAACAGGGCAACATGAAACATGTAGCTTTAAGAAGACTTTAAGAAGTTACTGAGCTGGAAGCAGCTCAACAGCTCCTTTTTGGGAGAGGCAGACAGTGTGAAGTGTGACAGACACAAATCTAGAGCTTTTGAGGAAGACTTTCAGCAAATTAATTTACACCTTCATATGTACTAAACTCTAATCTGTTTTTACTTTCTGCAGAATGGATCATAATTGCTGTATCATCCCTGTCTGTGCTGGGTGCAGTGATCATCATTGCTATTATAGGAGCCTCCCTGCTATGTTACCTGAGGCGCCCAGTGAAAATACCTGCTGCACTGGTAAGCACTGAATATGAAGCAGAAATAGTACCTATGCAGTCTTGTGCTGTCGAGGATGTGGAAAACCAAAACAAAAGTTGTCAAATGAGGGAATATAGTGAGGAGTAAAATTCAATTAAAAAACAGGTTACATTTACAACAAGAGCCACTCTACTCCTGATCATTGTACCTTTATTTCTCAGCTTTTGATTTCTCTTTTCAGAAATCCCCTGTAAGTGGCTGGCGTCCACTCTCTGTCAGAGAAGGGACTATGGAAGTCGTTACAGACAAAGGCTGGTTTCTGTCCAGTTACAGAACAGAAGTGAAACAGTGTGTTGCCAAAGAGTCGCCGTCACTTCATGTTAAAATAACAGATGACAATGTAGAAGAGGACAGGAGGACAAGCACGGACAGTGGAATCAGCATGAAGTCCACCTCTGCAACAAACAACAGTGAAAGTGCTCAGATGAGACAAGAGGACAGCGGATGTGGGAGCATTGGAGGACAAGAGAGTTCTTCTGGCAGTCAGACAGAATACCCCCTTCAGGATGAGAGGACTGATACTGACACTGCTGAGAAGAGGGAGGATAGTGGGGTGGGGCTTGGCTGTCAGCTTGGCTCTTCTTCCATAAATCTGGACGGACAGGACAGTGGACCTTTAAAGGAATGTGTTGCTGGGGGTAATTATCACAGCCAGAGCTGCTCAGATGTGCAGATTCCTGTACATGATGAGGAGATGTTTAAACAGATGCTTCCAGACACCAAACTGGCTGATGTGGTCACAGGTTACAGAGCCGTCCCTCAATTCTGTACTTGCTCTGATGCAGGTCAATGCACTTGGTGCCATAATCATGGCCATTATGGAGCTGAAGTTGTCAAACAATACAGAGCTTTATGTATTGAAAATGAACTACTTAACACGAAATGTAATTTTATGGACTCTTACAGAGGAAAGCTAAGTTATTCCACAAAAGCACAAATGGAGACTGTGGTAATGGATGACTTAGAGACATCATCTAAAATGACTTTTATACAACTAGGGGAGACTTTCCCTCTGTTATCAGTTCTGTCACCACTGCCTCTAATGGAGGGAGGGCAGGACTTCAATATGAACAATGTGTCACTCTCTCTCTGTGATGTAGAGCTGAAAACGGACTGATACACTGTGGAATGCTATACATTGACGGATTCTGTCATGCAGGCAAAAATACTCAAATTACTCATTTTCTGTATCATGAAAAAAGGATTTGTTGGAATTTGGGGGAAAGAAATGCTCCAGTGTTGGATTAAAAGGAGAGAACTGTGAGGAGGAAACAGAAGAAGCAACAGGAAGGAAACAGAGGTTAGACCACACAGATGCCGCTTGGTAGATGTTGGTTGGTGTCTCAGGAACCTTGAGTTGAAGTCAGAAACGTTAAAAACCTTATTCAGTCTTATCCCTCTGGGTATATTTACAACTGACTAAACTGCAGCATGCCGGAAGTGAAACTGGCGTGGGAAGTCATGCAGAGAAACAGTTTGACAGTTACGTACTTTTGGACATTTTGTCATGCCTCCCTGTCTTTCACCTCCGCCAACAATGATACTCCATGTCAGTAAGTAACCCTAAGTTTCCAAAAACTCTCCCTTTTTTGCCACCAGAACATTAGACACATTAGTTTTGGTTCACGTCAATGTGATTGCAGCTTTAGATCTAACATGTAAAATCTTTTATTTATTGCACATGATGGTACATACTGTACATGACACTGCTTGTACTCATTTATAAGTGATTAAAAGAAACTGTCTCCCTGGTATGGTGTGTAAATTTCAAACCAAAAAAAATCCAACCAGTAAGCAAATGACACCGCGATGTGTTCAGAAACCATGACTCAGTGAAACAAACAAGGAAAACCCTGAAACAATCTATGTAACTACTGGAAAAGCTACACATTACATAATTGTACATGGGATCCCCGTACGCAAATTCTGTACAGGAAATAGAGCAGTGGGTCTGAAGTAAGATACAATATTTCCTCTTTCTGGCTTGCACTCGGTGCTAAAAAGCCCCAAGTCACATTTAAAACAAAGAGAATGAAGATTCTCATCAGAGCTGAATTTCCATGTTCAACCAGCGTTTCTCTCAGTTATATCAGCTTCTGTTTATTAGGTAGATTCCCAGCAAAATCAAGTGACTTACTTCTCTATACGTAGCATAAAGCACAGGGAAGTGAGATAACATTTAGATAATTATAAAGGGTGAGATAAAAATAAAATCTTCTTAGATCTGCAAAATGTCAGTGGTTGTGTGAATCATGATCGCCAGATGTAGATCACAGGTCATGTTCCTTTTGTATCGCTCCATGCAGTTTGTAAAGAAGCCCCGGAGGGTAAAAAATACTGGTCTTCCATCTGCAGCCTTCTGTGTAACATGTATGCACCTTACCGTCAACTTCATGACCAGTCTGTGTATTTAATGACACCTGATTTGCGTTCGACGCAGCAAACAAAATAGCCAATAATGCAAGATTCACCTTAGTTGATATTATAATGATACAAATTAATTACACATTTGCAATTGATCATATTACCAAATGTAACCCGAGGGGATAGTAATCCATCACAGTTGGATCATAAAATAAGCAAAACTTCTTACTTCATACCCATTCTTAATAAGCGTCTTGAGTATGAAGGCCCTGAAGTTAAATGAACGGATCTGGCATTCTTATTTAGCATAAAAGCATCTCCAGCATTTTCACCTAATCTTGGAATCCAGTGTCAATATTTAATGTTTTATTGCACATAAATCCCGAACAGGTCAAATTATGCCACACTAACAAAGAGGAAGAGGTTTTTGGGACTCTTGGCAAATGATGATGAAGCTGAAATGTAGCCTGTCAAGTCACCACGTATACTGAGGATAGTGAGTCCTGTGTGTGTGTGTGTTTTTCTTTTTAAATCTCACAGATAAGTAGGACTGATTATAGACACATTATTGTGTACATTGCTTTATAACTCATTCCTGTCTGTGGCACAGTGCTGTACTTTATGCACATCCAATGATCAGTGCTTGCCTGTTGCTCGGCGTAAGTTAACACAGATTCTATGCGGTGTCATGGATGTAAATCAAGACAGCTGCAGAGAGTTACAAAACATAAGCTCAACTCAGAAATAAAAAAATAGTAACAGCAGCCTGTCTAACATGGCTAGAAACGTGCAAAACGAGCAGTCCCGCAGCACTTTTGAAATAACAGACATGTGCTCCTCTCACTGCAAATTTGAAACAGCAATTCTTACTGCAAGTGTTGTTGTTGTGATGTTTCTGATTAGCTTGAATGGACCTTTTCTTCACATGTCACAGATGGTTTTTCGGCGTTACAAACCCATGAATCGATCCTAATGGTTTTGCCCCGTAAACATCTTTTACTTTTGGGTGGAGAAAACACAACCTTTGTTCGACATGTTGTAGGCAGCTCATATAAGAAAAACATTAGATACAGGGAAACATGTTTCACTTTAAAAGAAAAACAGTGAGACATCAAAGTTCCACCACACATCAAGTATCAAAAGGGCAGACAGAGATAGAGTGTGTGAGGGAAGTCACCTGCAGCTTACAAGAAATCTGATCTGCCTAGCTGCCATGGTTGTGCTGTTCTTATTCTGTCTTCGCCTCAAAAGTTCTTCCCATGTGTGTATTTGTTTTTGTGTGTGTGTGTGTGTGTGTGTGTGTTCTCGCACGTGGGTGTGTGTGGCTGGGTACGTGCACGTCTATGCTGACTCAAAACTAGAGGCCACAACATGACAAAACCGAAAGAGTTCTCATGACAAATAGCTAAACTGATAACATGAAATTCAAAAAATATATAATTTAATACATATTCCACTTTTGTTTTTTTTTCTGAATTATATTTGAATTACTTTAAAATGACATAAAAATACAATTTTACACACACAGTAGCATGCAATGCTTCTTAATGTCGAGACGAGTGTAGTTTTTGACTAAAGAGGCTCAAGATGGTTCAAAAGCATGACATCTTGGAGGCAGTTAAAAGTACCAGAAGAAATAACACGTTAAAAACCCACTGCCGTATTTCTATGTCGAAACATCATAATCAATGATAGCAACAAAATAGAAACAAGGAAAAACAACATACATGAGAAAAAATGACACTGTGTGAGAAGGTGTCGAACAACAGTCGTGTCTTCTTTGTGGTGTTTCCACCATCATTTTATAATGCTGCTAACTGAGAAGGGAGGGGGAGACTTCTTTAAGCCCACTTTGCTGTGGATAAAGACATCAAACATGCTCATTTTATAAGTGAAGCAGAAATAACAGCATATGAGATGTAAAAGATCAGTAGAGCAACACACTTACGTGAGCACTTTGTCTTTCAGTGACGGCTCTGTAAAGAATTAAGAACAGAATAGAATATGCATTAATATGCACTGTTTAACTCCCAGGTTCTCAAACTATGGTACGAGTACCACTGGTGGTGCCTGAGCTTTCTTTAGTGCTACCTGGAGGGAGTTCCAAAATATTAATGAATTGAAATATATAGAGAATATTCACAAACTATTACTGTGAAAGAAAATACTTTTGCCATAAGATCACTGGAATTGGATTTAAAATACATTTTGCCTTTACTGTAATATTTTCGTTTCAATATCAACCTATTTACAAGTTAACCCATAAGCTAATTTACTGTTACAAAGATTAACTATTACAAGTTAAACTGTGATTGCTAGATGGCACACAGAGGTGGCTAAAATAATAGTTCAAAAGCACTGCGATAGTGGCTCCAATGGCATCTGTTTAGGGAGTTTAGGGAGAATCAGGAGGAGAATATTAGCTATACAGTCAATAATAAATACTATTCTTATTAGAAATAGATAAATTTGCCTCATATGAACTGTACGACTGTATTTAATGTCGGTCATGATGGTGGTATTTGTGGAGCCACATATTTTCTCAGGTGGTAGTAAAAATTTGAGAATCGCGCCATATTTAAGTTTTCTTTATCCAAAATTGGACACGTCACACGTCTGGAACTTGTGGTACATATATTAGCCTATTAAACATGACATTTTCTAAAATTCAGCAAAGGTTTTATTAAACATGTTATTAATATCTTATTGTTAAATGAGTGGGGTAAGGATCATGTAAAGTGTAATGAGTAATCCCCAGGAGGACCATGGATTACTCAGATTAATGGACTGCTTTTCAATGCTATGATTTTAATAAACTCTGTCCACCTTCTATTCACCTCTACCAGAGTTGCAGCAGAGTCTAAACTCCACTTACCCTTTTTCTTGCAGCACTTTTTGCACTTTTTGCATTTATACTTGCAGCAAAACTGGACAATGGCAATGGTGAAAAGGATACCCAGAATCCCGAAGCCTACAGCAACCCCGACTGCTGTTGAGTTTACTGTGCTCCCTGCAAATACACACAAAGGTAATTCAGGGACTATTTACATATTTCAACACATCCTGTTACAAGTATTCAAAAAACAATAACCAAACAAACTGTATTGAGCCGAGCTTTACTCACATACTTTATTATATACTGAATTGTTATATTTCTGGCTCCATGTGGCTAATTGGATCGATATTAATCTGTGTATTATGAGTAAATATCCACTTTGATGAAATGAAATTGGAAAATCAATCGATGGGAAAGATGCTGGCCCTGACTTCATTAGCAGCCTTTGGAAAGAATCTAAAATGATGAGTGTAGAAGGAATTTAACAAGCAAAATATGGCTGGTTTCGTATGCAAACTAGTGAGAAAGCAAGTATTACATTGTTCTATCAGTTCCCCACACAACTGCGTAAATATTAACAGAGCTAGATAGAGAAATATTTGTCTGTTTTTCAAGGAACAGCTAATAGAGAAATGTTGTTTGTAATTTGTTTGTGTGTATCACAGTTACTGTAACCAGAAGTGTGCTAACTAAAAGTCTCTTACCTTTATTTCCCATAGCTGACAGACAGGATGATCGATGTTATGATTTGTCTTCTCTTCTCCTCCTTGTATCAAATCCTGTCAGTCTTTTATTTCACCTTAATGTCAGTCTACATTAAATGATTTGTCTTTAACGTGAAGAACCAAAACAGAATACTCTCTCCTCTTCCCTCTTCGCCTACGTCTGTCTTTCCATGTCCCCATACCAGTCATTCTTTTAAACTGGTTCATCTTCTTTCTCGTCTCCCGGACCTTCCCTTCATTAGCAAGTCTCAGAACAACGTGGATCTGATATGAACGGTCAGACCTTCACTCTGGAATACTGCGATACTGTACAGCAATGACACTTTTAAAAGACATTCACTCTTTTGTATGGTTTTCTCACTGAGTTCCAACAAGAAACTGTGAATGCCCTGGTCTGATTGTCCTTCTTAATGTTCTTCTTTGTCCTCGCGCTGCTTTCCCAGCAGCCTTTGTCATCAACATGACACCTGATTCAGGTAGTGCACGGGGCCTCCTGTTGGATGCCTTACTTATTACACCTCTTCTTCATCTGCTGATAGAAATACATATTAGTGCAAACAGTAGTTGAAACAAAGTTTAATCTGGTATGGAAAGAGGACCAAAATATAAGACTTATCAGGAAATACCGGTGCTATGCTAAAATTTCAAACAGAGACGAAAAAATCAGACAAATCAAACAAAAAAACTAAAATAAATGACAATTTTTCCCATAAAATAAAAAAAAAGTTGAAAGTAATAATACAATCTTGTGTTTCATCATTTAAGAATGCCTGTTTTTTATGTTTCCCACTCACATTTCTGCTTCACTGAACACTATATGTTTAGTCACTATATTATAGAAAACGGTGGGAAAGTACTCACTGAATTTGCTGTAACAGCTGCGACAAAAGTTATCAAGAGATAACAGACTGACTCAACATAAAACTGGCCCCTTCATTTTTAAACATAAGGCCCTCTTCTATTTAAAATCTGTCTTTCTAACATTATTTGTTTAGATGTTTGACCTTCACCTGAATCAGGTTTGTGCAGTTTGTCGCTGTCAGTCATCTGCTGGAAAAAAAAATAACATTTCTAAAGGGTGAGATAAAAAAAACATTTCTTTCTTCACCTTAAAAGGTTGCACCTGCGAGCATAATTCATGAAATCGCAACTATTTTGGAGCCAGTTGTGGTCTAGCGCGCAACTTTCACAAGTCTAAAGTGCAAACCTGGGGCCTCGAGTGCACAAACACAGAGAATGGAGCATTTAATGAAGACAACTTGTGCAGTAGACACAGCATACACAGGATGTGTAGTAGATTCATTGTAAATTACAGTGACAATACAGTTACAATGTTATGTCAAATAAATACAAATCAAATCAATTCTGGATTTGAACACAATTAAAGTGTTTATTCTACAAATGTAGAGCAGTTGCACAAGCCTTAAAGAAATGTTATCAGTGTTGGGTGATGACAAGTTTCCTGTTACTCTGACAGACTATGATTCATATTTGTACATCACAAAAGTTGAACCACAAAACATGAGCCACAAAAACCTTTTCTAGATTGCAGCTATTAATAAGTATCTGCATTATCTTATCTCTCTCTTGTCACTAAAATCTGTCAAGGAGGTGGTGTGTCCACGTCCTGTTCCAATACGTAAACAAAATATCTTGGAGGACATTAATAAAGATGCTGTGTTCATACCTAGAAACATATATGTCTAAAAATAATCCAAGTAAACACTGAAGTTGCATTTGTGAGTCTATATTCTATATAAGGGCCTTTGATGAAAACCTTATGATGTACATTAAAAATCAAGTGGGGAAAGAGATTCAGATGAAGTTTATTAATCCCTAGGGGAAATTCATTTGTCTTTCAGCACAAGAAAAGAAAAGAAAAGAAAAGAAAAGAAAAGAAAAGAAAAGAAAAGAAAAGAAAAGAAAAGAAAAGAAAAGAAAAAATTGTTGATCATCTTCTGACGATGATGACAACACAGAAAAGTAAGAAAAAAACCAAAACAAATCTTTAAATATGTGTGGTTGCTCTTTTTTTCTCTGTGGTAAAGTGACCACACTGATCAACAAAACGTAATTTTGCAGCAAAATGTCTGTTTTGTGTTACTATGTTTCCTTGGCAGTAACTGTGAATACTGTTATGCAAGTTAGCCCTTACCTGCCTTTTCTGCAACTAAAGTGTAAATGATCCTTTCTCAACAAACATCACTAGTTATAGTTTGGAGGATTTTCCACACATTCCCAGCTATGTTGTTTAATTATTTCAAGAAGTAGGTCAATGTAGTGTATATCACGGAAGAACGTATGTAAGAATGTAAGCTGTAAGCAGAGAAAAGACTATTTTCAGTAAATCTTTTTAGAGTGACAAGGCAGAATTTTCCAGGAAATTATTTCATCTCAGCATGGCATCATACAGAGAAGTGTCACCGATCCTCTTTACAATGAGGAAGGTACAAAAGATTACCAGACTGCACTGCCCACTGTCTGCGATGATATCATCACTATGCCATGAGGAGTTTAACTATCAGGGATGCATAAAGCCTACTTCAGTTGCATAACAAGTGGTATATTTTACATTTCTCAGCACAACAGACATGCTTCCTTATACTGTAAATCCATCCATTTTACCTTGCCAGTCAAATGCTGTGGGCGGCATCTGACACAATAACACCATTAAAAAGTGCCTTTGTTCCCACATGACAATGGCGTAGAGGGGATATCATGAGACGTCTGTTGATTGTTTCTAGAAATCGCTTTCACCTGATTATGATTTCCGGAAAACAAAAATGGAATTATTGAGAATTTAGTGCATTTCCAATCGTGCTCCGTTGAAAGCCCAGCTCCAAGGGACAACATACATCCTTTAGAGTCAAGGGAATGTTGCATGTGGAAGCGTTAATTATTAACCAGTTAGATTCCAAGAAAATCCGAAGCAGTACTTCCTCCTTCAGTTCAACAGCTTAATATCATGTTTCACAAAGTGCACACCTGTTGACAAAGAAAGGTTACCTGAAATGTTGGGAAGATGGGGGTGTGAAGGCTTTGAAGGTAAGAGGGTGAAACGCATTTGTGTGTCGATGTGTGTGTGTGTGTGTGTGTGTGAGAGAGAGAGAGAGAGAGAGAGCGAGCGATACTGGTAGAGATAAGCTGTTTTTTGTGGAATTGGAAGCTAAAGAGGTGGGATGGATGGAACAAGAGGGGTGTTCCCTGAAATAATAAAAAGGCTGGTCCACAAACACTTTTGACAACAAGATGAAAAAACGTCAGACGGGAGGAATACTTCTCTACATCAGTTTGCTCAAATACGCCCGGACGCTTTGCCAAACGTGAGTGACTGACAGAGCTACTTTACAGGTGAGGAAGACTACAGGGATTTAAAGGATGCTTTCATGTTTATAACTGGGATTCTTGTATGTGAGTTCTGCTTCTTTACTCTATACGTTACACGATTCCTAATTAATTTGTTTGTGTCAAATGTGCCCAAATGTCTCTAGCAGGAACGTAATACTTAGAATGGACGGACTACAGTGGTAGAAGCGTGATCTTTATATTAGGGGCATTTTACAATGATTGATTGTACGAATGATTCAGAAAGAACTTTGATCCATCTAATCAAGTCTCACCATTAAACTTTCGTAACCTGTAATGTCTGATAAGGACGGGTTACTAAAGTTTGTATGACGTTCAGAGGAAAGTTTCTGGTTTGAAATGTGTCATGCAACACGTTACTATAAAGTTTTTGTAAATGATTTTTCAAGATATGATCTTATCCAAAGGACTGAATATAAATACATGCATATATATAAGTAACGTTTCTAAATAATAGCTTATAAGTACAGTGTAGTAGAACTGAAGATGTCCATTTGTGTTTATTTTACTCATTGTGTCAATGGGGGACAAGTCCCTCCAATCAGATCAAACCTGATAAATCAGTTTTTATGTTCGTCAAAGATTGGCACAGAATCTGAATTCATCCTTGTTTGTTTTGCAAGTTAATTCAAAATAAAAATATATTGAACATTTTTAAAATATGTTGTGAGGCAATAAATAAAACAACTACTTGAAAATACGTTCAGCTGAATTGTTGGTACTGATTCTTATTTGCATTTTAACTACGCAAATTCAAGCAACAGTCCTGAGTGGATGTTAATATGTAACTAAATGTTAATATGTAACATAACCTGCTTGACAAGTCAGAAGCTCCTGTAGTGATCCCAGAGCCTTGCCCCCTGTTAAAAAACACAGTGTGTTTAGGAGCAACAGGTGCTTTCAATAAAAACATAATGAAGATAATAAGTGAATGCTGTGCACTGGTCTGGTGCATGACTGGTTGTTTTGCTGCAAGAGCAGATGGGGATTATGAAATTACAAAATTTGAACAGAAGTTTAGAGCCAAATAAAGGCATACAAAAACTTGACTTCATCTGAACAACTGACTGTTTCCCAAACTCCTCAGATCTAAGGCTTTTGCTGAGACTTTGGTCTCTGCAAGGGAAGGTTAGAAGTTTGCTTTAAGGTTCGTTGTGTAGTATCTGATGTGTTTCAGGTTAATTAATTAGTTATGAATTATGTGAGAATAACACCTCTATGAATTATACTGTTCATAGTCTATATTGTGCCA
>JAPQRN010000006.1:16830596-16844398 GCA_037367275.1 Coranthus polyacanthus | reverse complement strand
GGAGAACATGTAAACTCCACACAGGGAGGCCCCAGCTGGCCGGTGTTGGGTTTGGACCCAGAACCTCCTTGCTGTGAGGTGACAGTGCTAACCACTGCACCACCGTGCCGCCCTCCTCCTCTAAAGCAGTGGTTCCCAAACTTTGTCGATTTTATGTCTCCTCAGGACCCCAATTTACAAAAATAGGCTATGTCATGAATTGCCAAAACGTCTACAGTCTTACTGACAATGTTGAATTAAAGGCGCTTAGCTGGAATGTTGGAACGTCAACCATTGTCAGCACGATAACAATCAACACAGGAAAGAAACATTTTAAATGCTAATGTACATGAACAAAAATATGACTGACTGACATTTACACTGATAAAACAATGTCCCAAAGTCTTTTTTTGTGTCATTTTCATGTTGTTACATCTTCTATGCAGTTTCATTTTATTATGTCTCTCATGTAGCCTTTGTCTTGTTACGTCTTTTATGCCCTTTTTTCATTTTGTTACATCATTTTATGACTAAGGCCCCTCCTCTGTATTTCACATGGATTTGGTGTGGACAAACCAGATATTAGAAACTCTTCTTCTATATCTTACTGTGACAATTGGCGAACAAATAAAAAAACAGGTTCACGACCCATTTTGGGTCCCGACCCTAAGTTTGGGAAAGGCAGCTCGAAAGGAATCAAACGGGAACCAAACGGTTCAAACAGATCAGAAAGTTAAACTGAGTAACCTTTTTATGTTGAGATTGAACTGGGATTTGAAAATTGTTACATGACTCCTGAAAGGAAATGGAAAAACTACCTAAACTGAAGAAAAATGAACAGTACTGTTGTGCAGTTGATGGTTGTCGTTATATTCTGCAAAACTACAACATCTCTTTTTGACTTCCAATTCTCTAGAAAAACTCCTGATGTCCTCGGTGACGTTCTACCATGATGAGCAGCTACCACGCGACTCCAGACTACATTGGAAAGACTGTGTTACTTACAGGAAGCTTTTGAGTCACTGTGGTCGACTGCAGATGGGAGACGAAAGGAAGAAGTTAAAGCTGTTTCTTAACAGCAAAACAGATGAACAATTACACACTACCATATGCATAAACACTGCACATATACATGCACATTTCATTCAAAGTTGTATCAGGTGTTATTTGTGCCATATCAGGATCTTATCTCAGGGGATGAGTGTGTTTATGCTGTTATCTGTCTTTGGGCAGTCTGGGATCTTCAAAATGCTCTGGGGCATTTTCTTAGCTACTACACTGTCTTATTTAATTCGGCAGACACAATTTAGAGTTTTATTATTTTTTCAGAATACTATCTATTATCAAAAACCTGCATGTTTCATCTCTTGCGTTGCTAGTGAGGACATAACAAAAGAAAAGCAAAAAGCTGTTTTAACATTCGGTAAAGATTTCAGATCCTACCCAGCTGGCAGAAGTAAGACATAATGTAGCTGATTGCAACGTGCTTTAAGTTATAGATGTGCAGTGTGATGTAAGGGTTCATATTGAAACATCTATGTATACACAAATGTGACAGGCAGGATAAAACTGTGCTACATTGCCAGCAAATGTCTGTGTGAAGCCTCAGGTTCGCTTTGCCACTTTTTCAGAAGTGATGCCAAATCCAGGGGTTTTTGCATTCATGGTGCCAATTCAGTTGATCTGATGCGTTCCCCAAATGAGGCTGAATGCACCTTTTAGTGCACATTTTCATAGATTACATATTGTGTGCTTGCTTCCTTCCACAGACTGATTTACATGAGCACTTTAAGTCGAACATGAGAATTACTTGACGTTACTGTTTCAAGCAATTTGTCTTATAATGCACTGAAGACTTTAGCTCCAATTACTTTGTACGTGCCTGTAGTGCCGACGCACTGGTGAGTTTCAAAGTGCAATTAGATATTTAGTGTGGCTTCTACAACTCGCAACACAGCCCAGATATCCTGAGTGCTGGTCACTCAATTTTAAAATTAAATATCAGAAGTGTGTTAACTTGAAAGATTGGTGCACTCAGGCAAAATGTTATATTATGTTCAAAATAGATGTAATTGGCAGTTCTGAATTTAAACGAAGCAGTTAATATTGAAATACACTACTACAAAACTGTTTGACGTGGATATACTACTTCCAGGTTTGCAGATGTGACTATATATATGTGTATATATATGTATATATATATATGTGTTTTGTTGATGTTTTATATTGTTGTAAATAGGTGGTAAACATAACAAATACATTTTAACTTGCCTGTGGTAAAATGTTTTATTGTATACATAAAGCCAAATATCGATTATTGTCTCAGATTTCACAGAAAGTTTCTAAATACCTGCCTTGCTATAAAGCATTTCGTTTTAATAAACATGTGTATATTGCTCCACTTTGACATCATCCACTCATTGCTTGGATTTAACTACACTGCCCTCTTATATTTGACAAACATCATTTTTAGTACTTGACCGTCTTTCCATCTTTCACCTGCGGTGCTGCAGAACTAGTTCCAGCAGCTTTACAAAAACAAAACAAAGGAGAAAGAAGGGCAATTGGTGCTTGGATCCCTGACATGTTATAAGACTATACTTCAGAGATACAGTACAAAGAGTCAAGTACGGACTTGGCAAAGGCTGCAGCTGCCAATCGGATTCAGTAAGATTTCCCTTCACCTTGCCTGTTCTTTTTACTTTGCAGCTACACCTTGAAAGACAAACAAGGGCAAACACTTGTGTATATATGAAAATTATTTATTACTTCCTGAATGTCAGTGTACAACACAGACTAAGGACAAAACCAGAGATGAATCAGTGTTGATGTACAGTTACACTCCACCATTTGGGATGTTTTAACAGATGTTCACAACTGAAGCTATAAAAAGATAATGCACAGAAAATTCTTAACCTGAAAGTCAACTTTGCCCTTAGCCATTAATACAGCACGTTTAGTCTTTAATCGAGTCTTTTCACCAAAGCAGACTAGTTGAATAGTTAATCTACAGTAGCTGACCAACATAATCATTTACTGTCATTAACGTCAGAAACGCTGAATGTTGAGAAAACCAAAACATGCACTTTAAAGTCCTTCACAACAACACAGTATCAGCTGACGTGGAAAACAGCAGTGAAACAACATGAAAAAGTGTTACTTTGTGGAAGCATTATTTTCTTCTCCCCCCACCTTTGAATGGGTTAACCTAGATTGAGAAAGAAAGAGATGAGAAAGGGATTAAAACACTGACAAATGGGGAAAAAATACTCCAGTTCAGCTCCACAAGCAAATATAAAATGTGCCGTGTGATTTATTCTGGTATCTCTTACCTCATCGTCATCATCACTGCTATCAAATGTAATCCCTCTAGATGACTGGCTCTGGCTCTGGCTGCTGTACTTAGCAAAGGATGACGATGATGAGGCTGTTCTGAGGTGACAAAGAAGAGAAGTTAAAAAAAGAACATACACACTTTTAAAATATGGAGCCAGTAACAAGTAAAGGCTGCATGTATCCATGTGTCTTGTAGTTTTGTGTCTTAAACATACTTTGAAGGGGGACAGGTAGTTTTCATAACCGGTATATCTTCATCAGAATCTTCTATGGTCATCTGGAGATGCATGAGAATGAGAAATGATTGGACAGCAGTACGGGTCACAAACATAAAAAAAGTGTTGTGCCATAGTGTGTGTGTGTGCATGAGATTATATGTATCATTACTTCATCTGCCTTGTAGGATGTGGCAGGTCCAGTTCGAGAAGATCTCTGAGATGGGGCTTGAAATGCTGAAGAATAAGACATACAGAAGGAGTATGTTTGAAACACTGTCAGAGACAAGGTAAAAGTATTAAGGAAACCGCTGAGAATACAAGGAGTAGGATGAGGGGATACACAAAAAAATGTGTTCATGGTTATGACTACAAAATAATAATAATACGATTTCTATACTTGTACCTGAATGTTTGTTTGTCTGCCATATCAATGCAGAGCACACTGACCTGTCGCTATCACAAACAGAATCTCACACTTTCATACCTTGCATAATGCTTCTGCTTTGGGTTGTTGCTGAGGATTTCTGGGAACGTCCACGGCCAACTGGCTTTGGTTCAGAGGCAGCTGCACCTGGATGGACAGATACACACCGACATTTGCATATAGCTGTGTATTTGTTGTCACGGGTTATGTATTTACCAATCCGCATCTCTCTGTTACACCACCACAGTGAGGAAGAAAAATACATTATATACCTCTCCCTCTTCCACGACCACCCCTCCCCCTGCTTCCCGCCCCCCGGCCTCTGCCTCGTGTTGGGGGAGGGAATGGGGCTGACCCTTCATCAGAGTCCATAGCGACATCACCAAGTTCACTGAACATGTCCTGGTCAGGTTCACCCCGCTCCAACCGATGAGCTTTAGCTCTGTTAATAGCCTGAGGAAGACAGAGATTAAAGTGCATTCTGACAAATACAAAATTAGGGAGGCTCTGTGAATTTATGACTCACTTCTTTGATTTCATTCTCTTCCTCAGTAGTGTTCTTTTTGGAGTCTCTGAATCGCCGGATCTGAAATTAGAAAACCATACATGCTCATATGGACATACAGATTTAAAGTCATCCCACTTCTTCTCACGCATACCACATGCCTCACCTCTTCATCTATATCCTTCTCTGTAGTTACCCCTCTGCCCTGGAGGTGGCGCTGCGTCTTCTCTAGCTGATAAGTAATAAGCTCCTCTATGGCGTCTTTCTCATCTTTGTCTACAAACTCCTGTATGGCCTTTCCCATTCCCTGCTCAGTCAGCAGGGACAACTGCACTTTCTGTAAAAACATGCACACACTTTTAAAAAAATATATAGTGCCAAGAGTAAATGGAAACAATAATAATAATACTCTAAAATAAGGTGAATGTGTTTGTGCACAATACCTGTTCAGTTGCCTCAAAGTATTTTTTAACCAGGTCCTCCACTCTAAGTCCTTCAACTGCTGTGGTTTTTACCAGCTTGCCATAGTCAACGGTGACCTCATCTAAAAAAGACAATGAACAGAATAACTACAAAAAAACACAATGACAACAACAAAACAACAAATTAAGTAACACTCTGATTATCATGATGACCAAAATGTTCTGTAGTTCCATAGCTATTACTTAGTCTGAATCAGACCTTTAATATCCTCTTTTTGCTCCCGCCGCCTGAGAAAGTGAATAATGTCTTTCGGGTTGGCTACACGTTCTACAAACTTCTGGCTGAAGCGAGAAGTGCTAAATGCCTCAAAACCTCCACTGTAATCCACCTGGAGAAATAAATATGGCTTGTGAATTTAAACGTTGAGTGAAAATGTGTGTGTACATATGCTGTAGATGTCGAAGTCTTACCCTAAGGCGAATCAGAGGCTTCTCTGGGGTGAGCGGACACCCCAACCTTTCTCTTTCAGCTTCTTCTAGCATCTCAGTGACCTACAGTATGACAGTAAAAGACTATATTTAAAGGATAAATGATAATTAAAGAAGGGTAGACTGGCACTGAATTTTACAGGTGTCCTGTGCGTTACCTTCGCATAGCAAAAGTCCTCCACCTTCTTTGTGACGTGGGGTGTATCGGGTGTGAAAAGGTCTTGGTAGTCAGCCAACACAACATCCTGGATGAAGAACTGACGCACAGTGTTTAGAGGAATTTTCTGAAGATTCATCTTTCGACCCTTCACCCTCAGCAATCCTACATGCCTGAAACACAGTAGTTTAGCAACTACATCATTTTAAAACTCACTAAGAATAAGGGTTACATCTGTGTATCTGTGCGCGTGTGTTTGTACTTCTTAGTAGCTTCTCCGGGGGACAGAGAGGTTGCTACAGAGCTGCCAGGCTGAGTCACGTAGAAGAGCTGCTGTTCATTTCTAGATGGAGCGATCAAACACTCGTGCTCGTGACCCCACACCACCAGGTCAAGAAAGTCATCCAGAAACTGTTCAGGAATGTAGTTTGTGGGCCCATGCTTACTTCTAGAACAAACAAACGTATAGAAAAGAAACAACCATTCAACACTACATCGAAAAATGTAGCTCTTACAGTATAAAATCCACAAACTGAGCCTGGCTTTGTGAGGCTGGTAAAGACACCAGCCAAAATGTAACGGCAATAACTTCCATAACTTGGCAATGTCCCCACATGAAAGCACAAACCTGTTCTGGTGTATTGTGAAGAGGTTAAACCACTCATCTTGGTCTTCTTTGGGACGGAGCATGGTTACCTGGTTGTTGACAAACATCCTGTACAAGCGCTCATCTGGGATAGAACCTGAACACAGACACACACAATTTAGATTAATGCATGAATATTTATAAACTTTCACAAAAATAGCTTTTGGAAGACATACCACCTGCCTGCCACAAAACGCTCACTTACCAAGACCATACAAGGCCAGTTTGGTGCTGCCTTTCTGCAAGAGAATGGGGCTAATCTCTATCCTCTCCACTGACTGGGAGTGACCAAAGTGGTTCACAAGACCAGAGGCACTTAGCAGATCCAATGCACACAAGCCTTCAGACTTGAAAAGAAAGACACTATTACGCACAAACATGCACGCAAGCTACGCACACAAATGATGGTCCTGCATTGTTTGTTTGATATGTTAATTTTCCTTTTAACTCACCCCTGTTGGGTCATCATGATTACCATGAATGCTGAATACAGGAATAGAGATGTTCAAGTTTTCATCCTGATAGTTAACCCAAGGAAACCTTAACACATACACAAATATAATTTAAGAGAAAAGTAATCAAACATAACAGAAGAAGAATACAGCACTGAATATTCACACAGACTCAAAACTGACTGGGTGGTGTTGAAGTTAACAGTCTGGTCACTGAGGATGTTGAAGTGTATGGGGGTGTCTCCCATGCAGTATTTTCTTAGCATAGTGATGCAGGTGTGAAGGCAGCGCCGAGATGGCTTGTTCTCATGGAATAAATCGCCACCCAGCAGAATGAAATCTACCTGCAATTAAACAAAAACAGAATGCAGAAGGTATGATAAGCAGGTAGACTTAGGCCCAAACAGTTTTCGATGTTAATTCATTCATTCAAGAAAGATATACAAAATATAAACCGACACAGACTTAACCATTAGGCCGTCAAACTCATATATCCAGTCAACTTGCATATACCTGATTTGTCTTGGCGCATTTCAGGATCTCATTTAATGTGTTATAAGAATCGCTTCCACGGATGGCATCTTTCTCAAGGTAACCAAGGTGGACATCTGTAGCGATCAGAATCTTAAAGGTATCCTCATCATCCCTGTAAACACAGCACACAAGACATCCAGTCATACAAAACATTCACAGCTCAGACAGGGTAAATTAGGTCATGATGTGCATTGCCTAGATTTAACATTATTCGTTATTTACCAGGCAATTGCAAAAGTTTTTAAAAAAAAAGAGTAAACTCACAAGGTGTTCTCCGAGGACATGGTGATGTGTGAAAATGAGAGATCTGTTTACACCTGTCTGGTGGCCAACTACAGGATTTTACTACAGAAAAGGAATTTAAAAATACAAAAGAGCTTCTGAGATTGATATCACATATACCGTGCTGCAGAAAATATCACAGGAAAACAATATCAAAACAAGCACAAGTTTACTGTTAATGCAAAGGTTATGTTGACATTTAAGTAGCTAATACATCACGGCTAAATCACTTTGAGTAAAGCTAATAGGAATATCACAAACATTTAATAAAGTTTTGTCAAGGTTTCTGATAGAAAGTTACGCTTGTGTTTAAAATAAAAGGATCACATACTTAGTAACAGCTACAGTCTTTATAAGTGTACTGTATTAGACCTGACATCGCATACATCGCGTTATACTGTGTTACTGTTAGCCAGCTAGCTGTTAATAAGTCAGTAGTAAAGCAGTAGCTATCAGTAAATTGTGTAGCGTTAAATGACGTGTTAGCTTTCACTTATGCTACCTACTTTATGGATACTCGCGACAATAGTAACACGAACGAAACGCTTCCGTACGTATTAAGGAATTTTAACGTCTATTAACCGTTAAAATTACAGTACTTATTCTGTAGGCTATAGACTGCAACATGAGGAAAACATTGTTTACCCAACCTCTTCTGAAGTCCAGAAACCATGCCCAGAACTGGCAGACGCGCAATAAAAATCCCGGCAAGTCTTGCAAACGATCTCCCCGCCCCTCACTGATGGTTTAGAGGTATTGTAGTTTAATCCTGGATCACCCCCGTTCAAACCTATACTCTGTCAGCGGATAAAAACTACATTTCCGGCAAGTAAGCGGCGTGCGTTGGTTTTAATCGCAGGGGGACACCGAGCTAGCTGTCCCGCAAAAACTGTGTACAAATCCGCCCCTTCGATTCCGTACGGGTCAGACTCTAATGAAAATTATTCCAACCCCCTGGAAACCCTGGATCGTGAGGTTTGTCAAGTGATGTTTTCTTTTCATACAACCCACACCATTGGTAGTAGAAGGAACGGTGCTTAGCTTGCTAGCAGTCAGTCGTATTTAAATACGTAGATGTTGTTTTACCGTTACTTAAAACTAACATTAGCTTACCTGGTACATTTTCAGCTCCAGTGAGGTAGAGTGACAGGATTTGCCTGCATTTCAATGGACACTCTGTCAAAAACGTCTGCTGCTGATGCTACGCGGGACAAGGTAGTTTTACTAGATTTTGACTAATGTAGTTTAAGTGAACGAATAAAAGTAGTTCAGTTCCGTTTGTGGAGTAGAACAACACGGAAAGCTACCTAGCAGCAGTTGCTACAACTCAGAAATGCTGAAGTTGCAGCCCTAGACAGACCTGGATAATAGTAGTGATGTTTTCTTGTGGTATGTTATGGTTGATCTGAGGACAGTGTGCAGTTTAGTTACACCATGAATTCAAGGTTTTGGGGTAATTGTAGTCTACTTTCTGTGCTGCTCATCTTCTCCACCACAATATTGTTATTGCATCCCGCTGTATTAGTCAGATTGTGGATGCTGTTCAACATTTAACTGTGCTTTTCTGCAGGAGATATGTCCACCACAAGCACCCAGTGCAGTAGTATCTGATAGTATGTCACTGCCATCTTACAAAGAGTATCCTGCTCAACGCCCTTTCATTAACACACTGGTGCATCACACACCCCAAACACGCACACATCAGTCCTATGGGTCATCATCACCCAGCAAGGCTTTCCCCGAGACAAGCAGTGCAGGTAAGTTTAATGTGTGCATTTTTGTGCATGTGTTGCTTTCCCTCACAAAGTTTCCATTGAGGTATGGTGGTGTTGCACAGCTCCATGGTTACTGCATGTGCAACATGATGCCGTACTACTTGAATGTCTCAGTTCCGCTGACATCTATTCATTCTTTCACATTATCCTCTCTAAGCTCCTATTCTACCTATATATTTTCCATTCAAACACGTCACTTATATGTTATCACACTTTGACTGCCCTTATTATTTCAAATATTTATAAATATATGCACATGTGCATTTATATAATCTCTCACTCACAATGCATGTGCATTTAGCAATCCTATCAGCCTTAAGAAACCTCCAGGAGAAGATCAGGAGGTTGGAGTTGGAGAAAGGACACAGAGAGCTCAGTCTGCATACTATGGGGAAAGGTGTTTCAAATACACATCTACAGAGTGATCAAGTCACCCAGAGACTCAGAAATAATCAGACAGACATAAGGAGTAACACGAGTGACAAGGCCAACTGCAACCAAGGTGAGTGTATGAAGAGGATATACAGTATTTTAGAACCTTCTGTGTCTACTGACATATTTTTACCTCTTCCCCTTTCCTTGCACTTTAGTTTTATTCTATCTCCATGTCTATTTTTGTAACTATGCAGTTTTGATCACTCACCTGGCGGCTGCAGAGTCTCGCTGTGTGAAGCTAGAGCGACAGTTGGATCACATGAGGAGAATGCTGCGCAATGCCAAGGCTGATAGGACCAGCCTCCTCAAACAGCAGGTATGCCCAGTGTACTATACTGCTGGGATTTTGCAATGCAAAAAATGTGTGATTGAATATTTTGTGTATTTCTACACATTCAGGTTGCCATGGAGACATCCAGGTCAGCTGAGCAACAGGCCGACATGCTGTCTGAGCTTGCCCATTTGGAGAAGTTGGATCTGCTGGAGCAGGAGTATCTCAGGTTGACACACACACAGAGCAATGCTGAGGTACACATAAAACTACTGAGCTGTCTCTGTCTTCTCAGCTTCATTAGGAATATCATATTGTCAAAAGATGGCATTATGTCATTTTTTTAACCGAGCTGGAGGATAAAACACCAAATTCTACATTTATGTATGTTGTACAAACTAACAGTTACGTGTCTAGCTTGCTCCAAGCCTGTTTGTCTGCAACCAAACATGGATGACATTTTCATCCATCCAAAGTTTTAAAAAGATAATTTAACGTCCCAGATAAAGATCCGTGACCTGGAGTTAAAACTGCAGGAGGAGGAGCACCAGAGAAAGCTGGTCCAGGATAAGGCCAACCAGGTAAATATGCTACCTTTTTATTCTTGCGTTATGTATGATAGATATTATGTGCATTATGTGATGTATAGATATTACAGTGCAAACAAACCCATGTGCAATTCTTCTGTGCAGCTCCAGGCAGGTTTGGAGACCAACAGGATCCTGCTGCAGTCCGTTTCACCCTGCCTGTCCAGCAGGCAGTCCAAAGACAAGAAGTCCAGTTCAAAGGTAAAGACGCTGGTTTTACTTGTTGACTTTTACTTCTGTTTGATGCCCTGTTTGAAAGTCTCTGTTATTTTCCATCCAGTAAAAGTCTCTACAGTTTTCGTCATCAGGAAATTAAAAATGTTATTGTTGATAGAAAAAATAAATCATGTTCAAATTTTGTGCTGGAAATGATTGAATTGATGCATTTCATAAATTACTCTGCATAGAAAAAGAGTCAGTGCTACCTACTTTATGCACCCAAACTTCTAATTGTGTTTATATTCATCTTTACTTTGCAGAAATCTTCACCACAGCAGTTGTCTTACACAGAGCCACACTATAAGCTGAGCCTCAGAGATGTACCTTTTGTGGCTGGAACGGTAATGTGGTCAGAAAATGCCTTGTCTGTAAAGTATTTGTATTTCATGTATTTTTTTCTTGTTGCCGTCCAGTTACACAGAGTCTCTTTCCCTTGTGATTTTCAGTCAGTAGGCTGCAGCCACTCTGTCAGAGCAAACGTTCAGTCCGTTTTGTCTCTCCTAAAGCAACACCAGCCACATCTCTGCAACAGCCGTGTCCTCTCTAACAACCCAAGCAGCTCTGAGATGGGTAGCCAAAGCCATTCCAGTTCCTCCTCTTCCTCCAACACCACCGAGGAGGAACTATCTGATCTGCTGCAAGCGCTACAAGAGGAACTCCGACTCATGAGCTTGTAAGTGTAATCCGCACCTCAGTTCAATTAGGAGGAATTTGCTCACAAACTTTATGAGTTGTGTTTTAAGTCAATCTGTATATGTACACGCGTGTGTGTTGCAGGGAACAGGATGAGCTGATGAGGCAGGTGGAGGACAGTGTTTCCGAGCAGGAAAGAAAAGAACTTCAGAGGGAGCAGGAGAGGCTGCTTCTGAAAATGGAGAGGAAAGGAGAGCAGATCAGTAAGCTCTACAAACACAAAACACAGGTAGGCGCGAGATCGCACACAACAGATTTGGCTTTTATTTTGTGTCTCTGTGTGTCTCCTATCCATAATCTCTTATCTTCATTTAAGATAAAGAAGTTGTGGAAAGAAACAAATACAAGGCGAGACAGGAGGAATGAGGTAAGAGTTACTACAACGGTGTCCACAAGAGGCCACTCTGCTGGAGCAGTCAGGCTTAAACCAGGGGAAAGAAGCAAGAGAAACCTCAGGCTGCTGAGGGACATGAAAGCTCTGCAGACCTCGTTACAGACTTGAAACATAACCTGCTCATAAACACTACAATTATGTGACTCCTGTTGGTGCTACATACCCCCCTATGATCACTATATGACCAAAACAACTTCACGATTCATTAAAGTCAGTAACATATGACCTGTAATCCCTCGACTTGAACATTGAAATAGTTATGTTGTGTAGTGTTGTAGTACTCGAGATCGGTCTTGTTCTTGAGACCCGTCTCAAGACCACTTTTTGAAGGTCTTGGTTTGGTCTTGGTCTCGACCACATCTTTACTCGATCTTGTCTCCGACAAAGAGGACTCAGGATTTGATGTCAAGACTGTTCAAAACCACAACTGCAGGGATATCACCTTAAAGATGATTGTTAATTCAATGTTATGTTAAGAACTGGTCATGTCATACCATAATCTGTAATACTGGAAAAACCTTTTTCCATTATCGTCCTTATAATAATGTCTGGTCTTGTCTCAGTCTCGCCCTGCCTTGGTGTTGGTCTCGACTTGGTTTCAGTCCTTCAGAGTCTTGGTCTTTTCTCGGTCTCGATACACTCTGCTCTTGGTCATGACTTGGTCTGGCTTTAGGTGGTCTTCAGTACATTTTAACTCAGACATAACTCTGTAACTCACATCTGTATCTCTACCAATTAACCCACAATGCTTTTCTTCAGAAACAAAGGTCTATATGTTCTCTCATTAGGTGCCTTCATTTCAAGTAACTCTACAGAGGGATTTTAAATAAAATAGATGACATCAAATAGCAGCGAATAAAAAGGTTTACATGCACTGAATTGATTCTCAATGTATTTTACTTGAGAGTTCACTACCAGTAGAGGGCATAAAAGTCTCTTGTAATCAATGGAAGCCTGCATGAATGAATATCCCCAAAGCACTGTACAGACCACACATTTGTTTTGTTTTTTTCAGAGACAGAAACAAATTGTGTTTTATAACCTGGTCTTGAATATGGCTCTGAAAAATTGGTGCTTCTTTTGGTGCCAAAATCTAAACAGTTTCTGTGGGTTGCTTGATATTTACAGATTTGTAACATTCCTAAAATGATTGCAGCAGTCATTTGTTTTGTATCTGAACAAAACGCAGTGATCGCAAACACTGCGCGATCTGATTATCCCTTTGACGTGTCAATATCGCAGACTCAGTGTGAGTGTACATTTCTGCAAATGTTTGCCTGAGGAATTCACACATTTATTGAATGAAATACTTTCTCTATGAAATAAAGTAAATGGAAGCCTCGTGTTGTTTATTGTGACCTTATTCCAGTGACATTAACTCAGTCCATGCGCTGTCAGACAGGTTTTTCATTAGGTTTCAGTGATCCACGCTTACATGCACCGTGATGTTTGAGTCGGCCCTGTCAGGCTGTCCTCTTTGACAGACTTGTCTTATCTTCTATCTTTGATGCTGGTGCCATGGTCCAGTGTCTTTACGTCAGTAAATACGCCAGACTTCAATAAGACCAAAACGAACAAACTGAACAGAACAAACTGAGTGAAGCATCAGTCTCAGACAGGTTCTTCACTCATGTACCAGGACAAAATGACACTTTTGGGGCTGCTTCAGATTTTGACACATTTCATTAATTATTAATAAGGGGATCAGGTTTCTCTTGTTATGAAATGTCACTTATTCTACAGATGCTTCGGTCTATGGGGATCTTTTTAAACCACCTACAGGGTGAAAAAATAGGTTATAATAATTGAAGCTGTAAAAGTGTGAGATAATGAAAAACTATAAATACTCAAATGATTTCAAGTCTTTTTTTCCCCCATAGACCAAAATAAATCACAAATTTGCCTCTTAGTGCTTCACAATCTGTAGTGAATCACATTTTTTTAAATATGTCTGCCCATTATTTAAAAGAAATGCCTGTTGCAG
>JAPQRN010000006.1:16819553-16830496 GCA_037367275.1 Coranthus polyacanthus | reverse complement strand
AAAACGCCATTTTGACTAAATGAGTAGAAAATAAATTATACTTTTAAGGAGTGAAATTAAAAACGCAGCATTGTCTTTGTCCCTTTTGTCCTCGCCATAAAACACATCTACTGAAATCATTACGATGCAGGGATGAAGCTGGAGTCCAGGACACCTTCTTGACGTATGAAGTGTATAAAGATGAGATCACCATGCAGTTAGTAGCAGGAGCTTGCAAACTGCTAAGTAATACTGTCTCCACATCACAGTTTTCATTCCTTTTGTCACATATGTTATTTTTTTAAGTATATGAAAAAGATCAATATGTCTTTCCATATACTTACAGTATATATCTTTTTGCTTCTTGGCAGGAGTGAAGCCAGAGGTCGTCTTGAAACAGTTTGGAGAATATTTTTTTGACTTCTGCAAACGCTCCGGCTATGATCACATGCTGAGGACACTGGGAGGAAATCTGATTGAATTCACCGAAAATTTGGACGCACTTCATGGCTACCTCGCCCTCTCCTACAAGGTGCCTCCTTCCGGTTCTTCTCATTAGTCTGTGTGTTTTTCTTGAAGAGGGGAGACAAAAATGCTCAATATCTGATGTTTTGAGTCTCGCAGGAAATGAATGCGCCGTCATTTCGTGTAGAGAGGAACCCTGATGGTACAATGCTCCTCCACTATTACTCAGACCGCAGAGGGCTGTGTCACATAGTCCCTGGTAATCAGACACATCCCAGAATGAACTCATTTCTATTATGCTTGTGTGAAAAATGAAGTGGCATCTGGGGTAATGTAAGTATGCAGATCAAGTGACAGCTACTGCATGTCTTTTACAGGTATTATTGAGGCTGTTGCTAAAGATTTTTTCAACAGCGATATCACAATGGAGGTTGTCAACCAACTAGAGGAAGTTGAAAGAACTGGAAAGAAGGAGCATGTAGTTTTTCTGGTAACACAGCGGCCAGCTGCAGCTACTAGACTGGGCGTGGTTAGGACCCAGTCCCTCCAACCTTTGTCCAGCCAACATAATACCATGATCCAGATTCAAGAGGTGAGATTACCGATAAGATTATATGCTACAGGCTTTTCATATTAATAATTGTGGGCAAAACATAAAAGTGACTCTGCCCTCTCTGGTTCCTCAGCCTCTTCAACAAAATAAATCCAGTAAAAGGTTCTCCATACACAGGAGTAACTGGGACATAATTAGGGGACTAGTCCATCTTGGAAAAGGTACGGTACCCTTAAACAAACATGTAAACTTTAGAGCAATAGGTTAAGTTGGATTTTAGACTCCATCATAACTGAAAACTTTCATGCCTTCTACCAAAACAATTCACATATTCGCAGGTGTCTGTTGATTTGTGTCTTTATGTTCATTCCTTCTCTACCATTTGTCTCACCATACAGGCAAACTGTTGAGGGGCTTTGAGCCAGTATATCCTCCAACGCTGAACATTGATCTGAAGACTTTCTGTCATGCTTTTCCTTTCCATTTAGTGTTCGATGAGCAGGTACAGGTGACAATGTTTGAATTATAATTTACAGTTTACTAGCAGTGCTTCGCGAATAGTCATATCTGTGGACAATCAAAGCCTGTCTCAGAGTAGTTTTTACTTTAGCTTTTACTTTAATCATGAGTATAGAAGCTGACCAAATTATTCTGTGGCGTCTGAGCAGCTGGTGGTGCATCAGGCAGGGGTAAACCTCCAAAAGATTGTTCCTGGGCTCCAGACAATGAGCATTCATCTGGACCAGTACTTTAACATCGTGCATCCAGAGGTCACCTTTACCATCTCCAGCATCAGGAAGTTCATCAACAGCCACTTTGTCCTGCAGACACGCAGGGATACAATGCCTGAGGTGTGGCGGGACAGACCTATGCTGCAGCTCAGAGGTAGAGGACAAAAAATAAATCAGACATATAGCTACATTTTCTGCCATAACTAGGTGGACACAATAGATTTGACCACATATGCGAATGTTTCTATTTCTTTGTCATTGACAACTTCTTAATAAGGCCTTTCTTTATACTTCTGTCTGTTGCCTCCAGGTCAAATGATCTGGATGCCGTCTCTGGCCTGTATGCTCTATCAAGCTTCTCCACTGCTGAGAAGCCTTCAGGAACTGGAGGAGAGAGACATGCACATTTCCGACATTGCACCTCACGATGTCACCCGCGACCTCATCCTGCTCAATCAGCAGCGACTGGCAGAGATCGAACTGTCGAATCAGCTGGAGAGGAAGAAAGAGGAGCTCCGCCTCCTCTCCCAGCACCTGGAAGAGGAGAGGAGGAAGACGGAGAATTTGCTGTACGCCATGCTGCCCAAGCATGTAGCCAACCAGCTCAAAGAGGGGAAGGCAGTAGAAGCAGGTTAACAGCAACAAGCACAGACTCGTGTGCAGGAGTTTTAAGTGTTTCTAACTCAAATAATAAATGTGTGTGTGATGTGTGTCTCTCTTAGGAGAATTCAAAGAGTGCACCATACTGTTTAGTGATGTGGTGACCTTCACTAATATCTGTTCCCTGTGTGAACCCATCCAAATCGTCCTCATGCTGAACTCCATGTACCTCCGATTTGACCGACTCACAACTGTGCACAATGTCTATAAGGTACAGACCAAGAATGTGAATCTTTGACTCAAATATTGACTGGATACAAAATTATAGCAGGTTTGGGTTGTCAACAAGGTCGATCTAGTGAATTTATTTCATGTTTCCCAGGTTGAGACAATTGGAGATGCTTATATGGTGGTGGGTGGAGTTCCAATTCCTGTCTCTAGCCATGCTGAGAGGGTGGCTAACTTTGCCCTGGGTATGATTTTTGCTGCAAGGGAAGTTATTAATCCCGTGACAGGAGGGCCTATTCAGGTGAGTGTTTCTGATGCTCAGATAGATGCATTGTCTGAAGAAGTATTCAGATCCTTTAAAACTACTAATACCACACTGCGGAAATATCACACAAGAAAAATTGTGCATTCAAAACCATAAACCTTAACCTTAAAAACCATAATTAAAAGTATGTACGTATTATCAGCAAAATGTACTTAAAGTATACAAACTGAACTAATTTTCTCAACCCATAAAGGAACACTTCATCCTTCTGTTTATCACAAACATACAAATTCCACAAACTCCATATGTGTTTTTTCACTGGACAGTAACAGTATGAAAAATTGTAATCTGAAAAGGAACTAAGACTGTCAGACAAATAGTGGAGTAAAAAGTACAATGTTTGCTTCTAAGATGTAGTGGAGCAGAAATATAAAGCTGCACAAAATCCAAATACTTAAGTATGAGTACCTTAAATGTGTACTTACTTACACAGAACATATGTATTGATATTTTGCTTTCTGATAGAGTTAACTCATCAGTGCTTTTGTATGATTGTATGCATGATATCTGTTTTCATTTCTTGTCGTATTTCTATCTCAGATACGTGTTGGCCTCCACAGCGGTCCTGTTCTAGCAGGTGTAGTTGGTGAAAAGATGCCTCGCTACTGTCTGTTCGGAGACACTGTGAATACTGCTTCTCGCATGGAGAGCCATGGCCTCCCTGACAAGATCCATCTGAGCCCAACTGTCTACCAGTAGGGAGACACATGCATTCAAAATCATGCATTCATGCATATTTTCATACGAATCATAAACCCTGTACTGTCTTCTCCCTGATTAACTCCTTTATTTCTTGATGTTATGCCCACATTTCACAGGGCTTTGAAGAATAAAGGCTTTGTTATGCAGAAGCGAGGAGAGATCGAGGTCAAGGGAAAGGGCAGGATGACCACCTACTTTCTTAAAAGAAATCTAGGAGTCAATGTGCAGCAGATTATGGGTCTGTCTGACTGGACTCCTGTGTCTGAACAGCAGGACAACATGATGAGCTGCCAGCAAACTCTCCACAAACAGGGTTTGTTTCTTATCTAACAAAACCATTTAACTTTGGAAATACAGACTTAACCTTTTTGTTCTTTGCACATGCAGTCTTCTTATTTCTTTATACAACCTATTTGCCTCTCTCACACTTTTTTACTTTTGACATAGCGTTTCAAAGGCAGCAAAAGGATGACCTTTGCTTGACCCCACTGAAATATGGAGACAGCCTGCATGAACGACCTCCATTATCACCTATCTGTGATCCGCAGAGCTCCCCGTCTATCAAGCCCCGGGACTCAGAGAGCTATGGTAGCCTCTGCACTGACAGTCACTCAGAGGATGAAGCGCTCGACCAGTTAAAAGACACAGGAGACTGTCAAGAGACAGGAAGCAAGTCAGAACTAAGTTATACAGAGAAACATTTGAATGGTTCAGACAATAGCAGTCATGTACTCACTGAGGAACAGCAGTTACTTACTACCGCCGCGGCAAAGTCCTCGTCAAACAATCAAAGCAAACATACTCGAACCAGGTTCTGTGTGGTGCTGTGAGCTCAAAGTAGGACAGGTGTCTTGTTTTGTAGTTGACTGATCATAAATGATTCATCAACCAAGGTGCCGTGTATTTAATATGTGACATGTAAACACTCTTTTTTACTCACATGATGTACTAAAATAAGCTAGAAGAATCTTTTGCTTGTAAATGTTTTACTTGAGTAATTGTGTTGCACCGAATGTAGAGAATCAAATGTGTTAAAATTAAAGTTACTAGTACAAACGTTGCTTGTATTTCATGTATATGACAAAAAACAACTTTTGCCTTCCTGGTTATTCATCATAGTATAGTCAATGCAGTGCAGTGACTTTGTGTTTGTTTTGAGTAAATTATGTCCAATCATAACCATAACGAAATGTGATGTTACTGTTTTATTTTTTTTAAGTTTGCCATTAAAACTTCAAAATGAGAACTAAAATAAAATGTTAAAACATTTGTGCTTCTTGCAAAATGATCCTGCATATATCACAAGCACTCTGACTGATGAAGGCACTTCAACTTTACTTTAATTTTCTTATTAGGCTTATTTATTTAAGAAGCCTTCCATGCATAAAAGCAGAGAGAATTGTGGATTGAAATAAAACACACTCTTCAGGAACATTGTAAAGCACAGGCCACATGTTGAAACACACACATGGCCTCTGAACTACGCTTTTCAGCTTACAACGTGAAAATGAACAAGGATGAATAAATAATGGCTCTGATGTTGCTCACGAGGCCTGAGCCAGTGGCCACAACTGTCCGTAAAAGGGCTGTCACCTGCAGGTGTATGCCTCGCTCTGAAACGACACCCCGGGTCTAAAGAGGAGTCCAGACATCTGATCCTCACTGCAGAGGGCCCTGTGTCTCATCACTGTTGACCGGGCCTGGATTGCCATGGCCAGATGAAAACAACACCTGTAACCAGAGTCCTCTGTTTGTGTGGTCAGGTGTGATAAAATCGGTCTCCTGGCTCACTCAATAAGAGCCCAATCTACACCGACCTAAATGAAGACGCCACACAGGATCAGTTCATTATGTGTATTTTTCCCATGGCAACATCCAAAGTCTCGGAAAGTCTCAAGAATCAGTCTCAGATATGGAGGCCAGTTCACTGATTTTAGGTTCCTCCCGGTGCTTTGGCAAAACCGGACGGTTGGTGTAAATGTCATCCACAGGTAGGAGGAATGTGACAGTTTTTACCTTTGCCCTACAAAGTGAAAGAAATCACAAGTGATGAGGCTTCAAAGCTCAATATTAGGAAGATATATAAAGTTAAACCTAAAAAAACATCTTTAAAAGTACCTTAAAATGTCTGGGATTAAAAGGGAACTGTGTGCCTGTACCTGTTTTTATGAACGTATTCCTGTAAGGAGTGCCTGTTGGTTACTTTTCCCACTTCTCCTCCTCTGGCTGAATTTCCAAAGACGCTATTTCCATGCTTTATTTCTTCTTGTAATCTCCCCCAGCCAGTGTCACTCCTCCTCACCCTGTCAGTCCTTCCCTCTCTCATGGTCACGCCAGACAGGTTGGAGCCAAATGAGTACCTTCGGACAGTCATAACAGTGTTCTCTGTGAAATAATATGAACAGTGTTTCGTAAAAGATTCATGTCCACAGAGCAGAAACAAATGTGAAAAGGCCTAGGCTGGTTTGAACGTATTATAACTCTGTCTCCCTTCTGTTTCTTGTCATTTTTACATATCTCATTATTGTTGCTGGGAAGGAATGGTGCATTTTGTATTAAAATATTTCAGTAATTGAAACCTGTGCTCATCATCAGTCAGGTCAAAGGTCATTATTACATTATTATCACAATAATTCAAAAGAAGACATTTGATCATTACAAACAGACTTGACTTCACCGAATGCACAGGCAGGTTATTGCAGTGACAGTAACAAAATAAGCGGTGAATCAACAGGTCTGAATGGAGCCACCTGTGCCCACAGTTGATCTTACCCTTGTATTGTCCCTCCAGGACAGGCGCGGACACATTTCGTCTCAAGTTAACGTAAGGGTTTTCTTCCAGTACCGCCCGCATTTCCGCTGCTGATGCCCCGCGGCTGGCCTCAACCGCGCCGGCTCCAGTTGACCGCTGGCCGTAGTCACCCCGCAGCTCCCGGTTCTCCGCCTCCAGCTTCTTGATCTCGTCGCGCATCTCCATGATGACGTGCGCGAGGCTGCGGGTGCTCTCCATGGTGCTGCTGCTGCGCTGCCAGTACCACGGCTTCCCAAACACCGGCGGGGAGTCGTGCAGGAGAATCTCCCGGTGCTGCTGGGGTTTTAACATCCCGCTCCTTTTGTGGTTCTGCTGTGTGCCGTTCTCCGTTGTATGCGCCTCTCAATCTCAGTCCAGATCTTGTTCTGGGCAGATTATGTCGCCTTTCACCACTTATACAGCTGAAAGGGCTCCGGTGATCAGCCAGCAGTACACAAAGGATGTTTTATTTATCAGTCCCGGCGTCCAGTTTCAGGAAAACTAAGCAGGGGTCGGAAATGAAATGTGCACTGCGCAAGAGCTAGGGTAGCAGAATACCCAGTGAACCTGCAGGATGACTGAAATAGCTGAGAGTTGGACAGCTTTTTGGTCATACGCCATGCAAGCAACTTCATGATTTAGCACAGAAAAACGGAGACAGATCAGGTTCTTTGGCACCTCGCTCTTCCTCCTCTTGTAATGCCCATGTCTAATGTTGGGATTACATTATCTACCTCTGAAATATTAATTCAGTCTGTCAGCAAATGAATTATGTGGAAAAAAGGCGTTTTTTCTCTTCTGGCCCTGCAAAGGAAGATTTTTTTTTCATAAAACAGCACATGTACAAAGAAGGGGAAATTAATACAAAATAAGTACTTAGTTAAACGTATTATCAGAGGCCCATATATAGATCTACTTCAAAAACAGAGATGGAGACACATGGCTTCTTTCCTCTATTTTAATCTGACTACATATGGGGCCTGTCTGTCTCTTGAATATGGATGTTGCTTCACAAAGGCAGAGGTCAGGGGTTTTGTCCAATGATGACAGACTCAGGAAAAAAAAAAAACACATGAAAACAAAACAGGCGTTTGATAAATAATAGGAGAAGAAATCACTGCAATAGACATCAAATACAGGTGGGCCACACACAAAAGAGAAAATTACAGATAATTACACTCAATGGGGCTTCCAAAGCTGGAATTGTGTGGTCAGGTGCCGCAATGGAGCTCATGTGACCACACATTGTAACCCATTATGAAAAGACCAGGCAGTCACTGGGCGCACCTGTAGCTTAGGTGGCCCGACTCCAACATATATTGGAGTACTTTTGTATCCGCACACACTAGCTTCAAAAGAATATAACATATTTCTATGCATTTTCTCAGATATCGTGCCTACAACGTAACCAGGCCTGGACTGAATACTGCTGGCTCACAGCAACCTGACCCTGCCAGAGTCTGGGCCACTGGAAGGGAGACAGGCACACACAAGCCGGTCTGTAGAGGAGAGAAACCCAATCAGCCCCCTCTTTCTGGTTCACAAAATAGGCTACAGAGAGGGAGGGAGGCGAGAGAGATAAGGCCGGGCAAGGAGAGAAACACTGATGTGCAAGAAGGAAAGGAGTTTGTGAAGGAAGAGATAGGTCAATGAAACTCAATCTGCTGCACCTCAGGTGTGCAACCACAGAGGGAGAGTGAACAGATAGAGATATTAATGTGTCAGCTGTCTTGTCACACAGAGATAAAGAGACAAGTCAGGAAGACAGAGGACTGCATGCCGCCACTGACCACCAGTTGTATGTTCAAGGCCACTTGACCTCTTTTTATGCGCAGTGCTCCAACCCTGAGCTTATCATCAATAAGTAAACAACCACTCTGCATGGTCTGTAATTATATATACCAAACTATTGGAAAATTCTAACACCTGATATGCCATTTCACTTTCAAAGAAACTTCAACTTGTGCACTCTTACTCTTCTGCTTGCTAAAGGGAGTAACTCCTGACACACAGCAAAACAGTAACGCAACAGGCTGAGCTGAAGCTAAATACCCTTCCTCTGCTCAGAAACAGCTCTGACCTCTTTTATCTGGACACTTTGATGCAGCTGAGGCTTTTTATCTCTTACACTGGCCTTTTGAAGCTATATATCACAGCACGTTTTAAGTCGCACGACTGACATTTGCTTCTTTAAGAAAATACATCATCTGTGAATGAACAGTGAAAAGAGAACTGTTTTACTTTAGGCTACTGTTAAAAAATTCATATGACAAAAAAGGGGTTCAGCCTCTACTTGCTTTCTATCATGTGATAATGTGACGTTAGATGCGCTGCCATACCATAGTTGGTGTATGGAGCTGATGGATTTACAGTAAAGATGAATGCAGTTTACACTCAATGATTTCTGCACCAGGAACCAAAAGCAGCAGTACTTTTTCCTCATTGTTTCAGACTCCTTTTATACATTTGTGTTTCGCATATTACCGTTCATTGTGCTATAGTGACACACCTCAGTTACCCGTAATTAGCTGCTGCATGGTCTCAGAACCAAATAAACAGGACATAAGGAGCTACAGAACACAGCTGCAGACACAGTTTTCTTTTTAAGAGGGCACTCCATTCTTTTCTATTGTACTTCTTCAGCATGATTGAAAAACTGGACTCATGGTATTAGCATGTCACTGAATTAGTGTAGCCTCTTCATAACTTCATGAGAGGGTGCGTGATATGAGTCCTTTGAAAGAAGAGAAGGCATATGATTGTAGCCACGCTGGCATTAGGAGAAAATGAAGAAATGCTGATGTTAATTTATACTGAAGCTGTCAGTCTAGTATAGGGTGGTGAGTGAAGTATAATCATGAGGTTTGGACATTAACAAATTTTTATTTAAATGTTATACATAAAACTTTAGTTTTTGTTCTTTTTAAATTCAGCTAAACAAATATTTATATATTGTATATTTTATAAAAAGAAACATTTTAAATATTAATATTTCTTATTTACAATTCAAAACAGTACATGAAATAATAACAGTAACAATGCAATTTCAATCATAAAAATGTTACAAAACAGTTTTTTTCCATTTGAAAACCGGCAAGCTGAGATTTCCAGAATGTTAGCGAGGATACAAAGTAGCAATGTGGAGCTGCTCTACATTCAAACAGGAACTAGAGGTGCGTTCAACTCTTCAGACGCTCCGTTTGTTAAGACCTGTAATCCAAATCTTAAATTTCACATTAGTCTTCTTGCAAGACCTCTTCAGATAAATTCAATGATCATGAAAACTGTCATCAAAATGCATCAGAGAGCTATATGAATTATGTATATAGCTGAACTCACCTCAAGCTCAGTAAGGTCACTGTTCTCTAAAGGGACAGGGTTGTGGAGAGAAGGCGCATGTTGTGTATTTGTGTGTAAATGCATGTGTGTGCACATGTGGATAAAATGTGGTGTATTTTTTATTTTGAGAAAGTGTTGTTGTCAGTATGTAGGCTGATGAATCAGTTGGCAGGACAGGGGAATCCGTACTACACATGGACTGAGTCTCTAAAACCAAAACAACAGTAGCTAACAGTCCAGCAGTCTGGCCTCTACTGTAGATAGTCAAAGTTCAACAACAGGACTACAGACTACCACAACCACAGTCTACACACGTCTTCCCTTGTTTTCTCTACACTTCCCATCAGTCACAGTTCCGCTAGTCCAGAAAACAACAGTCAGAAACAAGGAATTGAGCCACGTTGAGGCTCAAACTGGCGCTCCAAAGCCATTTATGGGGAAAAATTGTCCTCCTGGGCACCAAATCTATGGGCCATTCAGTAGGCGCTGTGACGTTCCGTTCCTGGTTGTCTTGTGTGAGGAATCTGGACAAGAGAGAGAATAAAAAGCATTGGAATGAGAAAACTCCTTTTGATTATGGATAGATTTGGATATTCTATGCTTATGAGGTATACAAATAGCAAGGTGACAGATACAGTGTAGCTGGAAATGTCTGATGAGGTAATTTGATGGCCTAACATACCAGTCTTAGAAAGAGTGGACAAAGAGCTGTTAGAGAGAGAGTAGGTGCTCGAGGCAAGTACACTTTTTTGCAGCTGCAATGAGAGAAAAGTTTGGAAAAGAAGCACAGAGAACGATGAAGTGATAACACGAATGAACAGAATGCCTTAAAAACAATGCACATGAAGGGGTGACGGGCTACTGAATCAGCAAACAAAGTGAAAAAAGCCTTGGTGTGGTAATAAGAGAAATTATTTTTGGTTATTGCATAGTGAGACCTGTTCATTCATGATGCCAGACAGCTCAGTCAGCATGTCCCGATAGTGAGCTCTCATCTCCTCCTGGTACTCGAGCTGGTCCTCCTTGATCAGACGCTCATTCACATCCAAAGCCTGACCACAGGCCTCTGCAAACTGCCTGCGTGGAGCAAATCAAACCGAGTGTAGGATAAAAACTACATTGTGAAAATGCATTCATCTGTAACAATTTTGGGGCGTTGATTTTAAAACTTCATTTAAAACTTAATCAGTGTTAGGTCCTAGGCCAATGATAAAAAAACTGCATAACTTG
>JAPQRN010000006.1:16796922-16812939 GCA_037367275.1 Coranthus polyacanthus | reverse complement strand
CTTTAGGATCACAGACCTTGTGATGGTGAACAAAGAGCTCCAGTACATCCAGCACAGTAAGGGTCACCTCAGTCGACAGGTTTGCCTCGATATCTGTAGGACTCAGCGTGTCTCCGTCCTGAATATTCCCATCTGGAAACAAAATCACACGCAGAATAAATACCTCAAAGAGATCTTGGTAACGTCATATTCTCTTAAAATGTAAAATGTGTGCGTTACCTGTTTCCATCATCTGCAGCAGCTTGGGGTTGGTGAGGGCATTCTTACCCCTGATGATCGGCATGGTTTGGGATCGAGCGTGTCTGTGTCCTTCCCCTCCAGACGAAGCCATCCTGAAGGTAAAGGCAGGAGTCAATAGCTAATAACAATAAAAGTACTCACAAACTTTATAATTAAACTGAAGCATATAATGCTGAAACTGTTTGCTAACCAACTATGGAAATGTTCGGTATTGAGTAGGCAAGTACAAATGGCCTCCATGTCACAGATACTTGCTGTTATTAGTGGTCTACTGACACATGGGAGTACAGAGACAAAGACCGGCAAATCACAGAGAACACTGGAAGGGGCATGCGGAGAACACAGTTACAGTGTAACATGGACAAACACAGCGGTCATATAAATGATGAATATACACAGGACAGGAATGAATTCATCTAAATCAAAGTGCTTACATTTTTATTTCAGTTTGTAAGAGCAATTATATATAATATGTGAATTTTTGCTATCAAAGAAAATATTTTTTTTCCAGTAACATCGGTAGCATCAGTAACCAGAGACTCAGTATTGTAAAACAGCGATCATTACGGCTGAGGTGGTGTCTGTTTTCAGGGTGGAGGGTGATTACCATTGTGGGAAGAGGCTTGAGGGTTGAGAGGACTGAGAGGGATGGTTAGAGGCCTTCAGGGTGCCATTGGCCTGGGTTGACTGGGCCAGCTTTACTGCCGCTGCTAGCTTCCTGTTCACGAGCCAATCACACCAAAGCTAACATTAGTAAATTAAGACCATCATTGCGTCAAGATTAGTCAGATATCAGTGCCTGATGCTTGAGCCTGCCGCCATCAATTAAATGGATGCAATAGTTTCAATGTAAAGAGTTTGTGAGAAAGCGCTAGGTTTGCAACCTTGTTACATATTTGTAACAACTAGGTCAGATTATGTTACAGTAAGGCGAATGCTGATAGTGTCCAGGACAACTACAGGTCGACCTTAGTGTGATGACGATGGCTGGAGCCAGAAAGAAAGATCAAACAGCTCATATTTTGAGGGAGATCAGCCAGATGGAAAGGTTAGTGGCATAGCAGAGTCAGTGGTTTTAGTTTGCCATTAGTAGAATATTGTGCTAATGCTATATCAAGGCTTGGTAAGTGCAATTGTTAGTGGAGAGTAGAGGCTTGATTATGTATTAATGTAAAGTGACAGACAGCATGGAGAATGGGATGTATGCATGTGATGAAGCTGAAACTGCAGCACAAATCAGCTTAGTAATGGATCTCGACAAACAGGGGCTAGACATATCATAATCTCATGATGCATAAATGAATCATATATTACTGAGAATCTAAATTTAGCAAACGTTGCTGTCGATAGCCAAAACAAATGAACGCAACTGCCTAAGAGCCTACTGAAGAAACTCAATTAAGGTGAAGTCCAGCCAGTTACGGAAAAGTCCATAGAGACAGAGGATTACAACATGCAACATTAATGTGTCAAAGGATGTAAAGAGGAATCAAACCAATACAGTGCATCATCCAGCATAACCTTCAAGTTTATTTATCTCTCATGTCAATGCAGAAAGCGTGCAACAGAATATCAATAAATATGGAGTCAAACTCTATTAACAGCATGCACAGTAGAGGGGTATGAAGCGTGGACTGTGGTAAAGATTACAACAGCAAGGTTGAACATGGAGAAAACTTTACCGTAACTATTATCTGTGTGTTGCATGTGCAGTATATTCATGTGCTTGTATCTGAACTTGGGTCTAAACTGGAGCTGAAGGCTGAGTCTTGCCGAACCACCGGAAGCAGAATATGTTAGTGGAATGTCTAAACTTAAGCTGCTGCATCGCTGGCTATCTTAATGACTGAATTGTTGTCTGATAGGCTGACTGACTTTGGATGCTGGCTGGCTGCACACTTGCAGTGTAATTCATCACTCCTAGACTTCAACGGGTGCCCACACTGACTCAGCCAGGCATCAAAGAGCGAACAGACAGAGACACTGAGACAGACACAGGCGTAAGACTGTGAATCCCCCATGGCCTGGTATTACAGACGAATGTTAAGTAGCTAGCTGCTCCAGACAGACTCAGCTACGTCTGAGAGAGCGAGCTAGGCTTCCAGCTACCTTTATTCTGTTAATGCCTCCACACACAGTAAAGTGCCTGTTCTCACAGCCTTTTGTTGGCTTACATCTCAGCATCTTATTGCTGAAAGGAAAAAGAGAGCTAATTTAATTAGCTGGGAGGAACCAGAAGATGGAGGAGTCTAGCAGTGCCAATGGCTCAGCTCCAGTAAGAGCACACACACATACACATGATAACAACCCCCATCCTTTGCTTGCCAACTACTACAGTACAATATCCAGCAGTGCTTTGCTCTCTATAGTAAGATCCAGGAGTTTCACCTCCCCCCTTTCCTTTTCTTCCCTCCTTTACCTCTTCCCCTCTTGAAGCTCATCCCTGAGTGTGCACACGCATACAGAGCACATATTAGTATTTCTGCCTGACTGTTCCTAATTCATTTGTTTGTGTGTTTGCACATTACTGACTGCATTTGCACGTGTGCATTCATGTGTGCGTATGATTATATGAATTATGTATCAGTGGGTGGGGGAGTTACAACCTTTGGCTGTAGCATGTATGTAAGTTAATAAGCTGTTCCCACATCTGCAGTATTACAATAAAGACCAGGTCCACCTCTTTAACAGGGAAAGCACTGCGGAGGGAACACTCACCGGGCTATATGGCGTTTTCCGAGGAACCTGAAATGCTGAAGACACAACCTAATGAAAAGGAAAATGAATAACTATCATAAGTTAAGAGCACAGGGTAAACGAAATGCATGTGATAAAACTGGATTGTAACAGTACAGTCTAGATGCTGACACAAACAGGAAACAGACAGTTAATTCTGCAGAGCTCAGTTGATAGAAAACTCTCTTTGGAATTACAGTCTGTTTTTCTTCTCTCCCTGTGTCATTACTTTCATCTGTTCCCTTCTGGCCGTGCTCGCCTTTCTTTCTTTTTCCTGTCCCCATCTCTGTCTGCCTGTGATTTTTAACTGTGTTCACAGTATCACTAGTTTGACTGTCTGACTAGAAGCTGTGGTAATACCCAACGCAAAAAAAAAAAGTAAAGAAAGAAGAGCACTTACTCTAAGATGTTGAAGAAATCGGAGATCTCCTGGTGGATGGCTCTGTGCCAGTAGGACACCAGCACATCTGGAATCAAGTAAGAGACGTGTCACACACTGCAGCAGATTTTTTTTAACGGGGTCAGGGGTTTTAGGGTCAGGAGTCTTACTTCAGTTCCTGAAAAACACCTTTGTATAAAGATTTCAGCAATCAATAATTGGTGTTTTATGGGACTGTGTACTGGCATGAATTTGGCAATACAATACGTATTATAATAGGTTGTTTAAGATTCAATATATTGTGAAATATTGCTGCAGTGTTCTGTAAGCAAGGTGATACTTTGTGATTTTGTTTTAAATCTACTGTAATTTTAGGAAAACTATCATGGTATAAAGAACACCACCATGCATAAGATTTGAGTAAAAAAAAAATTGTTATACAATCGGAACAGCGACATCTGGGTTTGCATTTATCACAGCCCCAGTAACATGTAACATCAATCTGAGGAAAGGAATTAACATTTGCTTATAGCAGTAAAAAATACATACAAGTGCTTGCAGGATTCTTTAAGTAAACAAATTAAATAAAACCAGTGTTTCCTCTAGGTTTACAGCTTTTTTTTTTTTTTTTGGGGGGGGGCATATATTTGTGTGTGTGCATGCGCGCTCATCCGGGCGGAACATGCGTGACACAGAGTAGAGGAGAACTGTAAATGCGTGACCATGTGGAGATAGAAATGACATGCCGCCACGTAAATAAGATAAATAACATAAGGCTATTTATGTTATGCTGTTTTTTTTTTAATAAAAGGAATTTAATAAATGAATTCTATTGTGCTCTGGCGCTATATAGAAGATAAAATTAAATAAAAATGAACTTGACCTCCGGGTGTGGGGGCTAATATAATGGTAGGGGAAACACTGAAAACATTCATACAGTGCTTTTGAGAACTGATACAGTATGCAAAACACAATACTGCAATAATCAAGCATATCAATATTTTATTGCATCCCTAGTGTTTTAACTGGAGTAATGACACAAGGCTGGGTTACAACAACAACAGCAACAACAACAACAACAACAACAACAACAACAACAACAACAGGACTACTGATTAAAAAACAAACAAAAAAAATCTAAAACATAATGATTATTACTCTCTTGTATTTAGAGGTTTGACTTGCATTGTACGAATCACATGAATGTTTATAGGGTGTCACCTACCCTCAGAAATGGTTTTCATGATGTGTAAAAAGCACATGAGCAGGCTACGGGTCTCTGCCTGGTCCAGCTTGTCACAGCGAGAACCGTAGCCTATGAGGGACTGGGGTCTGGCAAACTGAGGACAGATAAACACAACAAATATACACTGGTATCTGTATCACGTTCTTCACTGAAAGAATATCCTCAGTATTTTTGATTTGAATTTTTGAGACTGACACTTTAAATTGTAAAGGTTCTTTTTGAGCTCCAAACGATCTAGTAGAGAGGTAAAAAGAGATGGAGGAAGGCTTGCTGGATTCAAACAGGGGCATTTTCAGTCCTGAAATAGTACAGGTATTCAAGGAATGTACCAGGTCTAAATGAGGTAAGGGTAAACTGATTGTGTAAAGAAATGTACTCCATACGTGTACAGTATATAATGTAGAATTTCGTAAAACACTGAAATCAGATGTATTTAAACAATTGAAGTTGTTTTGACAGAGCTGCTTGCTCCTTCACAGTGAAAAGTCAGAAATAAAGACCATACAGGATGTGTCATGAAGGTGATGTCTGTTATCTTTTCTTAACTCTGCTCTTTTCTCACCTTCTCACATCCGTCCATCTTCTCACTGTTCCTGTCACTGTTGCTAGGGTTTGAGTCCACACTGATCAGAGAACCCCGAGAGTCGGCCTGGTTACCCGTAGCAACTGCCAAGGATGAGAAAGCTGGAGGAGGGGGAGGGGTGTCAGCATCAATGCCCTCATTCACACCTTTTTTTTCTTTTACATATAGTAGAAATAGAGATCTACACACATATATAAACCCTTCTACCTGTGATGGAGTTGAGTACTTCTTTGGAGAAAGAGGCATCCACGGAGTTGCCATGGCGAGTAACAGGAATGACGCCTCCAGCCACTCCCCCTCCGACGCTGAGGTCATCACGAGAGCCCTGTAGTGTTTGGTTGAATAAAGAAAAATATTTTTATTCACCATCACATTATTCAGTCTTACATACTACTTAGGCTATCATAACAGTACACATTAAAACGGCATTATTTAGATTACTACTGATATTCCTACAGTTGCAGCAAATTTCTACCAACTACGGAGGAGGGTCTGTGCTGCACATAATGGAACAAACATTTGGCCAGCTGGAGGAGTAATAAAGAAAAGAAATCTTTATGCAGCACAAGGCATAATTAAGGAAATAGAGGATTTATTTTGTTGAAATGACAGGCTTCAGGCTAATGTTGACTGGCTCAGTAAAGTTGTGTTGAACAGTTCCCAACTCTGAATTTATTGCAATCCAGATGTTGAGTGACATTTGGAAGTTTACAAAGAAAGTTTGTCCCTTTCGTTTTTCTGTAAGAATGTGTAAGAATGTGTAAGACACAGAGTCACACAGTACAAAGATAGTCTATCAGCATGACTCTTACTTGATCACTAGAGGTGAAGTAGATCGGGATAAGGTCCCTGAGGAAGAATCGAGGCATGTTGTCCAGGATCAGACCATACAGAGGCAGGTAGAGTGATGCGATTCTCGCCTGTTTCTCCTGGAAATAGTACCAATTAAAAGGGAATTGCGTTAGTTATAAAGTAATTTGTGCAGATTCTGTTTACATTATTATTATTACCCTAAGAAATCCATGCCTTCTTTGATTCAGAAAGCTAATAATGATATATTTATCATTATACGTGTACATGTAGTTCTCAAATCAGGTGTATGTTTTCAGTCTGAAAAAGTCTTACATCACTTCTAAAGCTGCAAAATTATTATTGAAGACTGAAGTAAAAAGACTGCAACACAAGCTGAAATTGCAACTCAATGTTCCTGGCAATAGCTTTAATAAAAATGTACTTGTGTCCCTAGAGAGTTAATTACTGCTTAATAAAGGTTGCAGTTAAGATGTCTTGTTTGATTGATCATGTATCTATGGCCTTTAAGTAACAGCAATAACATACATGCATCTTAATATATCCAACAAAAAGCTTTGATCTTTTTCATAAGATGTTCTTCTATGTTCTGGCTTTTATTTTGTCTTTTGCACACATTTTTGTTTGAAACAGACTCAACTAACCTCAGACTTGACTACAGCCCTGCTGTTGTGTTGTGGTTGGCAGTATCTGATATAGTTTAATAGAGGGCACATTACTGACTCAGCCTGATCCGGACAGTTCTCAGCATTCATTAAAACATCTCTGCTGCTCACAGCTGCCACGAACAATCACATGTCAGACTGTATGTGTTTGTATGAGTAACAATGGAAGAATTTCTACTGTGAGCTCATGACTCGTTGTTCATGCTTTTCCTTTCCTCCCGTGTAAACATCTTTTCTGTGTACCTTGGTGGCATAGCGCGCGTCCAGAGAGTGTTTGGCCATTAAGGTCTTCAGGGTGGCCAAGGCTAGGTGTCTGAGGTCCTGTTCGTCCTGGAGTGCCAGCCCCAGTTCCCGTAGCAACAGGCCAGTAAGGAAATGCTTCCTGCAGAATTCTCCAGTCAGGTTGTACTCAGGCACGGAGGCTGAGGAAAACACCAAAAGTGATCCAGATTTTAAATGGAAATTAACTGTGCACATGGTTTAAATAATGCCCATACCAACATTTGCTTTCCATCAGGGAGGTAATTAATCCCACCCTATATAAAAATCATTCCAGGGAGCAAATAATGTGACAAGCCAATTTCCCATGAATTTCATTATCGTCACACCACTGTGGCAACTATATACTGTGGCAAAGAAAATGACTGAACATATTTACCATGAGTACTTTGTGGCTCTGGGGATGCATGGTCTGAGATGGACAAATAATGTAAGAAATAACGACAGAAAGAGGAAGAGAGAGAGACAGAGTGTTAATAGACAAATGAACTTGATGTATGATAGTTAACACATTAACACTAGACACTAAAGTACTGAGAATGATCTGGGCTCTAACCTGTGATGCGAGCGGAGGGCAAAGGCAGGCTGAGAGGTATGTAGTGTTCGTGGTTACACACCTCTCTCAGAAATTCAAATTTCAGCTCACATAAGACCTAACAGACACAAAAAGATACTGTATACATGTACTCAGCTGTACAACAACATGTACAAAAGTATTTTTAACACAAATGGTATTTCTACTGCGTGCATACTGTTTATTGAATACCTTGCTGTCAGTAGCAGTGATCATGTTAATGTAGTTGCTGATCAGTTTGAAGGTGAAGCCTCTGTCCATCAAAGTGAAGCAACGCTACAGAGAAACAGACCCAACATCAGTTATTGAGAGAGCGAGAGACACACATTCAACACAGATGAAGTAGGGAATCGATGTGTAGCAAGTAATTTGAAAGAATTATCGTCTGAAGACTGCCAGGCAGTTTGCACTGATCCTTCTCGGAGCAATATAATCTTAATAGCACAAATTCTGTATGCGCAGTCCACTTCACATGAATTCAAAGGGTACAGCAGTGGTGTTTTTTTTTTCCCAGCTTCATAATTTCAATCCATCTATTCATATATAAGAAATAAACATTTTGCACTTCCTTACCTTGACAAAAGCCGCTACAGCTAAATTGGCACTGCGTGTCTCTTCTGCCAGGTCTTTGTTTTTCCAGAAGATGTGTTCAGACACTGTTTCCACCAGGGTTTCTACGCGGCTCAGATATGATGAGGGAAAACGCTGGGGCCTCGGAAGCTGTAGAAACACGGATCCAATATAATGCACTGTGCAAATCCAGCTCAAATTGCGCTTTATTTGTTCAGGTGAGATTATACAAATGCAAGGTAACTCTAGTGAATACGATAGCATTAAGTACAAATAAAGTAACATATTTCATCGTACCTTTACTTTGTCAGAGTCTACCAAATGCTGGGCCATGGACTTGACAATAAGCTCAAAGAAGAACCAGGAGAACTGAAAGAGTCAAAGCGAGGCACAACTCACTCCAAGTGCTTCTGTCTCATCAAGTACCGCATAAAAACAGATGCCGATAGAGACAAACCTTGAGGACGTTCCTGACTGCTGCCTGCTCGTTGCTCTTCAGGTCAAAGGTCATCCCCTTTGCCAACTCTTCATGGACTGTCCTGAAGCCGTGGGCCTCTGACTTAAACACATACTATACACAGAGGAAAAAAAATAAAGCATTTTATCGAACACATTGTAACATTATTTTTTATCTATCTATGTTATCAGGCCGTCCTTTGCAATGTGGTTATTGTGTATGGTCACATCGCGATGGCTATGAAAATCCAATTTATCAGGCAGTTAATAAAATACTATAATAACACACATTCATGAATAATACAGGCACGTGAACACTCAAATAATAAGACGTAGGTATGGGTATAATGTTAAAGGTGTAAATGAATACAAAAGAAAACTGCTAAACTGCGAGGCTCAGTCACTGCATGTGGCTCAATTCATCCCAGAGTTACTTGAAGGACTCTTTCCCCCTCATCTTTGAACACACAAATGCATGCACACACACACACACACACACACACACATATGGGCTAAATTGAGCACCACTAGTACTGAACATCATGCCAATATGTTACCATGGCAACCCCCTCGTTCCATTAGCAGTGCTGGCCCTCTCCTCTTCCCTCCCACCATCCGTCTCTGCCACTACCTCTTCAAGCTCTGCAGTTTTCCCTTCATTGTCGCCAACATGAAACAAACCTTGTGGTTTCTCCTGCACTCGTCTCTAATTCTCTTACTGATTCCTCCCTCCCCCTAAACAAACATGCCTTGTGTTTTTGATTGAGCGAGCTGAATGTCCTAGCTTGCCTCCAACTCAATCACCCTCTCTTCTTCTTCTTCTTCTTCTTTTTCTTCTTCTCTCCCTTTTCTCTGTGTGTGTGCACAGCATTCTGGGCACGCGGCCCTAGCCACACTCCTTCTGGCCTGAACACACATCGAACACACACATACAAACATAAAGCTCTCTTTTCTTTCTTTTTTTTTTGTTGCACAGATTATGTTGTCTATGCAATGATTCCACTCATTTATGGAAAACAACAGTCTTGGTAATTACCATGCAATCTCTCCAAACAAAAACACACCCTTGAAATCCAAAGAATGCTACATACACACCTCCTACATTATATTTACCTTTATGTAAGAGTGCAGGTAGTGATCCAAGTTTTCTTCATGGCACTTTGCAACAATATGGACAAGCACTCTGCAGACACATGACACATCATTTCAGCATTGCTGCATCCATCAAAAAGAAACCCTCTTACTTTTACCACAGCTCAACAACAATTTACATATCTGATAATATTTCAACAACAAAAAGTGTGCTTTCCTCACTATATGCTCTAACACATCCGCTGAAACCCCTTATGTAGTTATTCTGGACACTGTTTTACCACAGCCTACCTGGTGGTGGCAGTAGTCACCTCATCGTTGTCATTCTGAGTCAGAACCTTGAACAGCTGGTTGAAGAGCACAGGCAGAAATCGGATGATCACTGGGATTCTCTCCATACTGAGAAGACCCTGGAGGAGGGCAGATGAGGGGGAACAGAAAATTAAAATAAGGAAGAAAACGAAGCCGGACGTAGCATTGCACTGATTAGACATGTAGCAGCGGACAGTGGTCAAAGTTCTGGTTTTTTGTATCACTCAAAATAAATAAAAACTGAGGGGATATGCAGCTTTTTCTCTGACCTTCAGGCAGTTAAGGAAGTTGGAGGTAGGAGGTAGTGAGAGGTCCAGCTCTCTCTTCTGGCACTGCTGAAAGAATCTGTTCAGGTGGGGGTCCTGGCACAGAGAGGAGAATACATGCATATCAGATGAAAGCATGTGATGGAGTAGACTGTTTGCTTTTTAAATGAAATGAAATTTCCCTACTCCATCAAAAATTGAAAATCTTCACTTAACAAACATTACTGGACTGTTTCTGCCTTGATATTCTATGTAGAGGAAAAGGACACTTTGCTGCAAGACATCAGAGTGATGCAATTTAAAAAACATACCTTTTATTACTATGACTACATTATTGGTCATATTGTTTAGCCATCCACCCACCCATTAATCTGACTGTACCGTATATGTGTGTAAAGGTACTTACTTGGTAAATACAGTACATTTTGTTTTAAATGTGCTGTAATAACTTCAGTGTATATATATAGCAATGCACTTCAAACTAAAATATCCCGTCAACTGATGTTATAACTCACCAGCCAATCACATGCTGCATATGTTTGGCTAAAAAATACTGTATGTGAGCAGGGTCCAAAATTTCATTAGGGACAATAATAATAATAATAATCGTTTTATTAGAGCGTCATATGGACAAGCATACTCTGTTTTAATTTTGTTTTTGTGTATAAGAATTTTGATGTTGGGCTAAGCAATTAAAAAAATCCAATGCGGGGAAGTTCTAGAAACCTCAGCGAAGTTTTACCTGAGTGTATACCGTGGAGATGACATTGGTTGACACCTTAAAGATGGCTTTTGCTCCATCGACCCACTTCACGTCAGCACCATTCTGAAATAGAAAGATAGCATTAACAGGAAAGTCACCAGTGTTCTTTAAATACCTACCCATTTATCACATCCTGTAACTCTTAATACCCTTCTTCCCTCTAAAATGAATGTTTACATTATTAATCTGTTATTTAATATTTATAAATTCTATTTATACACTCCCTCCCTCCATCTCACCCTGGTGTTGTTGGCTTCTTTGATGCCCAGGTATCCAGGCGGCAGGTTACAGGAGACAGGGATGCTGAACTCCTGAGTTGACAGACGACCCTCTTTGAGTAGAGGCAGCCACGCGTAGCCCACTAAGAAGCCACAGACATACCAAACACAGAACACCGAATGCTTCAGACCACCACACATCACCTTACTAATAAAGAACCGTGTACACATTTTACCACCAACTCACCTGGGGTCTCCAGAGCTTCTTTCCTTTTAGCATTTGTCTTAGCATTTATGTCACATGTGACGTGGTAAAAGGAGAAAAGAAGGTGGTGCTTTTCGTGAAGTTGTGTGGGAAGCTCAATCTTCACCTGAGGAGAAAGTTGCATGTAACGGGTTAAATTATGCGCTGAAATTAAGGCCTGGGACACAATGCCCACCTCACCTGCGCGCGACAGTCACGGACGTGTTCACACAACCTGCAGTGTGTCATCTTGACAAGAGCCATCAAGTCTATTTTTTCATGTGAGGTAAATGGTTTGCAGCAAAAATAAACAGTGAAAAGTTAACGTCATACTGGCAACACTTTAAATAATTAAGAACTTTCACTATAGTTTCAAAGTCTAGGCTATATCTGAATACGTCACAGACATGAAAAAATGTTCTGCTTTAACTTTAGCCGCCAGGCACACGTGAGGTAGGCCGAGTGTCCCAGATGTAATACTTCAGGTCTCACTTGTTCTTGCTAAAGGCTGCTGAAGCTGAAGTGTCTGCCCTCCTATCTTATAACTACCTCTACATGATGATTCTTGATCCTTTCATTTGCTCAATGTTATCCTCACCTCATCGTAGAAGTCGGGGTTCTGAGAGTGATGCAGCACTGTGGAGCAGGCTGCTGTGGTGTAAACTGGACCTCCTGGCTTTCCATAGATGCACTGGACAAACAGCAATAGAAACAAAAGAAACAAAATCAAATGACTGGGGCTACTTTTCATGCTGAAATGCACCAAACTAAGTCCTATAAAATCCAGGAAATGACTCATCAGCCTGTTTTTGGATTCTACCTTTAAGGGTTTGGCAACTTCTTCATCTGAGCTGCGGAACTCCACATACACTGCAAGATTACGAGCCTGTGAACAAGAGAACCATTGTAACATTTTATTTGCCTCATACCAAAAACAGGGAGCAATTAAAGTATATCAAGTATAGCAATAAACAAGAAGCAGGCTCTAAGTAACTGTACTGATATTAGATGCTTTTTAAAAACTAATAAGTCTCTCAAATGATGTTAAAGCTAATGTGCCATACCTTGGCGAAGCTCTTCTGGCTGTCATACTTGAGATGTTTAGGGTAGACATAGATGTGGTTTTTGTAGACACGGTGCGGCTGAGTGAATTTCGTGGTATCCTGAACAAACTCCTCCACCTCCACTGTCGGCTGGTGTTTACTGAGGTCTTCAAAGGGCTTCACTGGCACATAGGAAGAGGTGACGCAGTCTAAAAGCACAGAAGAGAAAGAGTTTGGAATACATAACAGAGCGGAGAGAATTAACCATGAATTAACACAGACAAAGGGGATGTATTACTAGGATGCTCCATTGGAACATAGTCTACTGTGACATCCAGAGTCCCAGGAATAGTTTGTAGTTTGCTGGTCTTCTCAGCCCTGCACACAAAGGTTAGATAAAATGTCATATAAATGATTCACCTAGTCAATAACATGTGCTTTACTAGAAAAAAATGAAATCCATTTCACCTCCTGTATTCAGTCACCAGCTTTATCAGGTCATCTGTGCAAATCTTGTTGCTCTCCTGTTTGAAGAGAGGTGAGAAACGAGACTCGCGATCCAGGGCTCCATGGTTGTCCTTAAACACTGATCTGTAATAGATAGAAGAGATTAAAGCTACCAAAGTTGATGAAAGATTACTGTAAATCCTGTGACGACAGCAGTGGCACTGACCTGACGGCCCAGGCAAACGGCATGCGGTACTTTCCCAGTTTACTGCAGAACTGTTTGTTGGATTTCAAAATCTTCTGTACAATCTGCACAAGAGAAAAAAATATGAAGATATACTGGGTGGATAGCTAGCAGAAAGCTGCTACACTCGAAATCAGTGGGATGTGATGAGCCCTAATTTCTACCAGACCTACGCACGGTGACAGCCTGAGTCAAAGCTTGTTTAATACAGTAACACTGGCAGCAAGTCAAACGTTTGGTGATTCACTTAGCCTTTTAAACATAGACCAAATGTAGCACTGGCAGTGGGGAAGCCAGGAAACATCTTGGATAGGAACTAGGAAAAACCTAATTTCAAAACTATTTGACCCAACTGGCATTCAGAGATGAAGATAAACCCTGGTCTTACAGGAAAACCATTTTATAAATGTCATGCATTAAACTGTTGGATCAGAAGAAGCCATTTCCCTTACAATAAAAGCCCTAACATGGTATTTTACAAGTCATTTTTCCACCTTGCTCCATGAGATAAGACAGGAGCTTTAGTCTGTGTTGTTCATTACAATATAATGACTAGTTATCATAGTTAATGAAAAGTGTGACTATGACAGTTTTCAAAGAAATGAGAACTACATAAAAACTATTTGTACAATGACCAATGCAACACAAAGAAAAACTAAACAGAAAGTGAAATCAACGTAGTTTTTTTTATTTTAGACTATTTACTCTTCTCATAATACCTGAAAAACTAACACAGCCTAAATAAGGACTAAACAACTCATCAATTCCTCAAAATAAGAACTAAAAACTAATGAATGTTTCAAAACCATAATAATTCTGCTGAAAAAAAAGAGATGCAACAATGCCAAAAAGACTTTTTAACCTTGCTGGAGTCTGTGTTCTTGATATAAGGTTCTGTCCCACATGCAATATTTCCCATCAGCACCTTTTCCACTCTGGCCACCATTACTATGTCTGTGTGGGGGTTGGTCACTGAAAAGATGGCCTGCAGAAAGAGCATTTGAGACTCACTCAACAATAATACTTTCAGGGCAATGTATGACAAGGTGTATTTCCTTTCCTACTGTTGGATGGGAGTAAGGTCCTTGTACCTGTTTGGGAAAACACAGCCAGTGATCCAGATCCAGGCTGAGATAACAATCTCCTGGCTTCCTCTCCGCCGGTGAGCACAGGCCGTTCTCCTGCCCTCCGAGCCCTGTCCCTGGACCGCTCGTCCCGTTACCGCAGCCCCCGAGCATCTGACGCACTGCCTCATGGTTAAGGTCTACATGGAAGTCTGCAGATACCTTTCTCCCTTCTCTTACATCCAGCAGAGCCAGAGACACAAAAAAGGGCTCAATCTGGTGGAGGAGAAAAAGCTCAGTCCTTCTCTTATCTTCACTCAGCAAAATAAACACTTTCAGAACATTTCATTAGCACCCTTTCTCTACTGCTTTTGATGAATAACAAAAGGCTAATCTACATTTCACAAGAAAGGTAGTCTAAGAAATCCTACACTGGAATAATCAAGCATAAAGAAAATCCCTTTAGGAGCTAAACACTGTATGTGATTTGAGTGCCATGGCCACTACAGAGATAGTGAGACACTGATGCAAAATACAGTGTTAAAGTGTGTTTAAAAACTGTCTAGAAGTGTAAAATGTTGCAAAATGTTAATCCTCACATTAGTGACCGGTCCAGTTTCACTCTCGTTGATGCAGCCCTGCAGCATGAGGTTAAGCGATCGGCAGGTTATCATAAACCTTCTGCCCAGCTTGTCCTCAAAAGGACGCACTGTCGTGTTGTCAGCTGACGGATGTTCCGTCCGTGGGCTCCTCAAGACCTGCAACAAACAGGTTACTTAAATCATAAACCCCACTGTTAACAGCATAAACAATGCTTGAAGTCAAAATTATTATTACGTAAAAATAATGACACATACTGGGGTGTCGGGGTCGAGCGAGAACAGATTCAACCTCTCCTCTCTCCTGGCTGAGCGAATTCCCTCATCTGTCTCTGCAATATACTGAAAAAGAAAAAGACAGAAAAGAGACACTTAATGAAAAAAAAGGCTGACAGAGCTACATTTCACAGCAGTATTTGCATTTATATTTAATTTGGTGTTTTTATGTTTTTATTTTTTTTTACTGAACTACTCTTCGTGCTCTTTAATTTCCCCTTGGGGATAAATGAAGTTATTTGAATTGAATTGAACAATCTCTTTCATCTCTCCCTTTTATTATCATTAACACATGTTACTGCCACCAGCAAATGATGGATGAGAGAAAGCACGAGACCATAATCAGGAATGTGGTCGGTATCATCAGCATGTGTATATAAACGTGTGTCCTGATGCACATGTTAGGAAAGAGTGTGATACATATTAAATTGGGATTTGCTAAAGAAAACGTTGTTCCATAGAACATTTAGGTCAAAACCTTCACAGTGTTCTTCTCAATACACAATTTTGTCGTGTGCTTACAATTATTGTGAAATGTAATAATAGGTACTACAGGAAATAGTAGCTCAGTTGCAGAATTGTTGCAAACCTTTGCTAACTCAGGATTGATGCCGTTCTCTGCAGTATCTTCATTCTCCTGCAAACAGCAGTCACTCAGCGACAGATCAAACACATCTGGAGAGAGAACAAATACAACTAGAGAAATTACTGAGAGCTGAAAGCTTCGCTTGACTGAGCTGAACTTGGCTGAACTTAGCTTAGGAATCATTTCAAGTATGAAGCATTGTTAAAGTGAAAAACTAAAGCTGAAGGAGAAGCTAAAAGTTTAAAGTACAAAACAAAGTGAAAATGATAGAAGATGAAGATGAAGTTCTAAAAAAAAAATTGTGGTTTTGCTCTAAGGCTTCAGA
>JAPQRN010000006.1:16780926-16796822 GCA_037367275.1 Coranthus polyacanthus | reverse complement strand
TCACACTGCTTTAAAAAGTATACTGCCTGAAAGAGGACACATTTCTCTACATTTTTAATGTATAAATGTGTGTAGAAGTGAAATTTGTGAAAGGTATAAGGGTTTGTTTGAGATTTTTTTTCTTAAAAGCTGACACACCCATTATAAAAGCAGAAAAAGATGAAAAAACCTAAATATTTTAAAAAGTATAATAGTTGAAAAAAAAAAGGTTGAATAGAAGCATAAATTCCATTAAAGAGCTGGACATTTTGATACTTGAATGGTGTTTCGAGCACAAACGGCGTGGGAGGAGTTAGAGGACGAAACTGGACGAATAATACAGAGTTAGAAGAGACAGCAATCACACAATCAAGACGCCAAAGAGGGACTTCTGTTTATGAACAAAGACCGTCGACGTTACGCTGATTTATCTAAGCAGTCCATTTTCCACATAGATTAAAGGTCATACATACTAAATATACACTAACCACAGTTAGATGACATATATCCATCCCAGAATAAAACATGACTTACTGTATGTGGTATTTATGGGTAATATGGTAGGCAGACTTATGCAGAAATATATGGTTCATGTGCCTGGAGCAAATTTTCCAAAAGGCCATTCTGAACAAAATGGTTCATTAATGGTAGGTCATCATATGCTAGCAGCCTGATTTAGAGGCACACTAACAGACCGCAGAGAAATGACGGCTGAACCTATTACATCATTTCATCACTGCTCTCTGGGCCAGTGCTCAACGCTCTGTCAGTGTGTGTTATGTTACAGGCAGAAGCCCGTGCCCAGGTTCTAGTAGAGCTAGCACATAGGGTCGACTATCCTGGCTTTTGCTTCCATGTAAAATTTTTAATGACAAAGTATGATATACTAAATCAAGGTGGAGTCACTGGTTGGCGTCAGATCTCATTTCCTGTTGGGAATGTCAGGGACTGAGCCCCAAACCAGACGAAATTCCCAATCAAGGTCATAGCAAGATGTTATTTAAATGCATTAAGTCAGACGTGGAAGACTACATTTTTGCTGACACTCATTATGAAATGATTCCCCTCTTAAGGGCAACAAGATGTAACCAAGTTTTGGAATTATGCTAAAATTTTCCCTCATCTTTCTTTACTCCGGTCCCCCTTGACTTAATGTTTGTACCATTCCTCCAGCCATTTTCCCTCTTTTCCCTCTTTCCAAATCCATCATAGGTAAACCTATTATTTTCTTTAAAATAGACACAAAAAAAAACAATCTCACCCTGGCGATGGTCTGTGAGGTCCAGGCTTTTACGGTCTGGAACTGGTCCGTCAGGAGGACTGATCTGTAAAATGCGGGTCAACGTGCTGATCCACTCCTCCATGTCCTGCTCACTCTCCGCGGCCAGCACGAAGTACGTAACCTCATTCATCTTCAGTTCAAAGGCATGTTTCCTTAGACGGTTGTTCTTTAGGGGAAATGATTAATAAATAGATGTGGTTCAGCAACATTAACAGATACTGGTACAGATTTCGGAAAATATAATCACTTTTCTTACTTATGCATGTGGTTTTAAAGGTATGCTAAATGGTAAGCTTTACACTGGTAACTTTACCTTTTTAACAGCTGCTTCACACAGACGTAAAAAGTCAAATTAAGGACATTTTTATTTATACAGCCCGATATCACAAATTTGCCTCATGGGGCATAATGATGTGTACAATATACAGTAACATAATATAACGGTTTGAAATGTATTTCAAACAGGCCGGGGTAAATTGTATTGATATGATATGTTTGGAGAAGTTTCACCAGTGTGTGTTAAAACTGGTCCTTTGAGAGGAGTAACAGCTCCCAAAACACTTAGCAATCTAAAGGTAAACTAAAGCACAGACAGGGTTTCATTTCACGCATGTGCCTTTGTTTTATTTGCGTTCGAAAACTCACCTGCACCACACCCGTGCATGAGTCAAGGAAGATGCACCCTTTGGGCTCTTTTGAGATCTTTTCGTCTTTGTAGAAGTTCATAATGTAGGAGTTGTCCGTCAACTGCGTCAGCTGAAAATACCTCCTCTTGAATGACTACGCGGACAAGACATAAAGTTAAAATACATTAACCTCGCTCAGGGATAGTCTTAAGCCGCTAATTATTTGACAGATTACTAAAAAAAAATATGTAAAAAGAGACATTTTTCAAGTTCACTTTAACTCAATGTTAGCAGAAACAGAATCAATATCGATGGTGTTATATTGCTCATCAACAAGAGTCACAATGTTCATCAGGTCGAAAATCTATGCTTTAACTTTAGACATGAAGAAGAAAGGGTGAGACAGGAAATGTGTCCGAATAGATGGTGAGACATTCCCTCACCCGAACAGTGATGCTATTGTTGACAGTGCTGTTAAAGTTCCCCTTGTATAGCCAACCCGACCGAAACACACCAATCCCTCCTCCTCCTCCTCCTCCACCGCCGCCTCCCCCACCTCCTTTGGATGAAGACAAGGAGGTGGTGTCCTGTAAACACAAATAAGGTCAGTTACAGTTACGTAAGCTTTCCATTCAACCATCTAATACAGGAGAGCAGATGATCAATGGAGAAAAGGAGACTTTCTCGACTCACTACATCTTATGATGGCCACTTTTCAGTCAAATTATATTCAGAAACAATGTCCTGCTGACCTGTAATCAGCTAACTGCTTTTAGAGAGTATTTTTGAACAGCTTTAAGGCTGCGATAAACTAATTTTAACAAGACGCCCAGGATGCATCCAGTATGTAATTCATTCATACTAAAAGCATTTGTCAGACGATGCTCTTTACTGACCTCATCCTTGTCCATGTCCTCATAGTCGATCTCAAAAGAATGGGATGGCAGCTTCTCTGCTTTGTACAGTTTTCTATAAAGCAATGGGGAGAGAAGAGACAAATATTGGGGGAAAAAAAATGAAATGTAGGGGTGGAAAGAGAAAATGATTTCAAGAATTTAATTAATCCACTCCATTTAGCTGGTGCAAATGAGTGTGGGTGGCTGACTCTGCTCCATCGTTCTCTGTCAAAAGTCAACAATAGGTAACCATCACTAGATCCCGCTCCACTGATTTCACAGGCTGACTCGCCTTTGTGCGTGAGCCACGGGATGAAATGCCTTTGTGTGTGTGCTGTGAGCTGCAGAAAACTAGGCTGCAGTTTGTGAGGGGTAACACTGGAGCCAACCTCTGCTAAAAGTCTCATAGTTGTAAAAGCTGTCTCTTTCTATTTAAAAAATTGTCAGTGACTGTGGACAGGCCACTGACACGGGAAAGCTAATATTGCATAAAGCAACGTAATATGGCTGTGATTTAGTGCTATCTTCAAGGCTAAAATGTCAAATAATTGTAATAATTAATCATAAAAAAATCTGTCTCGATATGGTGTAGCGCAAACTTGTGTTTAAGCTGTGTCTTACTTTAAAGCTTATCTTGGATGTCAGTCCATAGGTCATGTGAACTGACTAAAAGAATACAGTGGCAACCCATGGGACAGACGAAGGACATTCCTGTGGTTGTGAGCAGGGCTGGTCAGGGTCAGCCTCACTGGGACTGACAAAACTCTGGATGACAGACTGACTGTTTATCTGGATGACTGACAGTCTGATTTAAATAAATGACTTACTGTTGAGTGGGCGTCAGATGAGAACAGATTTTAAAAAAGGGACTGAAGGAGCACCGAAAGTTTGTATTTATTTGAATAGGATGCCTCGTCTCACTCTGCACCCACTACCATCCTGTTCTTGTTAATGACCTCCCACCTAACAAGCAAACTGCGGTTATCTTTGATGTTTGCAGCTGCTTCTGTTTAAGTGGGGAAAAATGCCAGAATACAAGCCAAACAAACCTGGTTCAGCATTATTTGTATTTTGATCATATCACAGACGGCAAAATAAAGGACAGAATGAAATATTCTTTGTAATAGTTATAAGTTCAACAGTAATGCAGTAACAATCAAACAATAATCATTTTTGGTAAAAAAAAAAACACCCTCCCCTATGGTGGACACTAAAACGTGAAAAATGTGGCTATCGTTTAGAGGCCGTGTTTGGTTTGTCTGTTCTGAGCCTTTTGGTTAAGGAGGTAATAACTGGTCTACACTCAAACATAATGGGAAAACAAAAAGAGGAAGTCTCTTCTGAAACATAGGGGTGCAATATGGCAGAGTGTGTAGATAGAAACAGCTCTTTCTAAGGTAACTAATGAAAAAATAATTATGAGTATTATACTTCTTGTCTGCAATTAGATCCCCCCTAATCTAGCGTTGCAGTCCTTGGGATTGGTCTTGGAGACCGGCGTCAACACCACTTCTTGAAAGCCTCGGTTTCGTCTTGGTCTCGAGTACATTTTTGCTCGGTCTTGTCTCTGTCTCGAGGACTCAAGATTTTATTTCAAGACAACAGCTGTAGGGATATCACTGCATTTCTGTCGCTTTTTCCGATTAATTTGTTAACATCATTACTGGGGTTTAAAAAAAAAAAATCTTTAAAACATTTTTTTAGGTGTAAACATTTGCCAACTCTTGATTCAGGCTTTCCACAGGCTGCCTCATTCTGCCTACTCACCCCCCCCAGGGGAATCATCTCACCCCTTATCCCACATCAGTCTATAATATTTGAAACACTTGGTTGCTGTAATACCCTTTCTGTGTATCTACTCTGGTCTTGGTCTCGGCTTGGTCTCGGTTTAGGTGGGCTTGACTGACCCGCTGAACCTTTAAACCCTCATCTGTAGATATTGCGGCGCAGTAAAAAGTCTCACCTGGGCAGCAGGCGGTAGTCTCCAGCGTAGTCGTCATACTTGAATTGGACCACATTTAGTTCAGAGTTGTAATACTTACAGGCCTAGAACAAAGGATGAAGATGACTCTAAGTTGAATATGATTAAATATTAACTTGCCAAAAATAATAGCCTCTGTGGGAAACCTTGACCTGGGGCAGCTGAAATGTCTGAAGACAATGAAGAAAGCAACACTACAGCAAAAGTACAGTCAGACATTAGAACCCTAGAGGCCCTGCCACTGATGTGCAAGCTGGGATTCATCATTAGATTATTTAAATTAGAAAATGAACTGAATTAAAACTCTGTCCCCAAGGAATCTGCAAAAAAAAGATTGCTTTACATCTTTACTTGTCTGTCTCATGGGATGAAATAGAACTCGTGCTTGTGTTTTCACTGTTTTTCTCTTTCAAACACACATCCAGACACCCACATGCATGCAGGGCAGTTTCACATCCTCTCCTCTGTTTGTTCGGTGAATGTCATGCCATTATTCTCTTTTTCCCATTTGTTAACAATGTCACAAATTATAAATAGACTTAAAATGTTATCAGCTCCAATATCAACCTCAGAAGAGGCAACAAACACACATAAGAGTCAGAGTCAGACACACACGCTAGTCTCCAGTGAGCTGTGACGGTACTGTCTGGGGAGTTTCCGTTTATACGGATATTATTTCTCCACTGAGCTTTTGAGATTATGGTTGGTCGATCTGAAATGAGCCCTGATAGACCTACACACACACACACACACACAAAAAACACACACACGCACAGACAAACGGGCATCAAGATATACAAACACATCTGGTTCATTTTAGAGGCATGGTGGATGCATGGTGAAACCGCTAAACCAGCACCAGTATCAGGATGTCCTAAACTGACAGACCACCATCAACTGAAACCATTCTCCAAACCACAGCGCCCTCAGCTTCCTATAGACTAGGATAAAAAACACACACACACACACGGCCTTACCTGTCTGACCAGCAGACATTCAGCTTGTAGCTCTGCCCCCTCAGGAACTGTTGACTTGAGAGTCCGTCTCTCCTGAGGCACTGTGGAAACCTGCAGGGATAAAGGGACAGCGAAGGAGCCATTAACAGCAGCGAACACCTTCAGTAGAAAAATACACTCCGCTCTTTATGTACACTTTATAGCAGAGGTGGGCCACATGAAATAAAGATCACCTCCATAAAAATTTTACACCTGAAATAAAATATAAATCTTCAAGAAAAGGAGAAGAGGTGCTATTCCAATGCGGATATACTGACTGAATAATCAGGATATCATCAGGATATTTTTGGCTCAAGACCTCCACTTTTTCCATGGTGAGAACTTGATTATATTTAATAGGAAATAATCTACTCCTGCTTTTGCCAAAATTAAGGTCAGGACCCAAAATGGGTTGCAGAGCCATTTTATTGGGTCGCCAACTGTCAGAGTAACATATGTAACATAACAATAATATGATATGCAAATTCATTTTCCAAATTAAAATAGTAGAGAGTTTCTAAATGTCTAGTCAACTCTTACTGTAAAACATGCCCTCCCATGGGTTACAAGGAACACAAAGAAAGGTATTTATGTACGATAATATAGACATAGCCCACACTTATTTTCCTCGAAAGGGACAAAGTAAATAGCAGGTGAGATACAAACTCAGCTAAACTGCATCCATGGTTTCCAGATATCACATTTTGCTTTGTTGCTTACAGTACATAGCAACAACTCACAAGATTTGAGAGAACATGCAAAAAGTTATCAAGTTAATTAATACGTTTCCCTTTTAGGATTGATTAGAACAACATCAAAACTAAGTATAAAACAACTAAGTTTCATTATAAAGTATAATTTACGATCCTTCAAAAGAAATATCCTTCTAGAAGACTGTGAGAAGTGGAATAAAAACTAGTCAGCACTAAAAAGTGTTGAGCATAAACAGTGACAGGCTTTGATTTATACAACTCAATCAGATGGCTTGCACACTGAGCTCAAGAAGCAACTGGCAGAGAGACAGATCTAGTGAATGCCTTTCGTGCATTAGCCACACTCCACCAAGCCACTTTCACTTACAATTATGTAAATTAACTGTAGGCCGCAGAGACAAAGGACATCAGAGGAGATAGTTTTGTACCCAGACAGAGCTCGAAACCAGCACAGTCATACATTAAAAAACCTACAACTCCAGGGTCCAGATGCAAACACTTCTCTTTACCACAAGCAGCCAATTAGGTCATCTTAATGTGCAGCGGGCCTGCATCTGCATAAACACATTTGCACAGTAATGAAAGTACTAATGGACGACGAGCTAAAGGGAGCTGCAGAGCACAAAGTGTTGACTGTATTGAATAGACCTCAAGGCACAACACGACAAATTGACAACGCGCTGCACTTCGATAAACATCAATATATCACTGGCAAATTAAAAAGTGACACCTTGGGATCTTTGCTTCAAGGAAATGAAGCCATGGTCAAAAAGTTTGGTAATGTGCATGAAATTGATTGGCAATTAGTTTAGAGTAGGGCGGTACTGACCCCCAGGGGGCGTTTAGAGATCCCGGGGGGGGGGCTGGAAGCAAACCACCAACCACCTGAAAACTTTAACTATTTGCAAAAGAAGCAGTTTGCAACATCCTAGAACCTGCCAGTTCGGTCTATTCATGTGACTAGATGTGACGTTGTGACTGTCAGCTCTTTGTAGCGCAGCTCTACGTGCCTTCGTGAGCACGGGTACCATGTCAGCTCATACAGTTTCATGAGTCTGTAGCTTAATGTTACTTTTCGTGAGTCCTGCATTTGGTTCTTGTCAAATAAATAGTAAAAATGTATCAAAAATGTATATATAACACAAATAATAATCCATTATGGAAATCTGTGGCAAAGGATGAATGAATGACCAGCATACATTTTTTAACTACACAAAGCTATTTATATTTTACAGTTGGTAGGTTTTTAGACAGATGTGCATATAGTCCACAAACACATGCATATATTTCTACCGTTATTGAATTAACGTGGCGGCTCTGTCTTTTGTTTGCCCGTTGCCATGGTGAATCTTCATGTCGTAGCTCAGTTGATAATGGCTTTCTTTATTCACCGGGCACACGCTTAACTCAGAGTCAACAGACTCAGAGTTGACTGAACTAACTTCTTGGAACAGAGCCCTGGTACCAGGTATTTTTACCATAAACTGATGTGGAAAAATCATAAATTGTTTAATAAAATTTACCAGAATGCAGGAAATGATGTGTTTAATGCTCAGAATTTCCCGTGGGGGACCCCCAGACCCCTTGTTGAATTCTCACATCCCAATTTTCAAATGAAACCTACGCCCATGCCGTCATGCATTGTGGTTTTCACAGCACTCACAGTCTAACTCATCTAGATCAAACCAAACGTGACAAAAAAAAGCTACATTAATTAATGCCCTATAAAGCTGCATGTTGCACGACATAGCAGTGTGACATTTCTTTTTCTCAGATTCAAGAACATGTTTAAATAAATAAATAAATACAATTATCCCATAATAATAATAATAATAATAACGATAATAATGATAATGAATTGTTAATGTACATTTTCTCAAAATAAAGTTGAAATGTTACCTGTCACAGAGAGAATATTAAGTTCTTTCAGGATACCGTTGTCAAACAAAAAGCTGAACATATTTTCACATTAGAGTTGGAATTACACTTCTGCATACATACAAATAATGACGCTCTTACCGAGAAATCATTGTCAGGGAATAGGAGCAGGTCTCTGAGAGGGTCTTCCTTCAACTCATCCCCGAGTTCGGCGATGACCGCCTCATAGTCAAGAGGATCGATCAGCTTCGGCTTCTCCTGCTGTAAACGGAAACGCAGACATATTTGATGAGTGTTCGTTTGATTGGCTGTTCAAACTAAAGCTGAAATAAGGTAGTAGTGTGAAGTGACCCTTAGTATAATAAGATATGCCAAGTATCTAAACACTTCAACAGGCTTGTTGTTTTAGTAATGGAACTGAAATTTAACAGAAAGGCATAACTCAGGTTTTTTTTTCACATCTTAATGTATATCTTTTAACAGGAAAGTTGACAGAAAAGAAAAAAAGCAGCGTACGATTTCATGAGCCACTCCCTGTTAGAGTCTTAAAGTTTTTAAACGCAGCAGTCTTGGGAACAGTCACAGTGAATTAGCCATAACTGTATACCATCTTACCATTTAGGGGAGAAAAAAATCATGATCATGTACATGATTTTTTTTTGTGTGTGTGTGTTTTGCCATGATATCATTAGGAGCTAAAATAATCAGAGAGGAAGTAGCACTATGGTTGAAGTGAGTCTGTGACACGTAACACACGGCAATTAAACACAGCAAGACTACAGATGCAGTGACATTAACACAACAAAAAATAGGTGTTTTTTTGCAGTAAATGTTAAGTTCACATTGATTGGTAATGAAACCAACTCATACTGACACCCAACTCAAACATGAGTTGGATTTGGTTTCCTTTCCAAGGTAAAAGGAAACCAAATCAACAGCCACCAACTGCCTCTCTAACTCTATTTTACATGCTCAGTACATAAACCACCCATGTAGACGTATAGTAAGCAAGTTACACTCAATTTCTCTTTTCTCAATGAGATTTCAAACTAGCATGTGTTTTACAGTTTGAGCACACTGGTAATTGAGTTCTGTCATTCAGAAAGCAGAGCAGAGAAGCAGCAGCAGCAGCAAAACGAGAGCTGGAGCAGGCTGTGGTCAGGGAGGCAGAGGAAGTAATGATCTCTGGTTTGGTTCACATGCACACAGTATCAACCCGGGCTTCCACCCGACTGACAGAACAGGCCCCTCGGCTGTCAACCGAGACAGAAAATACAGAGGATCTGCGTGTCTACAATAGATGATCCGTGTTTTAGCTTAACAGTTAGCTTATCACAAAATGTATCTCATTAACTGTCAACAATTTTAATAACTGATTGCTCTACTTGCCCCCAGCCTCTCAGATGTAGCACATTATATGAATACTGTATCTGGGTTTTGGTCAGGGAGAACAAGCAACATGTCAGCTTTGTCATCTGAGATGTCAGGCTCTAAGCAACTGTGACTGGCATTCGTTAGCGTTTTCTGACATGTTGTAAACCAAACAGTGAACAGGTTAAATACACTCAACAGACAACGAGTAATAATTGAAGAGGAACCCGAGATTATTTAAATGTTTCTGTACTGAAAACAATACATCCGCAAGTTAATAAGATAAATAAAGTGAACAGGCAGGCAGGCAAATAAAGCTTGAGGTTTCATATGTACTTTATGACTCCAGTCTGACCCATGTGACATCAGAGTTAAATGTTTCAGGGGAAAGTTTGTCTTTCTTTTCTCGAGATGACATCTTTCACACCATGTAGCATCAACGTACAGTACACACACATGATTTCATTGAGTTGCCACTCTCCTCACTCACTCTTCCTGTCACAGAGGAAATGTAGCACACGAATACCATTCTAAAATACACATTACAGGCCAAGTAATGGTCACAGATAAAAGACGCAGTTTACAATCATCACCAATGTGGAGATCACAATTTCCGCTACAGCAGGAGGGTATATGTGAATAACTGATAGCAAAATAGAAGCATTACTGCGGCAGGAATGTGAGGGTGATGTAGGAACTAGCACCATTAGAAAAAAAACAAAACATACAAATACATACAATACTCAACCGGGCGAAGTCCGATCGCACTCGTTTGCTCTTCATTTTCCTCCTGAAGGTGATTTTGCTTCTGAAGCTCATTGTCGTGAGTTATTGTTTTATACATAAAGCAGCTAAATTCAAATAACATAAGAAAAAAAAACCAGTAACTGCTAAGTTGAAAGTGTAATAAACAAACCACGCATCAGGGGCATGTGCTCTACCAGAAGCAGAACTAGCACTGAGTAGGTTTATGAGTAGTGTGTCGGCACACGTGGATGTAGAGGAAGTTGGTGTTTGATGTCCAACACCCAATTTAGCGCACACACACACACACACACACACACACCCACATAGAAAAACACACACAGACAATGAGAAAACCCCGGGCAAACCAAGAAGAAATAAACCAACCAGATGCTTCAGTTTCTACACATCATATGTAGTCTCTCTTTCACTTTAATTTGAGGCAGTCACACTTCATTACTCACAGAGACTATTAGAGACTACACATCGCTACAGTTACACACCACCACCGCATGACACGCTTATCTTCCTTTGTCCAAAGGTATCAATAGCATACCCTCAGTCCACAAACACACACACACACCATAGACCGTATAAAAGACACACACACAAATACATACATATAGTTGGCAAACCATCAACTTCCTGTTCAAAAGAAAGGTTTCATTCTTAAATAGGTTTGTCTGCATGACAACAAACATTAAATGTACAGTATGCAGAATAACAACAGACATAACTATAAATGTATGTTCCCGATAACACATTAACAACATAAAAAGCAACAGTTGCTTGCATGGAAGCGGAGATACTCACTTCCCCAGATTAAACCGATAGCAGAACAGAATCTTTTTTAGAGGAACAAATTATGATGATACAACACCTCTGCCTGTTCTTTTCTTCAAATTTCAATAATTACATAAATAAAATAAATGTGGCCCCTTTTGTTTTATTCGTCCACATTTTTCAATAAGATATGCGCAAATAGCTTTTGTGGTGAACGCCAGAAAAAAGAAAGTTAGTGGAGTATTTTTTTTCTTTGTAATTTGGATCAGCTGACCTTTGAAAAAGTTTGTTGTAAAGTGGACATGGAACCGTGCAATGTGACGAAGGATTGTGTTTTTTTTCATTCAGAAAAAGCTGCTGCAGCAAGACTTCTTCATTTTTATTCGGAGGGCATTTTAAATTACATTTCAGTTCATTCATTTACTTCATACTTAAATTGCTTCAGTTTCATTATTTTACTGAACTGTCTTTTATTATTTTTTTTTTCATCACCATTGTTTACTTTATTGTGATTACGCTTGCAATTTACCCAGCTACTGCATGTTGTAAATAGGGTCAAAATAAAGCGAAGTGCTAAGTGTAGCGGCTCTCTCAGTTTAGTATGCAGAGCTCACATCAGTTAAAGGCTGGTCAAGCAATGTGAGACGAGAAACACATCTTGAGGTTGAAGTGCAAAAAAGTGATGTAATGGAAATTTTCAGCACAGACTTGAAGTGTAGATGGCCGTTTGACACCGTGTCTCACGTCTGTTACTGTGATGTTCATGAGAGTAAACGGAGAGCAGAGTGAAACGATCTGGCCCTGCCCTCTTCCAACTGAAGCATTAATCTTAATCGACTGTATGTTGTCCTAATTTAATAACCATTAATGTCTTTGATGTTTTGCATCTGAAACATTGAATCATAATTACAGTCTTACCACTGCAGCCCTTCAAGCCTACTTAACATTTGAACGCTGCAGCAATATGCAGCAGCTCAACCTCCCTCTTCTTCTCCTCCCTCCATCCTTCCTCTGCTTCACACCAGCTGCCTCAGCTGGCTCCATTCCTCCCTCTGCTCCCCTCCTCTGTCGCTTCCTCAGCTCATCAAACAACCTCGGCGCACTCCTTTATTTCTTCTCCCTTTGATTCTCTCTATGCCTCTTTTCCCGCTCCCTTGTTCGTTCTCATTTAAACATCCCTTTTAACATCTCTAGTTCACTCCCCCACTCCTCTGCCTCTGTATCCCTCCCTCTTAGCAGGGGTGAGGTAAAGTGGGCGTTGATGTTGGTAAACTACAGCTGTGGTAAGGGCACAAATGGAGCACTAGGCCGGTGGTTCACTGTACGAAGTGAGACAGAGGGAGAGGAGGGGGTGCTGCGAATTAGTCAAGAGAAAAGTCGAATAAATCTAAGTTGTGAAATGCTTGGGGCAGCGGGCCAAAAAAGACAGAGATGAAGGGAAATCACCTCTTTGCACGTCACAGACACAAGCTGGTCTGTGTCAGTCTTAACCGATTATTCATCCAGTTACGGGAAAGATGTGAAGACAGTGTGAAAAGAGAAAGGCGGAGCGTGGAGGAAGAGAAAGAGAAAGAGAAAGAGAGTGAAAGACTGATAAGATGGGACAGAAAGGGAAGGAGAGGGAAGGAGAGGGTGACAGAGACAGCTGAGACAGCAGAAGGAAGAAACCAGACAGAAGCCATCTGCTTTACATCATTAGAGCAATACAGGGGCTGGGGAAAGACACACTGGGACTGATGGGGATTAATACTTCTAAGAGAAGTTGCTCTCTGATGAAAAACAGTGTTCTCCACTTTTGTAGGAGGGGACTGATGTTGTTGAGTTAGTGGTGTAAAGACCACAGACCTTTACTCTCCTATTAGCTGCATGGAGGTCACTTTACAATACATAAGCAGCCTCATTTCACAATAATACAGACAAATATTCTCTAAATTCACCAGTCGCCTCAAAAACTTAATAAACAAACAGTAACACAATACTGAATGTCACTCAAGACTCCGAAGAGGTCCAGATGAGGAGGGACTCTGGTAGAGACACTGCATGTCCGACAGCCAGTGGACAACAGATGTGCTATAAACCAACAGTCTGTAATTTTGTCCACTCGCACCCCTGTATCCTCAGACTGTTTTCAGAGTCCTAACAGGGTTGTGGTTAAGTTTCGGAAATTATTCGAGTTAATTTGTTCCATAAGTATAATTTCCTGTCAGCTGTTCGCAGCCTGTTACAAGCTAAAGATCTTGATACCGTATCCTTCAGAAAAGACCGTCTCTTGATTGAACAATATACAGAATTTGGGCAAGATTCCGTAAAAATCTACAAGCATGATTTCATGATTACAAATGCACTTTTAAAAACATTTCAGTCTGGTTTCAGGTTTAGTTGCGGGCCAATCTTTGGTTTTTGTTCTTTTCGTTCTTGTGGATCTCATCTCAACGTCTGACGGTTAATGAAAAATCAATTTTGAATGAACATCTTAAACAATGGCGAGAAACCTCTGGATGGGTTTCATTAAGATTTCGTTCATAACTTCTGAATTGGAATATTAAGATTTCATTAAAACTGCAGGGTTGCATACTCATTAACAGTACTATTCCCTCTTTGCCCCTGCAAGGCCACATTGTATACAAATGTCCATTCTTATGCAGATGACACAGCTCTATTATCTTGACCCTCTCAATATCCAGCTTTACATCTCACCGCATGAATCTAAACAATGAAGCCAATGACCAATGAGGCCAGTAGCAAAATTTAAAATGTAATCTCCAGTGATTCACATCCAGACTCATTATCTTTTGTCGGTGAGACTGTGCTGCAGAAACCAGCTGTTAGAGGTGCTTTCTCCAAATCTTAAGAGGCAGATCTTAACGCAGCATGATTGCATTTTGGAATAAAGTTGTTCAACTGTAAATATTTCAGTGACATTTGAGCCTGGAACAGTGTAGAAACCTTGGCATTGTTTTAGGCGGTGATTCATTCTTTTGACAATGGAAATATCTCATGCTAAAAAGATCAGCAAACATAGTGAACAGCATTAAAACTGAACGCATCAGGGCCAGCTATGAGAATTCTTACACTCTGAAGAATTTGCAGGCAAACAGGATTTTGCAGTGTAAACTGTCATGACTTCACATTGCCTCAGAGACCATAAAAAAAAGGACACCAGAAGAGAAAGGAGGTTTAAAGGGGACAAAGAAAAGAAAGGGAAAACAGAAGGGTTGACTGTAAAGATCACACTCTGCCAAAACTTCTAACATTTTTTCCACTGGGCTTACAGAAACCAGGGTCTTTCTGGGAATAAAAAATCTGGTAGGAACAGATACCAAACAGATGGCTGACATGCAGAGTTGTACTGAAAAGAAAAGTCAGTCAGGAAAAACGCACTTCAGGTGTTATGCAACTGATTCACTGATTTTTTTCGGCTAACAGATATTCTTTCATTCATTCATTCCTTTATTCGCTCAGTAAGACAAACCATCTTATTCATGGTTGTGTTTGAACAGCTATTTTTAACATGTTCTCTGTAGGTCATATGCAAAGAAAGCACATTTTTCCCACACAAACTAGATTCCACATGTCTGACCCCACCATCCCCCTCTACTCTCCTCCCTCCATTTCCGTCATTCTGCCTCTCAGCTGTGAGGGGAAACAACCAGGCCCCAATTACTGATCATACATCAACCTCAGCAACAGACCCAGAGAGAGGCAGCCCCAAAAAGTATGAAATGGAAAGCCAGACATGCAGAGAAAAACAAAAACAGAATTAAGTTTCGCACATATTAAAAGTGACTGCTTGAATCTTGAAAAAGTTCTAACTAATCACTAAAACAGAACTTTTGTGTTGTGGCTCCAAACATGTTTCCATCATTGGAATTGAAGACATTCAATTGTGCATATTCAAACAGGACGCCACGCACGCAATTACTCCCCACCCACATATCCTTTTTTTTTGCACGCGAATTAGAAAAGAGGGGGTGCGGTAGGGAGAAGCGCAGGTTACCATTACAATGATGGTCAGAGGTGAGGTGGTAGTGGTGTACCCCTCTAGAGTGGGTGTGGCAGCATCCAATGACATCTGGTCATGTCGTGAACACATGTGACCGCAGTCTGCCCCGCCCACTGAGCGCAGGAGTAGGACCACGCTGGCCGAACAACCCATAATCCACTGCTGTTGACTCCTAGTTCGGCCTGATCCCGACCGGCAGTAGAGGTTTCACCTGAACGGAGGATATTCCAGTCTGGCCTCGTCTAATCCCAGCCGACCTGAGCTCAGCCTGCAGCCCTGATGACAGGCTGGTTCAGTCCAGCCCCTGGTCCAGCCAGTGGTGCTGTGCTTCACTTTTACCAGTCCTGCATTTACCAGTCCCCTTCACTTCACTGCACAGCTCCAGTCTCCGGCTCCTAATGTTGCTGTTGCTGAGCTTTCACCGCCTGGCAGCTTTACATGGCTCTCTCTCTTTCTCTCTCTGTCTCTCCCTCTCTTTTCCTCCAATACACACTCACACACACACACACACACTGACTGCAGCTGTGCACGGTTCAGCCCAACCCAGCTCACCCAACAAATCACAGGCTGCAAGAGTTGTCAGCTGACCAGAACCAGCTGCTACACACACACACACACACACACACACACACACACACACACACA
>JAPQRN010000006.1:16705487-16716486 GCA_037367275.1 Coranthus polyacanthus | reverse complement strand
GTGTGTGCATTTCCCTGCATGTAGCCTGGCGTGCATCTGTCTGTACCTCTGTGTGCACCCTGGTCTTGTCATCAGGTTAGCCGCTAGGATTCCTGATATCGCTGAAACCTGCCAGCCGGTTAATTAGAGCAGGCATCCAGCCGCCCTGGCTTCATTTGACTATCAGCCACCAAGCCACTTACTCCATAATTTCCTGCCTGAATTGGAGGGCTTTACTATCGCTCACTCAGGCAGATCGGAAGTTTCCCTTTATCTCTTGCATAAAGCCAGTGTGCTGCACCTAAACTAAGCCGGCCCAGCATCAGAATACTTACATTATGATTACAAGCGAAGGGTGTGAAGTTGAGACATAGGCAACCTTCAAACCCACAGCAAACAAAAGAAAGGAATGTGTTACTGGCTCTGGCAAAAATGTTGTACAGGCTTTTAGTTCTCAAGCTTGTTTTTTCAAGCCACAACTCAGTTTTTGTGTCCGTCTGTGTGTGTATTTCATATTTGTGATTATAAATTTTGAGTGTGTGTGCTCTTGTCTGGGTGTGTGTACACGCTGTCGTCCACTGTGTTACACTGCCTTTTAACTTTTTATGGTTTTCTCTTCATTAATTGAAAACATGACGGGGTGCTCTCGGGGCCTGATGGATGGAGCAGGAGAATTGAGAAAGCCATTAGCTTTACTGGAATCACAGCCTGTCAAGCAGTCAATACACACCGCTCTATGTGTCTGCAAGCAAAGATGGAACAATTATCCCTTTTATTAGGCAGCCACCGCACGCGTGTGTGCACGCACACACATAGAGCATAGCAGGCAAGAGGAGGGCAGCAATAACGATCAGCTAAAATCAGTCATTCATTACTGTCAAGTACACCTGACTCTCAGCTTATTAAAAACAGGAATAATAGGAGGAAGGAGATAGAAAAACTTAATTAGTAAACAATTGTGATTAGTAACCTTTGGAATAATTTTCTGACTGACTTTTAGAACAGTGTTATTATGTATCAGATTAAAATACAAGTAAAACACATCATTTGCATTTCATTTGCATACGCTAATGTTTCTACACATATAGACAAATTAACTGTTGTAAAGTCTATATCTATAAAAAGCACACCACATCTATTTCTCTTTGTTGCAGTGTTTTTAAACCTATAAGAGCCCTACTTAGTCTAGATCTTTATCCCAGATCTGCTCTTAGTTTTTACTGTTTTTTAATGAGTGTTAATGCATGATAAACACATGCAAACACAGCATGGCTGAGGAGCTATGAATAACATGAACAGCTAGCCAGAGTGTCCCAGGCCTCCCAGCCCCATGTGGGGGTCATGCCCCCTCACTGAGCAGTGCTGAGCAGCAGGAGGTCATGAGTTCACGACCCAGGGGCTGGTTTAGTAATAGCAGGACACTGCGGGCTGTCTGTGAGGGGATAGCTGGGACTGTGATCAATACAACAGGTACAGAGCTGTGCAGAAAGAGGCAGAGAGAAGGGGTCTCTGAGGAGATGAGCTTTATCAAAACCTACACACCATGGAAAAAAAAATACAAAGAAACACACCTCAGAGGAATTTATCATACTGTATCTTTATCATTGGCTATCACTGTAAATAATATCTGAGGCTCAGTGAAAAAAACAGCTGTGTATTTTGAAGATACAATACATGTTTTTTTCTTTTAATGGGAACAAGGGAGCAGAGAAAAACTGAAAAAATAAATTGAAAAAAAATAAAGGCAAAGTAAAAAGAAGTAGTGTGTCTTTTTTACCACCTTTCTGTCATTGCTATATAAGCGGTGGAGCACTTTACATAAGATTTATTACATCCAAGCAGAAATATTATCTTCTGCGGGTGCCATTCATCACCCAGGCTGTGAGACGCTGTGAATGATACCACCAAATTATGTAGATCAGCCATGTCTGTGGGGACGATTCAATTCGGTAACCTTGGTAACCCCAGGTACTCTGAACACCCCAGTTCCCCAACACATACAAATTTTGGCACATCACTTAGCAAGTTCAAATATGGGAACACACTCGCTGAAACCCCCCCCAAAAAACAGGTAGTACAACATTAATAGAGCCTTTGTGTAAATCCACATAAACACAAAGATACAAATCAGTTCAACACAAATAGGAAAGTAAATTCAAAGTTGAATGCATCCCATGTAACAACTATTGGATAAAACAAGGTAAACATAAAACTTGAAGAATATGCACATGGGAACCTGCAGCCAGGACATGTGCATCTGATACTGACTCTTGTCCATAGATGAGAATCATTAAAGGTTCATGTCCCTTTGTTGAAGCCACAGAAACAAAGGCACAGACCCTTTAACAGCGGCACTGACTTTGACTTTCTTGTTAAACAGTCACTGTTTAATCCATGTAGTCTAATATTTTAGTGGAAGTTTGTGAGTTTATTGCTTCTTATCTGATTGAGGAAAAGGCAGTGTTTGTCTGTCATAATTTTGTTTCCAAAGCATGACTAAAAAATAATTCAATTTTTCTGCATAACTTGCTTCAATTTATCAGTAATGTGTTGAAGTGGTGCCTTTTGCTATTCTGAATCTAGCTTTTCTGTCTTAACCAAGACCTAGCTACTGTGTTTTAACCAATCTTGCTACAATTCAGTCATGATCAGTTATGTGTTGAATTGGTATCCATTGTCCATCCGTCTTGTCTGTTTGCCATCATTTGATTTCAGCTGTCATGGCAATTAATTTGTTCTATATATGTTGTTGACTGATTCAACGCGCCAGTTTCTGACATTACTCTTGACTCCTCTGCTGTCAGTGGGCTAAGTCGATGAAAGTAAGCTAACATCGGTAGCAAGTACCACTTCGATTTTCTGGGTGCCGGGGGATATGCCATTCTCTGATGGCTCTTGTTTTTATCTGAGAGTGGACATTATAGAGGAGACAAGAAATGGGGGCAGATAGATGGGCAATGACATGCAACAGAGGTCTCCCAGACCGGGAGTTGGACTGGGGGCGTTACAGTTCATGGTCAGCACTCTTAAATGCTCCAGTACTGGGCCAAGGCTGGTGATTCTTTTTCATTATATCTCTGCCTGTGCCATACTTTCACTGTGGTGATTATTGTCAATATTAAATATGAACAAATGAGTCAGACAGTTCCTTTATTATGGCACAAATGAACTGTGTTGTTCATTTTAAGTCAATTCCATACACACCCCTGGCTGCACTTTGTCCTGTATGCAATCATGTATTTCTAGATTTAAATTTATTAGCAAAAACCTAGTTATGCAGCCAACATTTATACATTTCTACTGTCTGTTTCCATACAAAGCTAATTGAACCTCCCATCATTTCCCCCCACGGTCCAGTCTTGATCTGTCTCGTCTGTTTTGTCCATGGTTTTGTCTTGTTACGTCTTTTATGTTGTTGCATCAGTCATGTTTGATATGCACTGCACTATACACCAAGGGGTTGTTTTTTTCTATCCGTTATTGTCCCGTCACAGTAGGATGCAAAATGAAAAAATAAGCACAAGTATAACTGTTAGTAGTAAAAGTAAAAAGTCATCAGACAAATCAGTACAGATACCTGAAAAATGTGCTTAAACAGTAATGAAGTCCTATGTCTGTTTATTAGAGTTAACTTTTGTTGTTGTGTTCCCACTTACTCTTTGGATTTAAAACATCCTAGGGACACACAGGGCTGCACAGGCTTTATCAAAAACTGCCTACATATATGGAAACACTGGCAACCTGGGAGTCACAACCCCTCTTTGAAACACTTCATATACAATATTTATCTTACATTAATGCTTAAAATATAATGCGGCAGATTCCTTCTCCTGTTGTTCAAAGCTTAGACAAATGTTTTGTATAAAAATAATACAACTTGCTCTGAGCCCAGGTAGGTGTATCATAATTACCAATCATCTCTGTGCTTGTTCAGAAACAGGCATCTTTTTTCCCACTCCCGTTTACTCCAGCGCTGAGCTGACTCAATTATGATGCAAAAGGGTGTTTTTGAAAAGCCTGGCTCATTTCTAATTAAGCCACACACTCATACCTATTTGTAGCTCATGTCCTGACATAATGCAAATGCTATGTAAATTAACTGCACTGATCTCCCGCTAGCTCCGCACTCAGAGCTCCTCAGAGACTAGCAGGGCATTTAGTCATACTTTATACTAGTTTAGTTTCTCATTGGCTGAAACACAGGCAGAGGCAGTATACTGATGGTTCAGTTAAGAAACAGACAGTTCAGTATCCTGCAAATAATTCTGTTAATTGTTTTTTATCCAAAGCACCTCGCTTCGCTCTCCTCATCAACATATTGATCAGTAACGATTATAGCTGCTTTTCATAGCTCTGTCTTTTTTCGTCCCGTGGTCTCCACATGCCTTTACAGGCTACAACCTGCTGCACACCCCCGCCTCCCGCACTGTGGCCCCCAGCTGAGGCTGTTTAGACAGGCCATTAACACGCTCACTCTGCTGTCACTAAACAACCATACAACGGATGGTTAGGCAGCTGACTGACCGTATGTGAATAGCGTGGAGAGGTTAAATGTGGCTCTGCTACTGGCAGTGACATTGGTCCTGAACATGAGATACCACCCGGAACGATTACTGATTTATTTCTCAGCCTTAAGTGATGCTGAATTAAAAGCCTTCAGTTTTGTTTTGTTTTTTTTCCTAGCATTTATTCAAGTTTATACTCTGCAAAAACATTTTTGTTTTGTTAGTGTAAAAATTGTCTTATGTTATAATGATTACCCTCAAATTCCTAATATTGAGCTACACACAGCTGGAGCTTTCAGTCAAGACACATGATCATCATCCGACAGAGTTTGTCCAGTTATTTTTAATATTTAATTCAGTTAATTACAAGTTAGTTATGGGTTTCATTACATTTTAGAAACTGTATTCCTAATTTTAACTTTCTTTTTAATTTGCTTACGATGGTCATGTTTCCTCAACTAAAGAGGTTTCACATAATGATGAATTCTATCTATTCTATCTATCTCTGAATGACACAGTCAGTGTTAAAATAACCAAATCATATTTATTTAACAAATAATACCAATAATAATGAATTGTAATTTAAACAAATAATCCTTTTTACTTTCCTGATGAAAAGGCCTAATGGCTAAACAGTGTGAAAAGAGCATGGGTAAACCTCCCAAAAGAAGCTGGCATTAGTTTCTTTTGTAATATATATATGTATATATATTAGATGTGACTGTACTTATTCTGGTTACAAGCCACACTCAGCATTATTCTGTTCCAAACTTTAGAGAAACATCTACAGTCTCTGAGATCATTTTAAATATTAGAACAGCCGGAGCATGTTTCCTATTCAGACTAAGCAAAATATAAAAATGAAATATAAATACAATAATAGAATTAATCTGTCCAAGTCTAGACATTGCTCTCTCTTGACTCATCTGTGCCACCAGTTATTCCTTTGTATCTTTGTCTGTTTTTGTTCTCTCTCTCCATATCTATGTGTCTATGCTCAGCCCATTAATTGTGCCCGAAGAGTGCCACATGCCTCAATGAAAATAAATTGCTTTTAATTTGGGCTTTCCTTTTTGCCACGGCCGGCATCACTTAATTTCATTAGCTCTGAACCTGTAGATCGCTTTTTCAAAAGCGTCATCTCATGGACGCACTTGAAAATGAAAAGAAGCCACTCTTTTTTTCCCTCGCTCCCTTCTCCTCTCTCTGCGCTCCTCAATTAACAGAATCGTTTCCTTTCAACTAAAATGAATGTTATTGAAACCAATTAGCATGGACTGGAAAATCTCTCGTTAATGAGGGGAGTGTGGGTGAGTAAACAGGAATGAAAAGATGAAATTAGAGAAGAGGCTCTTCTTGTTGGCCTGGAATAATGACATGCTTAGTCGCCTAATTGTCTGGTGAAAAGCACTGCTGCGATAGTAACAGATTGCGGTGTTCATTAGGCAGCAATGGGCCACCTGCTGCTGGGGCGGCGAGCCCGCAGTCCCCGTACACGTGTTTATCCCAGGGGGCACTTTTTTTTTGGACACAACGCTCACTATGAAAAGCAAATGAGCTTGCCAATATGCTGCAATGTTGTGTCCTTATTGCCAAAGCACAGAAGCATGATATGTCAAATCAAATGAAATGAATGAAAACCAATAGTGTGAAGCTGGAGGGTTTCCTCTGTTTTTTGATGATGTTGATGGGGGAAATGACCTATAAAAATACACGGGTTAGCAAAACTATGTCATTTCATTATAAATCCTAAAGATACATATTCTATTCATCATTTCTGTTATCATATTTCATCACAGGGCTCTTTATTGGTGCTTTTGAGGCCCAGTTTGTACAGAGTGTGAGGGTTGAGAGAGGGATAATGGGCCTCTAATTGCAATGTGGATCAGGTTGGGGAGGGGGTGGCGTTCTCCCAGCATTTATCCCCCCTCCATGAAATATTTAATGGCTCGCCGGGAGAAACAAACTCTAAACACATTCTCTAATTCATAACCTGGAGATAGTCTTAGACGTAAGAACATAGTGCATCCATATCTCGATCCCTCCTCTTTGTCTCTCTCCTGCGCTCTCTCCTATTATTCCTGACTACACAAAAAGACAGAAAAAACAGATATGAAAGTAGCCGTCCTAAGTGTAATGTTAATTAATTCATAATTAATTCTCACATTAGGACTAAAATGGGGAGCACATATTCTTAAGCTCAGTGGGGTCTTGCTGTTGCTTTGAGGCATAAGTGGAGAGTGTGGATTTTAAAGAGCTGTGACCCCTCAGTATTTAACAAAATAAAAAAAAAAGTCATCAGGTGCAGCTTCTTTTTGACTATTTTCTCATTACTTTCAAGGCCGCGTGATGCTCTGGTGGGTCCACATATGATCGTGTGTATAAAAATGTGTTCATATTTGTAAGTGTGTGTATGTATATGCTACATATCAACATTGTTAGCTTGTCATGTGGTCTGGCACTCCCTGGCAGACATCCACCAGAATGCTAATAAGTCCCATTGTTGCATGTTGCACCGTCTACAGCTGTTGGCCATAATTATCTTGCAGATAACTTAAAGGGTGTCAATTAAAACGCTGCTCTTTTTCACTCTGCTTATGTATCGCCAGTGTCCCCCTCCTGCACAGCCCTGCTTCTCAGGGAGTTAAGGTGAAGGTTCAGGGTGAGGATGGAGGTGGGGTGAGGGTGAGGGTTGGACCGCTTCGGGATATTTCTGTAAAACTAAGCTCTTGTGAGTAATTTGTCAAACATGCAACAACAGTATAATCGGAACGCGAATGGATAAACAACCAATTTCCTGCTTGAAATAGTGCACGGATTTACTGTACGTGTTCAATGTGTTCTCACAAGCCAGATTCATTCATGAATTTCTAATAAAAAAGAGGGGAGGCTGTCCCTGTGGAGCTCCCTTTTTAGGGGCAGGGTTTGGGTCTTGGTCTTGAAAAGGCTAAGCGTACCCTAGATGCTCGCCCCACCCTGTTCACGTCACATGCTCCAATCCGCCACCCGCCCTCACCCCTCCCTGCCCCCTGCTTCCCTCAGGGATGGTTCAACCTTTGAAAATCAGGGTTTAGCTTTACAGTGTAAATGCTATTTGAAATATTTGTCTTGCAGTTTTTTTTTTTTTTTTTTACAATAATAGATAATAATAAACACTTGGCTTTTTATGCCCTACTATCATAAAAATCAAAGTATGAACACGTAACAAACTTCACACTCAAACAGTTGAGGTACCAAGAGACTGGATTAGACTTTATGGTTCACCATAACTTAATTTGATTAAAGATGAAGCTGATTAAGCAAGATTAGTTTCAAGTGTAAGAAACAGAAAGGGAGATATAATCAGAACTGATTTCTTGTTGTCGGATGCGGTGTGGGATTCAAGACCTGCTACCATTAAGGTCAGACCAGCTCCTTCGCTATGTTTTGGGGCTTCACAATGCAAACACAGATTAAATTTTGAATTATCTGTGTATTTTAAAGGTCTTAGGGGGATCGCAGTCAGAAAACAGCACCCGTCTCCGTCCCCAGAGATTTCTGATGCTTAATTGATTTGTGCACAGTGACACGCCCATTCACACATCCATCTGATCGCCTTTTGTCAGTGGCACGCGCTGGGATCCCTTCTTCTCCAACCATATATATGCAAACACGGGTTATGAGCTGTGACATGACAGGACCTGCTGGGGTGACACATCAGCCATATCATTCACCTCGTCTCTCATTAGCAGTGTAGGAAATCAGAAAATAATTAAAAATCAAAGCATTGCTCTTAGCTGTTTTTTTTTGTTTTTTTTTTTTCCGTCTTGTTGGTGGCATGGCAGTGTTGTTCTCTTTCTCTCAGTCAGACAGTTGGCAGGTGGGGAACAGGGGAACAGGAGTTGCCTATAGGTATTGATGAATGAATGAATAAGGAGTTATTGAGGAACCCATTGATTGTAAGCCAATTCAGGATTAATGGATGCCAATAGGTTGTCTTGGTTCTTGAATAGTGGATTAGGGTCAGAGAAGACAGTCCTCTACGCCTGTCAGTGTTTCCTGCTCCACATGTCTATTTAAAGGTGCCACACAATTAAAAACAGTCCTATTGTGCATCGCTACTGGAAAGTCCCTTTTTAGCGTGTTTAGTAAATGGATTGTTTTTTGGTTTGTTCTGCCCGTAGATGTCTGAGTAACTACATGGATGGATGGATGATGGACTTCTAAGATAAACAGGATCTGAACCTAACATTTCAGAATATCTCATAGTTTTAAAACTTTCTCTTCCTCTGTGATTAGATAATCTAACTCTTTATTCCTGGTTTTATAATCTGACGTTTCCTGTTTGGCTTTATATTTCCTGCTTCTGGTGTATACAGCGTCGAGAGGAGGAAACTGGAGACTGTTGTACTGGATTTGATTAGACGGAAGCGTGTCTCTATGCACTCTCTCTTTGACCTCAGGAAAACAATTATTGTCTCAGTCGAGTTTTGGGCCCCCTGTCACTTTCCTCATCTCGGCCAGCGTTGCATTCTTTGTCATAGAGTTATTATAACAATTTTACTGCATGTCTTACAGTGCATATTGTAAAATTTGCACACAAAACTATTCATAGTTGTTAATATATTACATTACTTCATTTGTCCCTTATTATAATGAAGTGCAACCCATCTTTAATAATTACATATTGAAACTGTACACAGATTAATGAATATTGAATTATACTGCTTCAATAATGTTTTTTTTTTTTTGTTTGTTTTGTTTTGTTTTTATGGAGAACATACAGCCTTAATGTATTGTGACTGTTTATCTGAAAACTTTTATATCTAGCAGCTGAGATCTAATCCACTCCAAATACACTTTGGCTCTGTTTAAACCACAAAAAGGATTTAGAAAAATAGCATTGTGATTAATGCATGCTAACTACATAATAGAACTTAGAAATGTAATTAACAGTAACTTCCTGCGTCTAATTGGTATGCATTGGATTCCACCGAGAACAAAATGTGGAATATTAGGCGCGTATTAGAGGCATTACTTTTTTATGTTAGGAACACAGCTTAAATAGTGCCATTTATTATTTATTGTCTCTTTTGTTTTCACTTGGGACTGCAGCGGTGAATACAATAGTACGTGTTACTGTAGCTCTTCCATACAGTTGTAAAGCTCTCATTTGAGGTTCGTGTTAATGATGTGACGGTGCAGCTGAAAAATGGAAACTGCACAGGCGTTCACTTTGTAAACTAAAACTGCTCGATGCTCAGACAAATAATGTTTTCTCATTATATCTCTTTTTTTTCTTTCTCATCCTTTCTGACATACAAAAAGGAACAGGAGCTAACAGGAGGGGGGCAAAGCTGGATAAATGGTAGCAAAGCAGTTTATTTTTAGCATGTGGTGAAACTCTGCTGCTCCCTCATCTCCCTTAAACAAAAAGGAGCGTTTCACACTCAGATTTAACGTGGATGAACAATTTGGATGACATTGAATGAAAATGTCATGAAAATTATCCGTGGAGGCAATTTTTCAGTGACGTTTCATTCACAATTCAATACTGTGTGTTTTCATTTCTTTTTTTTGCGACCGAATTCTAATGAAGACGATGTTCGTGTAATTTGCTGGATAAATGTTGGTTCTCTCTCAGAAGCTCTCATTTTTGTTCCATTAGTTTTCTCTTTCTTTGTAAACTATATGACAATTGAGTGTCTGTGGAGGCTTAAGCAGAGGAGGCGGTAGGTTGTGCGGTATCATACAGCAAAGCAATTGTGTGTGCATTAGGTTCACGAAGACAGATTGACCACACACTGGAGAAGAAATGAGAAAAACAACAAGAAAAACCTAAACATGGGTGACAGAAGGACAGCAGCTTTCAGGTCACTATGGTCAGCATGAAACCCCGCTCGCTAAGCCCTTCTTCGATTCTTTTATTCAGTCGCCACCTACTAATATTACAATACAAATCTATAAGGTTACTTTATTCTGTAAGAAAAATATCTGACCACCTGTTCCCTAGATTGTGTGAATTAAAAAGGTTAGCAGGAAGATATGTATTATACAGGAGTGTACGATGTACAAAGTTTTCCCATGAGGACATTTACTTCTTGAGAAAATATTGAGAAACTTGCATTGAATTAGTGAGTTAAACAACAAGTTGACTTCAGAAATCTGCCTTGAACAGTTTGTCTGGTTTCTGCCTTCACTGTTTAACAAAAAAAAAATAAACAATAAAAAACAAAGTAGAATTTTAGGTGGGCAACAAGATGCCAAATGGTGTTGCTCATCTACATTTTTGAAACAAGCAGGCTTCTCCCTGAAGGCGCAAGTTCACACACATGGCACACACACGCTGTCTCACTTCCTACAATCTTTTGTCACCTGCTGCAGCACATGTCCTATGCAGGACAGTGGCCTGATGGGAAAATGGGAAATGGGCTATCATCGGCCTAACAGGGCACCGCAGTCCACTAATCAGATCAGGAAGCCGGGTGTGTGTGTCTCAGAGGCAGATAACGTGTGTGTGTGTGTGTGTGTGTGTG
>JAPQRN010000006.1:16666744-16686890 GCA_037367275.1 Coranthus polyacanthus | reverse complement strand
GTATAGTAGCATGTGTGCTCAAATTCTTTTAATTTTTTTTGTACATGTTTATCACAGAAAATAAGTTAAGGCCATTGAGTTTCAGGTAGAAAACATGTCTACTTGTACCCTTTTTCTTTTTGTAAAAATATGAAAGCGGTCAATTTGAACCAAATACCGTACCTTTGTATGGTATTTGGGAGGGAGAGGAAAGGGAAGTGAGTTTAATGTGCTAAATGTGCTACTTTGCCGCTTCTCTCTTTCTGTAGTCACCGTCTCGAGCAATGTACCCCTCACAGCACTGTTATTAGATACATGTCAAAAGTAATAGCATACAAAAACTCTGAAATGAGAAAAGAACTAGGGATGTACAGATATATCAGTATCGGCCAATATTGGCCTTGATGACTGACATTGGCTATCATTAAATGTTATATTCATGGTTGTTTTATACATTTGTATATTTGAATTTGTTCTCACTCAAAGATGATGTGATGACAGTCTGAAAGACTTTAAGACAGTGAAGTCATTATTTTTCTAATGAAGATGTATTGTGTCCTTGGCACAAAAGAGGGATAAAATGAGAATAAAAACAATATAAACAAACAGAAAAAAACAAATAAACCTTTATTTTAAACATCATTATCGGTATCAACTCAGAACTTCAAAATTGGTACATTCCCAAAAAGAACATGTATTTATTTATTAGTACTAATTATCTATAAATCCTCCACTTCAGTGTGAAAACTGAATATTGATGAAATACTGTTGAATTGCACTCTTTATTTGGTTTGACATTCAGCAAAGTTTTGTGTCAGAGTATTCTTTTACTGCAAATGTTCAGATGTCATCACTCTCCTTTATTACTAATAATATGTATTAGTATCAGCCCTGGAACAAAACAACATATCGGTCGACCCCTAATGCTTTTTACAAACTCCAGATAAACTTATTTATCACACTAACATTGACATTTATATTCCTCTTTGGCTTATTTGTTTGTAGGAGGTGGAAGTATGCAGGCGCCATCAGACTAGGACTGAAAAATGAAGCACAGCACCGACCAGAGCAAAATGTTATGTGAAATAAAATCCAACATTCAGCATCAAGTAACATGCCCTGTGTCATCTGACTGCTGATATATATGATGGTTATCAAGCTATCTTGCTGCGCTCTGTTAACCTTAGTCTGCTCACACTGAGGACTCTTAGCAGCATACAGACAGTTTGATCAATAGGTCAGTGTGCTGACAGCAGTCCTCAGGGTGCTGGTAGAGGGAGACTGGGTGGGTTGGGGTTGAGGAAGGGGGTAGTTAAGGGTGATCATGTATCCCACAGACACCAGAAGCACCTAAGCAGGGTGAACAAAACCCACAAAACACTCACTTAACAGATGACCTTAACCTCAACCACCTAAGTACTATGAATGCTCACGTACTGCTCTTATACCTTGATTCCAAAAGGCTGCTGAAGTGGAAAACAAGAAATTTTCCTTTTCTTCTCTTCTTGCTCTGTTAATTCATTCTCACCAGTCACATCATCACTTTGTTTGTTGGATGGTTACTTTGTTACTTAAATATAATATGTTACAGGTTATTAGTTAAAAATGTAATAAGTAATGTAACTTTTTTAATTGCGTCATCAAAATAATCGTACTTATTTCATTATTACCTTGGGATTACTTTAATAATAACTGTTTTAAACTGGGTAATAAAACTGAAATTGAGCAGTGTAAACCTCATAACAGTACACTGCTCCTAATGTACTGGGATGGGTTAAATGCAGAGCTCAAATTTCCCTTCGGGGACAATGAAGTGAACTAAAACAAAAAGAAAAACACTGATTCAAATTGTTAAAGCCCTTCTCTGATTTCAGAAGGAAAATGTTGAATTTCCAGTACTGAAAGTCGTTGTTGTCTGATGACATGGCCACCCCCAGCGTGGTCAGCTGGCTGCAGCCGGGCGTGGTAGACTCAGGTTGCTTAAAGCAGCGTTGTTTTGATTGGCAGACAAGAGGCAGTGTGAATTCAAACAAGCGAGGTAATCAAATCTACGCTCAAAATATAAGCACTTACTGTCTTATAAATGGAGCCTGAGTAGTTATAGCTATACATATCTGTCCCACACAATTTGCTGGCCTGGGTTGTCCAGAAATATAATATATAAAAATAAAGAAGGCATTCCTGTATGATGAAAAGATGTAAAACAACAGAACGAATGTTATGTTTGACATAAGCTTTTTACTGAAAAGAAGGTAACCCCTTTGTAATCCCCAACATATTATTGTAATCTCATGTCACATTCTTTCACAATAATTAACAGATTACAATTACATTTATTTTGTATTTTAATTATGTAACACCTTTACATGTAAGTAGTTACTCCTCAAAGCTGGTTATAGGTTTGTTATGTGTAAAACTACATGTGATAAACCTATATTATTTATCCCTAAATATTGACATTTCACCCTTTGTCCAATTTTCTAAACAGTCTACCTTGAATTATTCCCACTTGTATGTCATTGCATGGCCACCATGTCCGTCTGCATGACAGATAAATAAAATGTGTGTTAGGCACATGGGAGATGCCGGGACAGATAACCTCACATTTACATTCAAACAGAGCTTTTGACAAAGCCTTAGCAACAGGCTCCTTAATCAGCGGGCTGGCTGCGCAGCCTCGGCCTGCCTTCTCCTCTCCTCTCCTTACAGCCATGATCTTGAGAAGGAGCTTTAAATTGGAAATTATTACACATTAAACCCTCTGCGCGCAGGCCAGGATCGAACTGGATCAATATCTTGCCCAGCACAATAAATCAGATGCTTTCTCTCCCCTTCTCTCTTTTCCCCTTTGCTTTTTCAATGGCTATAGGCCACTGTTCAACTGGAACATATTTAAATTTTCTTGTAACAAATTAATTCCAACATTTTCTCTTGATTGAATTAGGGCAAGTGCTGGTGCTGTCACAAGTGTTTGGGCTGCTCCTGGGGAGAGACAAATTGCTAGGCCTGGACACGGGTAACAAGCGGTGGTGTTGAGTCGCTGATAATCTCCCCACTAATTCTCCATTACAGCAAAATGAGGCCATAAATCTTCCTGACAGCTGATCGATGTAAACATTGTTTCCCCCATGATTGCCAGCTCTCCCAACGGAGCTACTGTCCGCTCACAATCCGCTGAAATTACTCCCACACCAGCCCTCCCTCCTTTCTTCTCTCCCTGGAACTGGTGTGTGTGCATTGGACTGGCCTGGCGGGGAAACCAAAGTCACTGCTGTCCTGTCTAGGGAAGAGGTAGCCATCTAATTTTAGCTCAAAGCCTGCTAAACAAATGGAAAATATTAATCAAAATGTCTTCTGTTTAACCACTGGCACAAGCAATTCTTTATAGAAGAATGATTGTTCTATTCCCATCACATGGTCTTGCAGGTGCAATTGAATGGAATGAAAAAGACTGTTGAAAAACGAAGCAAATAAGAAATAGGAGGTAGAGCGTGCAGTAAAACAGTGATTTCTTTTCTAAATGTAGCTATCAGTCCTCCTCCTTCTCTGTGCGTCTGTGATGGCATGAGGCAGAGTAAACGGCAGTGAAAGATTGAGTTGTCAAACAGTCAAAGCACAAGGCTCGTTATCAGCGTGTTCACTGTCTGATAATATTCTACACCATTATTAAAATCCAATATGCATGCAATTACAGAGACAGGGAGGCTGTTAAAATGGGACGTCTGGCTGTAATCACAGACAGAAAAGGCCATTTTAAGACATGTCATTTCAACAAATGCATTAAAATGGCACATATTAAGCATTTCGGATACTCATTTTATTCACATATTGAAATAAACACATCAGGATTATAAAAGTAAAAAAAAAAACAGAAAACAGAGTGTATAGTGGTGGGCAGATACTAGCTGATACATTTGTTATTTTTCTTTATCTTATTATATCGTTGATCTTTGTCACTGCTCAAAGTTATTCCTGCACGTCTGCATCTGTGCTGCTTTTTCTTTTCTCCGTCTGTGCGTCTTCTCTTAATTGGCTGGTTATTTACCACAAGTGCTGATCAAGAGTTGAACTTACTCTTTCAAGACTAGCTGGTCAAAAAAAGGGTCTTGAAAGTTTGAGACATGAAAACCTTTACTCAAATCTTTATCTTTAGAGCATCTTACTGTTTGTATTTGTACTATTATACCTATTTGTATCTAATAGGATAGTAACTTATTGAAGACTTTTCCAGTAGTTGTTTGAGTTCACAGATACAGTCTAAGATCTAACAGTGATGGAAGAAGTACTCAGATGCTGTACTTAACTAAAAGTACTGATACCACACTGTTAAAATACTTTACTACAAGTACAAGTTCTGCATTCAAAACATTACTTAAGTAAATTATGCAAATATTATCATTAAAATGAAGTTCTATCCATCCATCCATTATCTCCCGCTTATGAAGTTAAAATATTAAAAGTAAAAGCAATCGTTGTGCAGTAAAATACTTCCTGTCAGTGTTTTCCTATTATATATGATGTTTTTGGATGAATATGAATATACTGCAGCGTATGTGTATGTTGTATTCTGTAGATGTTTAAGGCTGAGCTCATTTGAACTATGCATCACATTCTATAACATTGTCACGTATCTCTAAAAAAAAAAAAACTTTTCATGAGCTACGAAAAACAGCCCTGTTTTTAGCTTTGTGACGATGCATTTTTCAGCAAACCCAAGAGGCTTTTTAAATATTTATGTTCAATTATTGTACCTAATGAAAGCCTAAGAATGTTCTCAACCCATGCAGGAAAACTTCATTCTTCGTTCTTTTTCAACAATCAAAATCAGCACATTTGGAGATACGCGGTTTTCACTGGACAGGAAGGGGGTGAAATTTTGTCATGCGAAGAGAAGCTACAGCTGTCGGACAAATGTAGCAGAGTAAAAAGTACAGTACATGCCTTTGATATGTAGAGGAGTGGAAGTGTAAAGTTACATACTCAAGTACAAGCGCCTCAAATTTGTACTTGAGGAAAAGTACTTTCCATCAGCCTGGTCTTCACAACTAGTTTTACTTTGTACCAAGATAATGTATCAAGTTTTAAGTTGATATTGTTCCATGTATATTTGTGCTCAGTCTATTAGGGCTCTTTTCTCTGTCCTTTCTGCTCGCTCTGCCTGTATGGGAGCTTTTATGAGTGCTGTGACCACAGAGCACCCAGGGGGCATGTGCGACAGACCAGGAGACATCCTGCAATGGCTCAAAAGGTTACTCGGGCCAGCACTCCATTGCAATTGGTCCCTGTCTGGCTCTGTCACTAGCATTATGACTTCATCACCCCCGAGAGAAGAGGAAGAGAAGGAAAGAAAAACAGTTTGCACTCATCCGTCAATGTCCATCTCAAATTACAGCTCAACCAATCACCAGCGAGGATCAATAGGGAGCGGCTGGGCAGGTTGGAGGGGGTGGTGGCAGGACAGAGAGATGAAGAGAGGAAGGCAGGGTCTGAAGATGCTCGCTGAAACACAGAAGAATAACTGATCAATACGGAAGGATGGATTTTGTCATTTTAAAAAGGGCTGTCAGAGGTTCGTGCACTCCCACCTGCTCAGAGCTATATTCTCCCAACTCAGGCTGTGGATGACACATACGTCCATCACATCACAATCTTTCTTTGCCGCTGCCTCCTTCACAACTATTCCGTCTATGTTTGCATATATAACGACTTTAAGAGATGATTGCACTCAATTACTTTCATTGGCTATCAATTTGCATAGATCAGTGCTACGCTTTTAGAGGTCAACCTCAACAATGATCTGTCTCCACACAGTTGTAATTGCAAAAGCGATTTCATTATATTGTTTCATCCTACGCCTCCTCCACATTCAAAGTCACAATGTGTGTCAAGCCTGACCCTTGTACTCCTTCATGCATGAGGAGAAGAAGATACACTGCCGGTGCCAGTTTGATGAGAGCAGTGTGTGTACACTGGGTGATTAACTCAATAAGAAACAAAGATCTTTATTGGGATGCTCTGCGCTGTAATGGTTGTTTGATTGGAAGCCAGTGGCTGTATTGACAGGTGAAGTGGACTGATTAATGGGGGCTTAAGCCAGAAAGGATAACAGTCCTTCACATGGCTTATTTAACTCTAAAAGAGTGACTGATGGTTCACTGCAGGAGTGTCTTCTAAATCACTCTGCATTGAAGCCTCTAAGCCCGGTAATGGGTCCATTTATGCACATCGTCCCAGGAAACATTGATTTGCTGAATTTTAATACAATCCTCTGTTTACTTTTGTTCTCAACATGTGAATCCTACAGCTTACACTAAAGCTAATTATGACTAGATAATGAGAACCATGAAAATGTTCGATATTCAATCTTAAGGTCAGAGCAGTTTTTAATTGTAATGGCTTACATAATAAGGGTTATATTTTCCCAAAGGCACCAGGACTGGCAAAGAAACTCAATACTAAAATATGCTTTCAACAAGAAGTAATTACTTTCTGGGTGGTAATTAATAACCTTAATGGTAACCCTGGGTCAAGAACGCATTGATAGTTTTAATTTATAAGTTAAAAGTTATTTAAAGTGGTACAAAGTAGTACAAATGCCCTTCCACTATATAGAAGCCCACACCACGGTACCTTATAGCTAATAGCAGCCAAGCTGTCTGTTACAGCTCTGTGTATACCGCCTTATGCTAAGTATTTGACCTAAGGTGCAGAGTTTTAAAGTAAGGCCAGAGGAGTAAAAGGGAAAGTGGTTTTAGTCAAAACAAAGCATGCAGAGGAACTGAATGAATATAGAGTATCAGTATTATGTCTGTCATGAGGGTCAAAGGTGACTTGTTTGGGGCTTGGTTGAAGCTCTGGTTTCAATTCAGTGGATCAGAATAGCTCAAATTGACACCAGGACCCATCTGCCCACTGAATTAATCCTCCACTCTCTTCCATTTGGCCGTTTTTTTGTTTTCTTTATCAGCTCCATCCATTTCTTTATTCATTCAGTTGACTTTTGAAAGGGAAGAGGTGACATGTCCCGGGGCATATATGTGTTTTTAAAAAACCCAGCGATTTCAAGTGTAACATTTGCAGACTTCGGGGTCACTGGCAGTTATATTTTCCCTCTCCCTCCTCTCTCTCGCTCTCTCTCTCTCTTTCTCTCCCTGTGAAATCGATCGTTTGTTTGTAAGGAGCTCAAACAGAGCAGCAGAAGCATTCAGAGCTCTGCTGGCAACGCAAGCACACCAGAAATGCTGCTGGGGAAAGAGGCAGGCAAAAGGCAGAAAGCTTCCCCTCTCGCACCATCAGTGCACATGACCTTGGGGCCAGAGCGAGCTAGCGAGTGAGCGGGCGGAGGAACCGCCCAGCGAGCACTGTTTCACACAGAGGAATATGGAAGGCAGAGTGGAGCATGGGTCTTCGAGCCCTAGCCCTCTACTTAAGTGAGTGTAAATTAACTGAAATAAAACTTTTAAAGGTCAATATAAATTTGATTTGCTCTCTGCATACTAAGCCGTAATCACATTAGAACAAAGTTCCCCTGCTCTTTGAAAAGGCTGTCCTGTTATGTTAATCTATTTGGCTGTTAAACATGAAGGCCAAGCAACAGGTGAGGAGCCTTTATGTGTGTCTGTGGCCCCGCTAATAGAGAGAGACCGTAGCGAAACACAGACAGTAGTCGACAGTAGCTGACACTGGCTATCAAACAAACAGCACAGGAAAGATGTCTGCCAAGGAAACGGCCTCTGGTGAGAAACACAGAATGAAGGAAAAGGGAGCGAATGGAGCGACAGCAAGAGGAGATGACAGAATGACACACCGGGGACAGAAATGTTTGTTTTTGTCTCAGCCTGTGCGTGTAGGGTACATGCATGCCCCGCTGCGTGTATATTCTGTCTCTTTCTCTTGCTCTGTCATAGTCGTCTCAGTGGTGACTGAGGCGCTGGAGCCCCACGGGGGTCAGCCATGTAAGGAACATAAAAGGCCAATTTAATTTAGCACGTCCGCGGCTACAAAGTATTTTAATTCCGACAGCTGTGACTGAGGAGTTAATATTTGACTTGTCAGAAGTGGGGCCGGGGCCAGTGAATCATTGTAATTCTCATTAAGAGGCTCTCCCCCAGCAGCACCCTAATGCAGAATAATGAAAGTCAAGACGGAGTGAGCTTCTAATGCCAGTTGAGGCCTATCTTTTAATATTCCCCTCTTGATGGATTAGGGAAGCGGGAAATTCATCTTGGATCATAGGGCCTAATTTAATAAGGGATCATTCCAGGAGTATTGCATTTTATAATAATGTCATTTAAAGTGTCGTCTTCCATTTTTACTGTCCCATATGTATGCTTATATAATGGTGCCAGAGGGATGTGTTTTTACAGTGCTTGGATCTCTTCTGTGTCCGCACACCCCCTCCAGACCACACTACACCGTCTGTGTGTCTCTCTGTGGTCTGCAGGCTCTCAGCTCTCAGGTTTTCATTTCATATTTTGATCATACAGCCAATTGAGCAAGCACTTATGAGAAGTTCAGTTACTCTAGCTTGTTGCTGTTTGCCCAAATTATTTCTAATAGTATTTAGGGAAAATCACTGTGATATGAGTGTTGGGATTGTAAATATCACCCAAAGGAAATATTATAAAGATACATTACATTTGCTCCATCACAAGCTTCTAAAACCTCTCTCCGAGAGGCAGCGCTATATTTATCCAGCCCACTCACAAAAGAGAGAAGGCTTTTAGAGAATAAAGTAAACAAATGTGACTAATATGAAGAAGTGTTGACGTTAGCAGCAGCATAAGGCTTATAAATTATACCATGCAAAGCCTGGTATGAGTGAAAAATGCTACTAAAAACGCTACTGCGAGTGCATTTTTGCTTTATGTACAAGCAAGTTTCAACAGAAAAGCAATCACAATATCATATTTGTCATTTAGAATTTCCAATTTTGCACATATAGAATGTAACACAAGCCTTTAACCAGGCTGTGTTGGTTATTATTACCACATTGCAAAAAAAGATTGTAGTGCTTTTATCCACAGTATTGCAGGTTTATATAAACATACTGTTCTCAGTGTACTATATTGCTTGTTATTCCAAATAACCCACCAGTGGGTATGTCTTGATAAATAATAAGAGGATAATTAGCCTTATTATCGTCAAAATCTGTGAAAGCAGCATTCATCCAAAGACCGTCTTGTCTCATAATGTATGTAGTTGTTGTTGGATAAAGTCATCTGAAATTAGTGTAAATGTTAAATGGCTTCTGTCTTTAATAAGCTCGTCTGGGTCGGTGTTTTAATTCATATTGAAATACAGAATAATAACCATTGCACCTGGTTTTGTTTCTTTTATGTTGTGGTTTCCTGCACAGTTTTGCCCATTACTTATGTTTTCTCATTAAAAATTGTGCTTCCTATAACTCCTGTTGAGATGACCTCTTGCCATCATTATTCTGACAAATACCCTAATACACTTTAGTAATCTGCTATATTTGTATAGCTGAGAGAGAGAGACATTTGTCTTTCCTTATCTTTAAAAAGTTTCAACAAACTGAAGGTGTTAAGTATATGACTGGTTAAGATACTGCTACTGTTGTTTCCCACCTTCTATTGTGTATGAATTGAAAAATGCAGTACAATCGAATACAATCAGTAAAATCAGCTGAAAGCTTATTGGATAGTATTTCACATTCGACCAGATTGTCTGGCACAGGTTTTTCTTTATCTGACTTCTGGGTCTACAGTTGTACTTGCTGTAGGTGGTTCTACCAGACCGCTTCCAGTGCACAGTGTGTTACATGTGACCCTTTAAAAGGGTTCCTGTCATCATTAAGATAAGAGTCAGTCTCTCAAACTTGCTTTAGCTCAACAAAGTGCTTCCTCTTTAGCACACTCATGTCTTTGGCACCTCCGTCTCCCTCCTCCAGCATGCTCTTCATTCTATCTGCTCTGCACATACCACCGGCCTCGTCCTTGCTATAACTCTGTCTTGCCTTTCTGTGATGTAGTTTCAATTTTCCAATCAGCTATAGCTTCCTTCCTCTCCATAACAGAGCTGGATATCTGTTGTTGCACATATGTATATTCATTTTAAGTGCATATGTCACTTGGAGAAGTTGCATTCGCTGCACACTGCGATCCATTGTTTCAACATCTTCCACTTTTAACACGTCTTTTCTTTTTTTTTTTTTTTAGAAGCAGCTAGATGGCTTCCAGAATCATATGCTTTTTAAAATGTAGTCACCGTGGAGATGCCTGAATAGTGTATTCAATTGTGTGCAATACCAACAGTCATTGTTTTTGTTTAGTTTAGATCAAGACAGAATGATGTAAGGAGTCTGAAAAACATAAGTGTGAGAAACTCAGAGAGACACTGAGAAGTACCCGTGTGACAGGAGGGAGGGAGCGACTAAGGGCTAACTTGTGAGATCTATTTTTACATCCCATTTCAGAATGAGATAGTGTCCTTCTCTCACACCCACTCCCCCACCCCACCCCCACCACCCACTGTGGAGGAAACTAATGCAGGCCTATTTAATTAGACGTTGGCAGATTGTTGAGCCAACACTGTAATCCAATAGAACGTCGCACCAGGAGGGTCCTGCCTCCTCCGATGCCTCCTTGGCCCCATAATGCAGCTCAGTCAGCTCTTCGCGTTTTGTCTGCCCTTCTCTCAGCTTGTGACATCAATTTACATTAGCCTGCATAGAAACTAGATGCATTCTTCCCACCAGTGGCTCACCCAAACACGCACACAGCCCACTTAACCTGCAGCTCCCAGTTGAACTTGACATGGTCGCCCACCATTATACATTACCTCTCATGCTCATCTTATTAGCCTATAATAAGGCCTGTGTACATGCGCGTGTGTGTGTTTGTGTGTGGTTCTCGTATGTATTTATCTTCCAGCTCAGGGACGGCGACATACATTCACTTGCCTAAGGAGTAAATTACCATAGCAATACAGCTGTCAATACTGTTGTATCAATGAGGGGACACAAGTGGCAGGATCAATGAAAACATCTGAATAAGATGCCCTGGATGACAAGCACTTTCCTGCTTTAAAATTCTATTACTTTTAAAGCACTTGACCTCTTGTTCCCATATTTCACTGCCCCAAAAAGAAACTTGGTAAACTTTGTAAATTGCATTTCATAGATAATGCTAAAACAGTGAGTGGGTTTGCATAATGACAAAGTCTTCTATGATAAATGATCTGACTCACACACAGACAAATTCTGGTTACAATATTTGCTTATGTGGAAATTTAATGAGCTTTGGAGACTGGCATGAAGGCGTTTATGCAACTGTAATGCATTTTATTGTTATTATTTATTTTAAGCTTCAAGATTTAAGAGTAGTTGGCATCTGAAATGCGCCCAAAGCATCTGAGAGTCCAGTCTATGGGATTTTAGACATAAAACATCAATCTTAGATCTAATAAATATATTACATTTTGTTTATTTAGGTGCTCCTTAAAATAAACTTTGCCTGATGATGAATATTCAGTTCATTTTTCATTCAGTTCATTTTTATATACCAAGTGTAACACATTGTTAATGTTTACAAATTCCTTAAATCACATTGCGATGCGATCATAATGCATTTCTCATAAAGTTATGATGTGTTTGTATGCAACTACTGAGTGAAAAACTGTAACTAAATCACAACCAGCATATCTATCATAGAGTTGTATGTTTTCTAACATCAGTAAGACGTATTGATTTTTGCACATATGCAGATTTATGGCTGAATGTGAAAACAACTAACGGCTTTATGAGTATAACATTCACGGTACACAGGTGATTGATGCATATACTGAAAACCAGGGGCTATTTTCCATCACATCTAAACTTTGCCTTGACCACACATGTCTGTCACCAGTTCAGAGAGCATTTGAATGTGGTTGACAGATATATAAATGGTTATAAATGGTTCCCCGGACAGAATGTTGAAAAAGTGTTTAATCCCAGAATGAATGATCCTGGACCTCCCCGGATTTACCCACATTAAAAAGACACTTGAGCATCCTGATACAAATACTGGGTGATTTGTCGGGTTTTTTGTCATTTCATGACATTTTAAAATGACATTTTGTAAACTTCAGACAGCGTGAATACAATCAATATGAGATGAGTTAGGCCTGTGTTTCCAAAAGCCTTTTTGTAATTTAAGAGTCTGTGTACAAACATCTGATGATTGAAAACAAGTACTCGATTATACTCACACACAGATGATTGGATCTTACCAGCTTGTAAATACAGAGAAGCATGGGCCAAATGGTTAACATTTACTGTGCGCCCCTCTTCTCTCTCTCTGGCTCGCTCGCTCTCAATCTTTCTGTCTTAGCATTTCATTTTGTTCTCACACTTTCTTTTTTTTTCTTTTCTGCCTCTCGTTCCGACATACTCTCTGAGACCACAATGCATACATAAACCCATACACACAGAAAATGCACACACACTCACCCTCCAGTGCATCCACAAACACCAAATGTCATCTTTTTTTTCTTTTTTTTTTTTTTGATGGAAACAATACAATCCCCTTAGAGTTACTAATGCCCATAGGTCTCAACACATGCACCCTTGTTATGTCTTCTTCCCGGGGCAGGGAGTTATACATTATGTTATCTCCCTAATCTGCAAACCAGCTGCAACTGGAAATGAATTAATAACAAATAAAATGCACCCACTACATAAAAATGTGTAGATTGCCCTGGGGCACCTAAACAGGAAACAGTGAAACAATTAGACTTCTTGTTTTGTTCTGACCTCTGTTTTGTTTTGTTCTACTTTGCTGCTGAATAGAAGGAGCTGGAGATAGAGACTGTTGTTTTTCTGTGTCTGTAATCACCACGGTTAAGCCTCCCTGGTCATAGCAGGGGTCAAATCTGTGTGAACACCCACTTTTCATCCTACAGTGAAATTAAATACAGTGTTACTGTCGAGCTGTATGAATGCTGTAATTCTCCGCTGACTGCAACCCACACTGAGTGCTGCGGTTAGCCACCCAGGCCTATATGGTGCACGCATGTGATAAGAGGCAGCGATATGGCGTCCTAATTGCTGGTCTGAGTGCTATTGGAGGGAGTTTTCAGCAGGTTTCTTTTTCACTTTCGCTCCATTTGATGTCTTTGAAGTTGGTCTTTTATCTGCTGTTGCTCCTGATGGCTGTTGTCTTTGGTGTGGTGCTGTGTGCGCCCTGCTCTTTGAGCACTCCTAACATGTAACAAAGGCAAGCCCTCAGAGAGAAAAGAAGAGAAAGGGAGCTCTCTCACATTCTTTCTCACATAAATTCATACACTCGCAAGCACGGGAACTTGCTGTATATACATATAATCACATTTAGCGACAGTCGTTCGCATGCAAAAGGGGGGGAAAAAAATTGCATCCGCTGTCAATAAAATCTGCTCTCTGTGATTGTTTAACATGTCCTAATTTGATAAAGGGCCAAGTGCGGGAAATGAGAGAGTAGTGTATTTGTCTCAAGGGTTTAGTAGGGTAAATATAGAAACACAGACAGCACCAGTTGATATGAAGGATACCATGGTGTGGAGTGCTATTGTGACTCACCAGGCTATGATGATTGGATGATTGTGTGTCTGTGTCTGTGTGTGTGTATGTGTGTGTGTGTGCGCGCACTGTTAGCTTACACACATTTGGATTCATACATGTGCAGTATTAGTGTGTTTGTAAGGCATCTGATAAACACTTCATTATAACTAGCCCACTCTTTGCACCTCCAACTCATTGTATAAAAATCAATTACAATAGCAAAAGAGCGAGAGTGTGTGTTTTTTTTTTTTTTTTAAGTGGGGGCTGAGAGACTTAAGGGAAAGCACGGAGCAAGCGTGCAAGAGGGAAAGACAGCGAGAAGAAGTCAGAGAGAGGCTGGCTGGCTGGCTGGCTCCCGGCTGGCTGTGTGGGGATGTGTGTCTTAAGAGTGTGTTGAGAGGAGAGTGAGAGCGTCGGTCGTCTCCATGTCTAATCAGCAGAACACTTGTGTGTCCCCGTCTCATTGTCTCCTGGGCCCCTCAGAGCGGAGGCCCTCCACTCCACCACCACACCTCGGTACATGCTGATAGATGCCGAAGTGCTCCGAAAGGACGGCCAGACTGTTTGAGCAGGAGTCATGACTTCAGACTATAGTCATAAAAGAGTGTGTGAGGAAAACATTCGGGAATATGATGTGAAAAGACCTAAATGGGGCCTTAATATTGATTCCACGCTTCAGGTGATGTTAAATCTTATTGGAAATGAAGTATCACTATACTTTTCATAAACTACCCAGGGATGTCCTTGCAGTGTACTCAATAATGAACATAGTGACACTTGCAGTTTATGGCATTTTTAATCTAATTGCTAGGAATAGATATTTGTTACTTAACTTTTAAATCACCATATTTTAATTTTACTGCCCAAATGAGGATTAGAGCAAAATTAAATGCCCTAAGCCTAACGTTTTACAGTTAAATAACTATCAACGGTGAAATCAATTTGGCCACTCTGATTACCTTGGCCTCACTCTGTAGTCAAGGTAGAAACACAGCGGGTCACAGCACTGCTACACTCTGCTGTGCAGCCTTCCTCAGTGGGACAGTCGCAGGACAGGCACGCCCCCGACCCCTCTCTGCTGCTCCATCTCGGGGCAGCAATGCGCGTTCCCGGTTGCAGCAGTTTCCCAGTTCCGTCTCCTCCATTACTGGCGAGGCTCAGAATCAATAATTCAATAGTTTTGGCGTCTAAATCCTGCCCCAAACGGCGAGATACATAAATGCTCCAGACTTTAGTGCAGACTCTGTGAGATCAGTATTAATTAATAGCTAAAGACATTGTGTTTTGTGTGGAAATATCGGAAGGGTAATGCGATCTGGATTCCTATAATTATAGGCTCCCGTGTCAGGTGTTTATTAAATGTTCAATAAAAGGCGGTTAAGATGTCAGGAAATGAATCAGGCAAATTTGTAAGTCAAGTGAGGCAGCTGTGAATAAATCTTTCTACAAAGACTATGGGTTTCTCTCACTTTGTGAGCTGCCTATAGGCTTTATTTTCATGCGTTATGCCAAACTTTAGGCCATGACAAACAGCCAACATTTAGTATTTAGTGTTGTGGGCAGGAGGCCAGTTTCAAGCAGAGGCATGATTATACACAACAGAAAATTTAACTGAATGCGGCCATAGCCTCTGTACCGTTTTTTTAAACTCAGATATAATAATATTACATTAGCTGATATAATCTTAATTTTCTTCATATAAAAACACAAGTTTTGCAATGTGTTAAACGAATTTTCGATTACAATAAAAAAGACCAAAATGAAATCCACATTGTTTTTTTGTTTTTTTAGACAAGTATTAGGCTGTTAAGATATGCCATGGGTTAAGAAGAATTAAACCGCAAAGGGACGACAGTCTCTGAATTAAAATGCGTCTTCAGTGCGGTACAACTTTTTCTTTACGCCACTCAAGAGCTCCATGTGTTTTTTCTGCCTGTTTCTCTAGCTTGTACTGGAAATTACCAGTCCTCCTCTCCAAACGCTCCATAACCAAACTATGAATAATGTATTGGTTTGGCATGGGAGCAGCAACAGACACCCATGTTCTTGACTAAACGGGCCTGTCACAATGTGACGTTATCAAAAGACCTACATCTACAGCATGAATTATTAAAAATCTATTACTCTCAAAGGTTGAATAATAATAACAATAATAACAATAATAATAATAACAATAATAATCATAATAATTTTGTCGTGACCAATTAATGTAAAAATAATGTCAACTCATTAAGGAAACTTCAGTTAATTTATTACAGGAAAGAAAAAAACATTTTTGTTTAGGTGGATTCACGTTTCACATAAGTGATGGAAAAAAGTAAAACAATTTCATGAATATTCTTTAGAAACCCGTGCCTCAAGTTCACTTTCACTGTTATAAAAACATCAAATTACATACAGAAAGCACATGATTTTTAATACACAGAAATAAAGTAAAATACAAAATGAACCAAGTCCCCACAAGGCATTCTTAAAGCCACTAAATAATAAAAATAATGCATGTTTCTTGTGTATAAACATATTTTACACGTGCCCGTACCGGTTCGCATACAGTCCTCGCCCCCTGTTACTGTTATTCGTTGTTCAGTGAAGATGGCATGTGACATAATGTTGTCCTTTAGGAGGGACCGCCTTGCAAATATGGACACTACGGGTTATCCTGACAAAAAGTTCAGCATAGCCTGCACATATATTATAATCTCACATTTCTGGTATGTTAATTTCACCTTTACCAGAGGAGGTCCAAACAAGGCCAAACATTCAAGTGAGAGTTGACTTTCTTCAGAAAGGGGAGGAAAGAAGTAGAGAGGGAGGAAGAGGGGGAAGAGATGGGTCACATCACGTCATCCATGAAGACAAACTCATGCAAACACTGCATTTTAAAATTTGGACACGAAACGCAAGAAGGGAGAAACACTTCGAATATTCCCTGTTTTTTGTCTCTGTTTTGTCAAAGAATCCCCGCTCTGTCCTTTTACAGAGAAAGCGTTTTGAAATATAACGAGGCCAGCCTCTATATAGATTCAAAGTGAAATAATAACACTGATAATATAATATTAAAACAAAACTATTGCAGAATGGTTCGCCTTGTTTGACAAAGAATCGACCGTCCCAGCTGCATCGTTCTCCTCCCCCGGGGTGTCCCGTGGTCCTCCTCGGCTGTGGTGGCCTCAGAGAAGGGACATGCGTAGCCTTGCTATTCGTCCCATATGCGCCACTATTCTGGCGTCCAAAAAAAAAAAAAAAAAAAAAAACACGTCTGTGTCGGCTATAACGTCACCGTCTTTTTTTTTTTTTTTTTTTTTTTTTTGTCTTTATCTCATAAATAGCCTATATTTTATAGTTATACTCGTCGTCCTTCATTAAAAAAGAAAACATAAATATCGTCCATGGATAATTTTTTTCTCAGCGCGTCCTTGGATCTGGAGCCTAAGCGTTTATGTTCAGCGTGTCTCAGTGGCGATGACGTGCCAGACAGTTTGTGCACGCCCCGCGTCCTCGTGTCTTCCTGGCGTCACAGTCCCAGCGCGGCCGTGTGCTTTTTGGCCTTCAGTCTCAGGTCGGCGATGCTGGAGTTCTTGCTGGTGTTCTTGGCAGCTGCGGCGGCGGCCACGACGGAGGCGGCGGAGGCCGACTCGGCCGCGAGCGTCGCCAGGGGTAACCCGAACGGCGGCGCGGGGAACATCATGTAGGGCGCGTGCGCCGCCAGGTGAGAGTGCAGGTGGTGCTGCGCGTGGGCCACGGCGCTGTCCAGCTGCAGTTGCGCCTGCACCTGAAAGGAGAAGGGCGGCACGTTGCAATGACTATCCTACAGGACGGGACGCACGGATGGGGGAGAGAAGGGGGAGAACACGCGTTAACTTTGCAGTGGGTGGTTTGAAGGGTCATTTCACCTGTGGCCTGTAGACCTACATGAAGTTAGCTTCTAACTGTAGAGGCCTAGTCATTAGAGAGGCCATCTCTCAGGGCTTAATCCTCCAGTTTTGCTACTTAAGCGCTACTGAACATCACCGGCTGCCGTGTATTTCTGTGGGCACCTGGTAGTCACTGCTGTTCCTGTGGCTCAGAGGTCAAGTCGTATTTGGATTCAGTTGCTTGACATTGAATCTCGATTTAATCTTTCAAAGCTCTTGTGGATCAAGCCCAATACAAAGCCAGGCGAGGCCACTGGTTTTAAGTGAAACATAAATGACTGTTCTGCAGACTCTCACCTCCATCCTGTCCCCTACATACAGGGGCGCAAGTCCAGTACTGTTACAAATAACCTATTAATCATAGGATGTTTGTGTCGGAGGCCAGATGTAGGAAAAACATTCAGGAACTGCTGGCATTAGTTAGATCGCAACTCCTCTATCAAGCTTACAGGACTAAAATATTTGCTTTTTGAAGTTTAAAAAGCTGCGTAAACGATCCACAAAACAATAGAGATTTTTTTTTTTTTTGTACTGGTTACACTGTGAGCAGAAGTGTCACTGTGGTAATAAGAGTTTAGTTACCCCCTACATTGGAACTGGAGTCTCTGCATAGCATTTGGGCAGAGACTGTGCCAAGACAGCAGTCTGGGGATTGGTCTGGTTTTAAGACTAGATGCTTCAAAGTAACTTGCCTGTTGGAATGGCATCCGTAAAGCCCCCACGTTGACATATGGCGCTACACGACAAGCTTCAAACTGATTCGCTGCTCCAATCAGGACTCCTGGAAAAAAAAAGAAGAAAAGATGATAGCCTAATTGTGAGGACAATATTCAAACCTCAAAGAGTAAATTGCGGGGCTCAATAATGAGCAGTAAGCTGATTGTCAGAATAAACTGTAATAAACACTCACTAAAGAAATCACAGTGTTTTTTTGTTTTTTGTTTTTTTTTTGTTTTTTTGATGGCATAGCCTAATTAAGTGGAAATTAAGCCATGACTCAAACAGTAACGGCGCGTATAAAGATGAAGGGTGTTGCAAATTGTGTGTATTTGCCTCGGAATAGAAAATAATAGAACAAAATAGAATAGTCTACAAGTGCCAGTGACAGATAAAAGCGTACCTTTATGTAACTGGTTTTCCTGTTTTCTGCATTTGGCTCTTCTGTTCTGGAACCAAACCTGCAGGGACAGAAATTAATTAGAGACCTACTGATTGGCAGCTGCTTGTGAGGCCATGTGTAATTCCTCTCAAAGTGACAACAACCGCAGAAAAACAATATCCCCGAGGAGCTCTGAAATATTAATGACACTGCTTAACCCCAGATTTTAATTATTACATTTAGTCTACAACAAGGGAGGGAGTGGGGGTCGGAGCAGGGAGACGGTAGAGTTCAAATGGAAAGCAGCAGAACTACAAAAAAGGTGACATTAAATTCTTATTAGGAGAATAGAAACCCCCTTGTTGAAATGCGCAGGACTATTGGACTATAATAAATAACCTTGTCAGCGTTGGTTTCATCTTTCTATAGATTGGTGTCCCCGAAGAGTTGAATGGACTCTCAGATATCGAATAGCAGCAAAGCTATTACGGTTTTGGACATCAGAGCAAGGGGATCTGAGAGCATCTCCCTCTTTCTCTTCCCATCTCCCTCTCATTAAATGACCGCTGAAATTAATTACCCTTATCTGCTGAAAATCCATGTCAGTGAAACGCTTAAATGCCTTGCAGTTGTGTCTAATCACCGCCATAACACGTACTTGCACAAAACCCCGCTTCAAAGATAGCTCACTTCTCTTTTCCTTCTGTTAAAATCGACAAGCGTCAATTTCAGAGAAACGCCTTGGAACACAGATTAAACGATTTATTACTATGATAATCTGCTTTGAATCTCAGAGACAAAGCTCGAGCTAAATTAGCCCACAATGCAACATGTCAATCTGCAATCTCCCTTACATTAGTCCCATTTACACAGTGAAAGCACGATTGAAATATCATATTGATTTGGCTGTCAGCTAGCTTCATTTATTGACCACAGTATATGTCAAGCGGAAGTCCTTTTTTTTTTTTTTGTGCATGCTTCAGATGTAATTTATTGCGATGATAAAAGCAAATGTTCAGCTGTTGGTGACTGAGACAGAATTAAAAAAAAAAAATAATAAAATTAAAAATTAAATTCTAAAGAAATGTGTGGTCTTTGCACGCAACTGGTAAAACTTAAAAAGATACTATGCTCTAATAGAGAAAGAGAGAGAGAGCTGTTTTTGATTTGGGTAGAAAATAATACATAATTTATGCAAATCCCCGAGCCGTGCCCCTTGTTCGGGACACAATACGCCTTATTGGTGAGATTCCAGTTCAGGCCGGGAGAGCCTTGCAAAAAAGCTGGCTTTAACTTTTTTTTTTTGGGGAGGGGTAGGTGGGCTGGGGGAAGTGGGTAAAGGTTGAGTTTTGGATGGAGAGCCACTGGGCCCGTTACGATTTCTCTTTTTTTTTTTCTTCTTCTTCTTCTTCTTCTTCCCAGAACAACCGCCATATTCGATATATAGACAAATGCTCGGGCCTCCCCTGAGCCACAGCGCGTAAAAGAGTCCAGAATGAGATATATTGCAGGTTTTGGACTCGTCAGAGACAAACAGCTATGTCTTCATTGTCCCATGCTGTCCTTACACAAGACGCTGAGCCCCCCCCCCCCCTCTCCCTCCCCTGACTGACT
>JAPQRN010000006.1:16645839-16662677 GCA_037367275.1 Coranthus polyacanthus | reverse complement strand
TGGGATGCCAAGAGGAGCCGCGACATATTCACAAGGAGCTTTAGAGGAAAGCTCCAGTGAACATATTTGGCTTCAGTCCCGCAGTTGCTTATAGCCCACAGTTGCTTTAGGCCTGGTAAATTAATCTAGCTGTTAAGTTTGCGGTGCGTTTTTTTTTTTGTTTTTTTTTTTTGTTTTTGTGTGTGTTTTCCATGTTGTCGATTTTGATTTGAAACGGAATATCCTTTAGTCAAAAAAAAAAAAAAAACAAACACCAAAACAAATCAATAAAAATGTTAACGTGACAAAGGAATTACGAGTTATTATTAGTATTTTTATTATTATTATAATTATTATTATTTATTATCGCGCGTGTAGGATAACAGAATTTAAAGCGTATGAAATTAAACAGGCTGCGCGAATAAGCATAAACCGTAAAACACAAAAGTTTGGGGATCCCCGTGAGACAAATTATTCGGTGTCTCCACGTTAGCGTTGGTTTATGTTTCTAATCAGCAATTACGTATGTATTTTAAATTGTCATCATTAGTGAAGCTATATGGGTTAATATTAATTCTCAGTGGACTTTTTTAAGCTATTAGGATGTTAAATAGCAGCTAAACGTTTAATTATAGTGCCTCTTGCGATGCATTGCCATTGGGCTCTCTAATTAACGTTTTCAACTCGCTTCTCCCGCTTAAATGATGCCTATATTTGCAAAAAAATAAATAAGCAATGCTTCACTTGCGGTGAACGTAAGTAAATGCCGCAGAGAGAGAGAGGGAGAGAGAGAGAGAGAGAGAGAGAGAGAGAGAGAGAGAGAAGGGGGGAGCAATTAAATGAGAAGAGAAGGCAACATATAGTCAGACAAGGAATAGGATACAGCAGGATTTTGAAAACGTCGGGATGAATTTGATGCAAAATTAAGCATGTTTATTGATAATCTATATAAAGCCCTAGTTCCACATAAGGGCTCTAACAATTCCCCTAATTAAATATTAACGATGTTTCAGCTTGAACCTTAGGCATTAATTACTATTAGCCTATTTCTGCTGCATCTGAAAGCAGGATGAATTCCTAATCGCTGTGATAAGCAAACCTCTTGTTTGTTATTTGCAATGAAATCCCCATTAACAGAAAACTGTTGTTTCTTATCAGCCAAGCACTAGTATTGATTCCCCACCCATTCACCCACTGTCAATAAAACAGCGCTAATTCCACCTACGGTCTTGTTGTGCGTTTATGAATTTTATAATAATAATAATTGTCCGTTTACTGTATTATTTGGATGCGCTCCCTTGCCGTCCGCAGTTCTCTGTGCCTGCTTGTTTAAAACCTTATTATGTGAAAAGATGACCTTATGCAAATCACCACTGACAGACCTACAACTCACGCATGCATGTGCTCATTTTATCAGAGGCGGTGCTCGTGTGGGCACGTTAGATCAAAACTGGAGGAGCCTAGACTGTTGATATGCATGGGTAAACATTGCGTTCATTTTTTTTTTTGTTTTGGTTTTTTTTTTTGGGATATTTTCAATTCGCCACTGAAATTCTAAACGGAAACAGGGAGTACAACAACACAGTTGAAGATGATAAATGAGCAACTTGTTACATCTCCATTAACTGGCCTGATGCCTCTGGATCTATTATAAAGTGTGGGTCATTGTCAAAAAAAAAAGAAAAAAAGTGGCCACAGTGGAATAAGCAGTAAAACAAACCATTATCTTCGATTCAACGAGCCTTTTCCCCCTTCGAATAGTCTACATCTGTCATACAAAAATACAAGTGTAAAATTTTTTTGCTTGTAGTTTCAACGAATTCCGTTCTTTAACCTCAAAATAAACTCTTTTTAAGGTTAACCTCGGTTATGTCGGTCCAGGTCAGCAGGGCTTACTTTAGCCAAAGCGCCATAAACCAACAGCAACAACGCAAATTCTGCTGTGTTTTGGGCCAACTCAAGGCCAAAATAGTTATTCAAACAATATAAAGTACCACTACCAGACAAGAGCAGACGCTGCATCGATTGCTCTGCGTTTGATTCTGCTGCGTGGGCTCGATCGATGCTCTCCGGTTTGACGAGTAGAGTCTCCTGAGCGGTGCACGGCTCAGTCGTGGACCTCGACAACGATTTTAAAGGTGAGGAGCGGGATTTTAATTTTACGGAAATATACGGCCTTTAGCTCGCTTTTTTTCCTCTTGCACGTAACGTTACTTGTCTGAAACGCGAGACGTTGCTCTAGTCGAAGCAGCCGGAGAGATTCACCTGTGTCAAGAACTACGGACGAACGTTAGTTGAGTTAGCAGTGCTGCTAGCTTGCTACTAGCCAAAACCATATATTTTTGTGTTAACCCTCTTATGTTTGCGGTGTGTGCCACAGCCGTGTTGTTTCAGCTTTTGAAGCGGTTATAAACGCATAGCCGTTACGTCCCTCCACGCTAAGCTACATGCTACATTAGCAAGTTATAATACTGTTAGTACCACATCACTTTCAGATTCAAAAAACCACGTATATGTAAATGAGATGTGAAGAGTTAAACACCGTGCTTTGGTCGAGTTGTATGCGTCCACTGTGTTGCTGAAAGTCGTCGCAGAGACATTTGGCTAACCTATCCCTGTGTGTTTATGTTTCCCCAGCTGATAGTCAGACAGCATGGGTCGGCGCTCCTCTGACAGTGAGGATGACAGTCGGAGCAGGAAGAAACGAAAACAGCGTCGCCGTTCCTCCTCATCTTCCTCCTCTTCGTCCTCATCCTCTGGCAGCAGAGTTACCAGCAGCCGGAGCCGGAGGTCCAGTCGCCGCAGCCGCTCTCGCTCCAGAGACAGGGACAGGGAGAGGGACCGAGACAGGGACAGAAGGTGAGTCTGCTGCACAAGAAGCATTTTGTTTCCTTGTGAGTTTTGTTTGGACAGAGCAAAGAGCTGGACTTCTGAAGTGTCCCTTTGCAGGACTTTGGATGTGTTTCACCTCCAGGTTCACTGTCTTGATGCTGCGTTGTGGTCCTCTTTTTGATGGCAGAAACTAAGACTGAACTTTTTCACTAGGGTTTTATTAGGTATTGTCAAAGTCAGTTTCTCTGAAGCCCCACTCCGGACTTAGATACCTGTTTTTTCTGTACGTAGATGACAAAAATGAGGAGTTTTATTATCTCCTTTTGACTTGCTTCCCTCTGCTTTTACACATATCTGGAGGCTGGAATGTAAGGCTGTTGTATGTATTGTTCAAAACTTTATTTACAGCTGTTGTGTAGTTAAAGCTGAAGGAGAGGCCTATGATGTTTGATGTACTTTCAACGAATAGACACATCAGCTGAGTCCTCCAGAAGGTGTTTTGGCTGTATCAGTTTTAGACAATATAACCTTCAACTGCTTTATATCAATGGTATAATGTTGTTTTACTTGTCACACTATCTGTTTATAAATTGCATTCATGTATTTCTGTATGTAAAACGATTCTATTCATGCAGTCTAGTGTATATTTACTAGATGATTGGTGCTAACTTCCTGCACTGGCTTCAGAAATATAGTGATGGGACTTTTTTGGTGAGGGGAGTTGTAACTGAAATACTCGTAGTTTGTTTTTTTTTACATATAAACCAATGTTTTAAAATACAGTAGCTCATTCAAAAGCCAAAAAGTTTAGAATATCATAGAATACCTCTGTAATGAGAAAAATAAAGCAGTGAGTACTGGGTATAGCATACCACTGTTTATGAATTAATATGAATGCTGGACACTTATTTAAGGCCAAATTTAAACTGTAGATGAATAAAACAGAAATGTTGATCAATCCTTTATCAGCTTTGCTACTGTGAAAATAGACTGTGACCGATATGTCTTTTGTGACTTAGGCTTCATGGTCATTATAGAAGTCAAACAATTACAGCATAGAAGTTAGTTTGTTATGCGTTCTGTATTTTAGATTCGTTTGTGTTTAATCTGTCAGTACCTGAATCAACTGTGCAGCATTTGGTCAGTGTAGGCCTGTAAAGTGACATGTTCATTTAAGTTCATACATGTTCGTGTGAGTTTTTTGTATACTACATATAGCAGTTGCAGAGGTAGTAGAATGATGAGTAATAATAATCAGCTGTCTTTACAAGTGACTAGTGGCTGAACCTGGTCTCCTCCATCCATTCATCCATCCACAGCTGCCACTGACTCTGTGTAGCTCTTCAGACAAGGCCAGTTGATGGTAATTATTTATGAGGCTTGGTCAAGGTCCATTATTGCTGATGGGAAGTCATTGCCTGTCTGCACAGTGTGAGGCTGGGTGGGCAGTGTTAATGCTGGGACCAGAGTCCCTCATCTATTAGCCATGCATTTGGATCAATTAACCAAGACCTTGTGCACATGTGAATCAAGTTCCTTGAATAGGTTTGTGTGAAAGAGCACACACTTTGACATTTTCAGACCTCATATATTAAAAAAAACAAAAAACAAAAAAAAACCCTGAATATTGCTCATACTCTCAGCCGGTGACACGATCATATAATTTGTCCTTATGTGTAAAGATCTGTAATTGTGGTTGTAGGACCGACACAATTAGTAAATTTGGTGGTGTTTTGGTGGAAGGTTTCCTCACTGTGCACAAACCAGCACATCCCTCTTGCATTTTGCATTTCACTCTGTGAAAATGTGTGAGCTCGTGGCACTTTGCAGAAAACCCCAGTTCACAACTGTGTGTTTTTTTTCTGTGTAATGTGTGAAGTGCTTGTACCAGGGCTGTGGAAGTTATCTCATAAGGCCCGCTCATGGGATCCAGCCTTTAGAATACTAATAGATCTTTTCTGCGATGCTCTAAGTGGTACAAATCTGGTTTGATAGTTCAGCCTCTGTGTTATTTGTATTGCTTTCCTTTTTTCTCTCCTCCTCTATCTTGCAGTGCTCCCATAGGACTGAGTATGTGTTTTTTTTGTGTGAGTGTGCTAAAAAGATTTGGGTATTTTTGGCTTTGGTGAAACAAAAGAAGAGATTTTAAATAATGAATATTGCTCAAACTGTTTGCGCAGAAGAAGGAGGGGTTCCTGGCTCCTGCATTTACATTCACCCCGTAGATGCCTCCTGCTACATGATATCAATAGGAACGCGGTGTGAGTGGTGTTTTGAAAATAGATGCTACACACACTGCTGTATCCACATTAAAGAGCAGCAGAGTACCAAAGGGCCCCTGTGGAGGAACTGTAGGGTAGCCTGCATGGCTCTGGTGCTCTGGGCCATGCACAAGTGTGTTCACTAATGCAAAGTAGCCGTCAGTGCTGCTGAGAGTAGGTGAGGTTGCATAGGACAATAGAACATATTTGCTTCTTGAAATGAACAGCAAAACAAAATAAGGAATACCACACTGACTTATCGAAAATAGTGCCTGTAAGGGCAGAGCAGGGCAAAGACAGTGACCCGAAGAGGGAGTGAAAATGGGAAGAGTTGAATTACAGTTGTAAAGTTTTGTTTTGTTATTAGTAAACTAAGAGTAGCTCTACAATGACGCCCAATTGTATGGTAAATTTGATGACCCAGATTGTTTTGCGTAATGTTCTGATCTGTTCTGTTCTGAACACATATTTATTTTCAGTGTTATTTGAAACCACACTGGGCATTCAGAACAAATGTGCAGGTGTATTTATTTCTGATTTGCCATTATTGTACAATATGTCCATACCCCACAGGCGGAGAAGACGCTCCAGCACCAGTTCGTCTCACAGTTCTTCTCGCAGGAGGAGGAGTCGCAGTGCAGAGAGGGATAAAGGGAGGAGCCATCGCTCACACAGGTCACGCAGCCGAGACCGGAGGTAACATCGTCACACACACATATTCACGGTTCAATAAGAGTTTCTGTTTTTCAGAAAGATTCAAACTTTCAAAGTGTCATAGTTAAGTTTAATTTTTTATAACACATACTATTTTGAACTTTGTATGTTATTTGATTAGCAACAGATCAATGGCTTTATGTGGTTACATTTTCTACTGCGGAACCAAAGAACTTTTTCAAATTTTTAAGTTCAATTTTATTTGTATATATATTTTTCAGGGTTTCTACCACTTTATAATAATATTTAATAATAATAGTAATAGTACTAAGCACCATGTGACTTAATGACAGTATAAGCAAATCAGAATAAATATATACATACATTAAGACATAAATATATTTAATATATACTAAAGATGAAGTTTATAATACATTAAGAGGACTGATGAGCGATGCCTACATCATTTAGGAGTGACAAAGAATTTGACATGTTTTGGATTGTGGAATGTCATTGCAGACTTTTCCTATTAAAGACGCAATAGGGGTTTTGGAAGTTTACTGCAGTGTAAGCAAACACATTGTTTAATATTTATGTCTCATGTCATCAGATTGAACCACATGGAAAACTGTGTGTTAGGTCTGGATTACCATTTTGCGTGTGCATGTAGTCATGTCTCGCATCGGCCCTGACTGGTTGGCGCCTCAGTGTGTGAGTATTAATGAAATAGAGACCCACAGAGACAGCAGGTCGTAAGCAACACCAGCCCAAGCCTTCCCAAATCTCTCCTGGCAGCAGCTCTTCTTTCACTCATTAATGCAATTAAAACGTCATTACCCATGCATACTCTGTTGAATTATGATTATTATTATTGGTGTAGCTCACTCTTTATGTTATTTTGTAACGGACTAACTTATTCATGCAAGAATAAAGTACACACCTGCAGCACACTTTTTAGACAAATGCAAACACATGTAGAAATGCTCACACACACACGCACACGTATGCACACAGACACACACCATAGTCAGCTGTGTATCTCTTTCAGAAACATAAAGGGAAAGTCTCTGTGTGTGGTGGCCCATGTCATTAGCATAGCTAATCTGGTGCTAATGAACCAGTAAACTGTGCTGTTTTTAAATCCCTCACACACACTTACATAAAACATGCACAGACACACAACTGAAGAAAAGGTTGTTATAATATATGCGTGAGCAAGGCCCTTTGTTTACTTGTGTATGGCTGCGGGGGAGAGCAGAGATCATTTTAATCACAAAGGAAAAAGTGTTTTAATATCTTCATTACAGAGGTTTCAGGATAAAGGGATGAACAAACAGAGACATTTTGACATAAGAGCGGTTGAAGGACATTTCTTTTAAACTCTCTAACCTTATGGTCAAATTAAAATCTTTGCCTGTCTGTAGGTTTGGAATAACCAACAGTTTTTCATGGTACACTGTGTACTGAAACCATTTATTGAGAATTTGTTAGTTTTCATAGTTTTTACACATTCTGTCCTTTCTGTCATTCACAGCAGCAACAGTGATTAAAACATCAGTCGAAAACGGCATTACTGGTGTGGTGTGAGATGAAAGGTGGAGGGGATTTGGGAGATTTAGAACTACAGTCGATGACATTGGTGTTTACAAACGCTGCACTGTGATTAGGAGGGTTGCGTTGTGTAATCGGCTTAGCAGTGAGCGAGGAGCAGGTGGGTTGGGCTGGTGTTTGTTGCGGCAGCTAAGGTTTTGTGTGGGTGTGTGGTGGGATGTTACGAGGTGGAGGCAGTGATGGAGGTGGGGATGTGCAAAATGATGGCATTGATGATAAATTTATGCAGTTATGTGATGGCAGCTGCAATTTGTGTCTGCAAAACTTTGTTGTCGGTGGTCACATGGATGTTCCTGTTTTAGTATTAGAACAATCCGATGGAAATTTTCTTATGCCGTCTAATAGACAGGACTAATTAAGACACATATGAACGATTTTGGGATTCTGAGCTTTACTGTAGTATTTAAATCAAAGCTCTTTCAAGCTTAATGTTTATTGTAGGACGGGTTGCCAGTGTATATTGTAATCCTGAACTGTAGAGCTGTGTTGTGGACAGTGCACATTCTACATCCGCTAGGGTTGTGGAATGAAAGCAGGATGGTGTGTACAGTTCACAGGTGCCCTCACCACTATTAGTCAGTGGTGTGTGTGTGTGTGTGTCTGAATGAGGCTGCCTGAGCTGGCTGAGAGGCAGGCTGATGGATCAGAGGAGGATTGAGTGGACAGGACCTCATGATTGATACGCGGATAGGATATGAGGTGCTGCCTGCCGCCGCCACCACCCCGATCACACCAACCCAGCCCCACCTCCAGAATATGAAAGAGGGTAGAGAGAGAGAGACAGAGTGCTTTGACCACAGAAGAAAGAGAGAGGGGACGAGAAGTTAGAAGTGAATGGGAAAGTGTTGAAACAATAGGATGAGTTTGAGAAGGTGAGGAATAGAACGGATCCTAAAGCAGGGAAAATGAAGCGGAAAGTCAAAAGCGAGCACAGGTGGAGAGAACAGATAGACCTGAGAGAGGGATATTATTCAGAAGAAATGAGAATAATAACGTCTGCATCAGAATATTGCACGGGAGAAGATTAGGACCATAGTGGTGCTGCCGTGGGTTGAAGGGAGGGAATATTATTACCTTCTTTTCCATCTCTCATGTATAAATAAAAAATAAAGAGATACATGAAATAAGAATAATGCTCTATCATGTGTTTACCATTTATCGTTGCTTCCTCCCTCTCTCCTCTCTTTCTCCTCTTTTTCCTGCCCCCAATCAGAGAAGGGCCAGGTCCCCCAGAGGCAGTCAATCTTGCCCTGAAATGTAAAACAGACAAGAGGAGCAGATTACCTATTTGCCATTAATGTTTATTCTCTTTGATGTGAGCAGGCATATCAGGCTCTGTGTGTGTGTGTGCGTATATGCCTGCCAGTGTGCGTACTGGCAAGTGAACATGTGTGAGGTTGATTGAGCGTATGCATGCATGTGCAGATTTGTGTGAATGCATGTTCATGGGGGGTGTCACGGTCTAGTCCACTGGGGCAGAGCACAGCGGCAGTAGCGTACAGTGATCTGATGTGTACCCAGTTCAACAAGGACGACACGGTCTCTCATCACAGTCGGATCACAGGCACGTCTTTAGGTGAGCTCAGTGCACAGTGTACTGCTGGCTTTTATTGGCGGCCGCAGCAGGGGTTAAGTGTGTGTGGCTCAGTCAGTCATTCTGTCAGACTTACGTTGACTTAACAGGTAGCTTTAGAGGCAGTGCTGGGAAATGTAGCGATGGCATGTGTGACAAATCCACCACTTGACCCATCAAAGAGAAGCTGGGCATTTCATTCAGTGGTGGATATTCACACATGTATGCTTACATCCACATGGGTGAACATATTCTGCAGGGCATACACAAACACATTTTCCTTATTAATATTTCAGCAGTGTGTTGAGTTAGCAGGGCAGAGTGCTAGCGTCAGGGTTTAGCCCTGCTAACACTGGAGCAGCTTCATCACTGGGTTGCTGTCATGACTCTAAAGAGAGTGAGACCTTTAATTATCTGCCTTTCCCCCAGAGGAGACAGACAGATAGCTAAATACACCACCCAGCATGGTAGGATGGCCGACCAGAGTCAGGACTGTGTCAGGCCCCTGCAGACACAGAAGTTGAGCCCACAGAGAGGATGGAGTATGGACTGAGATCAGGGTTTTCCCTAGGTTTGTGGAGGGCTTATGTGCTGTGATGGTGATGGCTTTTTTATTGTTATTTGACTAAAAACTATGCATTTTTGAATAATGTTGGACCTATATTATTACAACACTTAGCTCAAAGAAATGCAAAACAAATATGTTCACTGATGAACTCTCAATTCCTATTTTTGTGACTAATAAATGACCCCCACTTTTAAAAAGCGTATTTCTAGAACAAAACATTGTCTTTCAGGGTTAGGGTTAAGTATTAGATATTTCTGTGAAGGCACTGTTTAAGGTTTACCTCACTATCGTTTAGCTGCAGGAGCCCTAGGCTTGACCCTGTATCTATTTTGGTTGCTGCCAAAATGCTAACAATGCACATATGATGTAATAATAACATTAACAAGATTAGGAAACATCTTAGGGACTTTCTCCTGTCATCTTGTGAGAGGTCAAAGGTCAGGGTTGACTGAAGATCAGTGCCTAGAGCTACTTTCAGTACCTTGGTCAAGGGTAGTTTTTTAGGAAGTGCAAAGACAGACTTTTCTGGTCATAAGACGGTTCTCTAACCACTAGGCCACCCTGCTGTTCACTGCCTGCAAGAACTCGGGCTAACAGGATTGGTTTAGCTTCATAACAGCAGATCTGCTCTCTGAAGGAAGGACTCCAGGCATGTGTGTGCAGGGGTGAGCGATGGCCTGGTATTTATTTCACACAGCAATTTTCCCCTGTATGAAATGAGGTGTCGTACATCTGCTAGATAGCTTTTCATAGCGACATGGAGCGCACAAGGTCATCCAGGCGGCTTGGGAAAGGGGAGGGCTGAGGTGAGGAACTGAACGGAAAGGTCTTAAAGGGGGAGGAAAGGAAGGTAAGACAGTTTAGTGCGTGAAGGGCGAGGTGGGGTGAGGAAAATCACCATGGTTACTATAAGCAAGCCACAGAGCCTTTCAGTGCACCTGGATCAGCAATTCCCCTGTCAGTCGACGGGATGAAAATATTTCTGTATTTGTGTCCAACATATATTTATTCAGACAGCTCGGAGTGTATGTGTGTGATGTAGCAGGTGGTTTTGGGTGTCGCTGGCTTCATGAGGGAAACAACTCTTGAGTGTGTTTTGAGGACATGACAAGTAAAATCTGGTTTCCTCAGCAAGTGGCTGAGATCTTGCCATTATGTGAGAACCATAAGGCTTGAATAGTGGTGATAATGGACAGGAAATAAGATGAGGATGAATGCAAACAAACCCTGAAGCTTTTTTCTTCTGTGAATAAATTTGCAAGGCATTCTGGGATTCTGGGAACGTTGAAGGGCTTGCAACAAGGCCAAAGAGATGAGTTTGAAAGATAGAAAATGTTATTCAAATAAAGATGAAATTTTCCCCAAATTGAAGCAGTGAATTTCACTTTGATAGATAACAAAGATCACAAAGACAGTCACATACAGTTGAGGTCGGACATTTACATACACCTTGGTTAAATGCATTTAAATTCAAACAAAGAAACATTTTATTTTTATATATATATATATATATATATTCCTTCTGTTACTGCAGTTAACCCAACAACTTTATTTGGATGTTGTGAAATGTTTTCATATCAGGTTTTATTTATCACACGTTTAAACTTCTGACCTCATCTCTAATGCTGCTTGAAGCAAAGTGGTGAGTTGTTTTTTTCTGATAAAATGCTGGCCTAAAGTTGCTTACAGACTAAAAAACATAGCGCTGACAACATACAACATCAGCTCCGTGCGCTGTTTCCACATTTCTGTATGATACATTGGGACATAAAAGTTTGCGCCAGGCAAGAAGGGGTTGACGTTGTGTTTGTGATTTGTTTGCTTCCAGTTGGTCTTCAACATTAGGTTAGTCTGAAACTTGTTTTATGCGTATGCATGTTTTGGGGGTTAGGCTATACTGGAATTTAAGAGCAGGCCACTCTCTGTTGTTCACCTGTCTGTCTGTTATCCCACGAATTCTCAACATCTTTTCTTCTCCCTCTTCCACAGGATGACATTTAGCCTTTTCTTCCTTCTTCCCCTATTACCGGACTTGCAAAGTGTTGATTTAAACTGAAGGATGACCTGGTTTAGTTCGGCTGCGTCTTCTCTACTCCATAAAAATCAACATGCTTCCAGTCGTGAGATCTGAGCACGTTTGTTGTTGTGTTTCTCTCTTTTCCTCTCTCTCCAGTCTTACTCTTTCTCTGTGTTGTCTTTTTTATTTATCTGCTGTAAAGGCCAGTCAAGCGCTGCTCGGCTTTGTTGTCAGAAACCTTTATTTACCAAAGGGAGGAATAAGTGACTGACACAGACAGCCTCTTTCATCCCTGCCTCGCCGCAAGCAGTGTTCCCCTCTACTGCCAGAGGAAAACCCCCCCTCACCCCTCACTTCTGCCAAGCTGTCCTCCCCCACCCCACTCCACCGCACCCCTCCATCCTGCAGGCTCACAACACTCTAGCCCACTCCCCTGGGTAGCAGCCTAGCTGTAGAGTCTGTACTGTGTACTTACACACATACGAGCACACACAGACAGGCAAAATTCACATCACAAAAGGCATCACACCATTCCTCTCACATAGATGATCAAATAAGGGAGTTAGTCCGATAGTCCCAAACAGAGACTAGTTTAACATCAAAGACTTCTTTTTCTATCCATCTGTTTAACAAACTAGGAATAACAACAAATTAATACCTGTTATGTTAAAGAGAATTAATGATAAAGAATTCAACATACTATATTCCAAGTTAACTTTCTCTTGATTCGAAACAGGTTTAAGATTTAGTGATTTTGTTGAATTAGAATGAAATCACGCCAACCACTTTGAATGAATCATTTCTTTCAGTAGCAATAAAAACTTTCTCTTCAGACACTGACTCAGACTGAACAGTACCTGTTTTTCATACTTATAGCTTCAACTGGAAATGTAGTAAACTGAGCAGGCTGGTAAACTTAAAATATAGCAATCAAGACACACAGAATCTGAGTAACATTTAATAAGTAGTTCCAACCTTTATTAAAAAAAATATATATATTTTCCCTTTGGATATGGAAAGCACCTTCACTATTTCTGTGAAGCCTTTAACAGTTATTCCATTAGCATATTATGTTGGTGAAAAGACAAATGACAAGATTCTCAAGTATATTTTTACTTTAGCACGTTGAAGCTGATGTGAAATACTGGTACACACACAGGCCTAAAAGGTGGACATGTAAATAAGAATAAAATTGAGAGAGAGAGAGATAAGTTAAATAGGGAAACTGCCAGTCCTTGTTCTTGTATTTTATCTTATTTTCTAAAAAATATCATGATCAACATAATCTTTATAGCTAAAGTATATATATGGTACTGCAAATGACTATATAGCAACATACATGCTTACTGTAGCGGGAATTCTTTTACACATTCATTTGTACAGGTTTCTAAATTGATCTCAGATTTCCTGGTGTTAACTCAAAGAAACACTGAGCTTTTTCAACATATACATCTCTAATTGTGCATAGTGTTGAGCAGTTTTTGTTTTTCAAAACTGTGCAAATGAACGCACATCTTTGTGATTAATTTTAGTATCATAGAAATTGCACTAATTACTTTATATTTGTATACCAAAGACCAAAATTGTCTGTTTGATGACTGAAACCCTGTAGAAGTGTGACACTGCTACTGTTACTTTGGTAGAGACACAGTTGCACTGTTTTGCAAATAAATCAGCTATAATGCCAAAGACTAATACCATGCAATCAGCCCTCATTGTGCTCTCTTTATAACAGAGAAAGCCTTATCCGTCTGGCCAGACCAAGAGAAAGACGGAGACAGAAACGCTTTTAGCTCTGGCATAGGAAAATGAACACCAAATGTATCTCTCTCACTCTTTCCTTCCTGCCTTCGCTCTGTCTCTCTCTTCTATTTAAGCTTCTTGAAGTTCTTCCAAATTGGGTTTTAAATGCCAATTAGGAGGTTGAATGTAGTAAAATAAAAGCAAATGCAGGCAGGATGGCCTCACCTTCTGGCTGGTTAGGCTTCAGAGAGAGCCGAGCCGGACCTTTGGCTCCCAGCGAGGCTTTGAGAGAAATATCCTGCCTAATGAACACATTAATTAGAACCATAACTATTTATAAGATGATAATTAGAAACGAAGGGAGGTAAACTGGGCTTTTCCTGCAATTAATGGAGGATTAATTACAGGAGCTAATGAAGTGGATTTTTGAAACGCGTGGAGGTGAAGTACAGAGATGTGCAGCTCGCTTTGTGATCACTGGCATAATTATTTTCTCCAGCGCCAAAGCGTTTGAGGCCCTGGTCCTCGCCGGCTCAGGCCGGCTAATAAGCATCATTGCATCGTTATATATGCACTTAAAAAGACTTGCCACTGAAATGACTGTCTAATTATTTCTAATTGGCAGGCCCTGTGTGTTGTCATTGAGCTGTTTGGAGCCACAGCGGAGCCCTGGGTCTAATAACGCTCTGGGCGGAGGAGGAGGGGGAGAGAGAGATAGAGAAACAGTAACAGAAAGAGAGAGAGAGAGAGAGGGATGAGGTTGGGGGGCGGGGGGCGCTCTACCAGTTGCCTCCTGCCTATAGCAGGACCTGCACATTGCCCCCCTGTGTGTCTTGCCCAGCAGGACAGTGGGTCCTAGAAAGATGCCCAGTGCACTTAGAGGTCACCTTGCCAAGGAGCCGATTAGCAGTTAAATTTTAACAGCGCTCATATTCCCTCCTTTTAATTAACAGCTTTTGCTCTTAATTTATGCACAGATAAACGCCACCGTCTGTCCACATTTCTTCTTTCTACTCTTAAACATACTACACAGACACACAAAGGCAAGGAGGGGGTATGTTTATGTACCATGTGTGATTCAGCGGCCAGGTTTTGAGTCAGTCCATAGAGACCTTTACTAAGAGAGCATGCATGGACAGACCTCAGTCAGGAGTATTTACCTTGTACTCTAGTTGTGCTCTGCCTCAAACCATATGGACACCATCATTCTGTGGGATTCTGATGACATCGAGGCCTGCGCAGTTTGCTTGTTGACTCGTATTCAGACCAATAGGGTTCACTTTTTTTTACGTACATTTTGCATGCATAAGTAAATATACGTATAATTACAGTGGATTTACATTTTCATTGTTGGTCTTGATCTTAAGTCTGTGTAGTATTTGCTTGTATGTCAGCACATGTTTAAGAGTGTATGCTGTTAGGAGTGTGTTTGATCAATGGCTTAGGATTATGTGTGTGAGCACCTCACTTAACTCGTCCTAAACAGAGCCATGTGCGTTGTTCTGCCAAAAAAGCCCTCCGTCATTCCTTTTCTGCCCCTTGGACAACTTGAGAGCAAATTGCCAGCTAATGGAACCCCTGCCTGCACTTGTCAGTTCACTTTAGACAAGCAAAGGAACCACACAAACACACACACAGTCACACACAAGCATGTGGTTTCACTCACACGTTTAGTAATTTATTTGTGGAAAAAGAAGAGAAAAATGAGAGAGAATGGCAGAAGAAATGAAACAAGGATCATGTGCGCCTGGACTGAAACCTTGACATCTTTTTGAAAGTAATGAAACACTTTCTCAGCATGCGCATGAGGTTTTCTATTTGAAATTTGTCTTCCTTTTTTGTTCTGTCTATCCATTTGGGTTTTGGCAGAGTTGAGGACATGAGGAGGAAGTGGAGATAGATGGATCGCCCACAGGATACGTAGCCAACTGTCGTATGATTGGCTGAACAAAGAGCAGAGCACTTCTGTGACTGGGTGAACAGAGAACTCAACGTTGGGATTTTGGCCTCATATCAAAGCAGCAAAAATGTAATTATTTTAAATCAACAGTTTTGTTGCAGTGGAAGTTTGCCAGACTTCGCTGTAAGCTCAGCAGGATATTGATGCTCAAAACGTAGGTTGACAAAATGTGTCTCTTATGCGCTACTGCAGATGTGTAATGAATGACATTTAATGTGATGATAGTAACATGCTGCCTCCAACAGTGCAGAGGAAATCAAATCAATCTTTGACTCCTTCCACTGAATATTAATGGCTATGGCCATTTCTGCAAAATGTCAAAGAGGAATGTATAGCAGTCTGACACAGAATAGACTGTAAAGGTGTTAAAAAGATTTTTAAAAAAGGAGTTACATTCACCTTGGCTGCTTTGGCAGTAGCTTTATGTAGAAATAGAAAAGAGAAATTTGGGATACTATTTAAACCTGAAATGCAGCAGTATATGTATGACACAACTACCAGTTTATCGTAGTAGTTTTCCTGGATATGTAATCTATCTATGCACAGTTTTTTTTCTCTATTTTCATCTCTCACAGAGAGATAGAGGTAGAGTTCCATAAAATTGTGCCAGAAAAAGTCAGTGTGTTGTTTGTGCTCACAAAAAGCAGGATTGTCTCAGATTCCCAGTTTTACAGGTATGTGTCACAGGATGGTTTCTGTGTCACAATGCTGCACAGAAACCATCCTACATATCTACCAACAATGATTATTAAAAGAAGGTAAAATCTGCCTTCTTTATGGGCTACTACTTCTAATTCTGTGCACGGGACATGTAGTCTGTGAGAAGCGACAGATGTATTGGAGGGGAGAGGCTTTTTTTCATAAAGTGTAGTGTTTTCTCTTTATATTCATTTCTTGATCTCTCTTTCTGGGTTTGTCTCTCCTCCTCCTTGTTCATCTTGACAGCAGCTCATAAAAAAATGATTTTTAGAAACTTCTTTATGAGACAAGCCTCTGTTCTGTCATAAGACAACTTTATGTTATTCCACCGAAGGGGGAAACTAATAGTGCTATGTTTTTTACAGGGCACTATTCCAGTTGTGTCTTGGGTGTTTAATTAAGTGTAGTTTCCCTTTAGTAGTGGAATGTGTGTCTGCTTTTTGTCGGCCCGTTCCTTGGTGCCTTTTACAGTCCACCCACATGGTTTGTCTCAGCGTTTATGATTTTTCTTATACCGGAGTTGTGAGGTTCCTAAATCACTTAAGCACACGGGGCCGAGCAGTCCACATTTAAACAATAAAAGGCTGTTATGCTAAGGGCCCTCAGATCTCCTACCACTTCATAAATACATGCGTATAAAAGGCAGAAAAATACATCTTTCCTAACCAGAGAGAGAGCGAGCGTCTGAGAGCACACCTGCTAATTGGAGCCAGCTTGATGTGAAGCACGGCTGTCTGCTCTGTCTTCTCCATAAGTCCCAAACCTTTTCTCTCTTTTTCAGTCTCCCTTTTTTCTTGCATTCATTGTTCTTGGCTTCCCAACTTTTATAACCTCCTCTTCTTTCTTTTATCCTATCGCTTCTCCTCCTTCCATATCCCTCACTGCCACCTCCTCCTTCCTCCACAGAGGAGGTGTCATTAATGCCCACTTGTACCTCCAAG
>JAPQRN010000006.1:16621208-16633686 GCA_037367275.1 Coranthus polyacanthus | reverse complement strand
GCGTACACACACACTCACACACACACACACACACACACACACACACACACACACACACACACACACACACAGACATCCCCATAGACACGTGCACACACACAGAGCGGTGCAGCTGTAGTGTTTCTTGGCCCATGGCTGTATGTAATCATTAGATGCTTTTTTCCACAGAGATAATGAGCATAGATTAGATAGAAAACAGCCTGGCCATATAAACTCGATCTTCACTAGATAGATGGACTTTCATGTGTGTGCACACTTACACACAAGACAGAAGAATATCATGTTAAGGCTAACTCAGTGATTTGGTATAAAGCGTAGCAGTTGACCAGTATGGGTTTTCAAAGGCCGGTACCCATCAGGGTCAGCAATTGTGATATCTAATGCCGATATCATGTTGCTGTTGTTTTTTTTTTAATCTGATAAGTTAATAATATGAATAACAAAATATTTTTTACTTGCTTATGTAGATTTCTATGCTCTATCTGCTGTAAAAATTGTATCAACTAAATAAATCACCCTCAGGTAATCAAAAAACTAAACTTTTTTGTTTTTGCACTCTTTGTGCACTTAACAGCATTTATCAGCTGATAGCAGCATCTCCTCGTTTCTGAGAAAGAACAGAAATTTGTAAATTGACATAAATAAATAAAAAAAAATAATGTTAGTGCACAACGTAGCACCCAGCAGCATCTCTTTATTTTGACTGACACTGACAGGGCTGTCTGCCACTGCCTGCACTGTAGATCTGTCTGCATTCTGCCTCGGAAAATAATCGCTCTCTGATGCTGTGAAATAATCATGTTATTCCAATTATCTGGAAATGACATTTAATCAGGCTGAATAATCGGTTACTAAGTTAGAATGAGTTCATGCGAGTCACCTGCCCGGGCTTCATGACCCTGGTCCAAGCAAAAAGAAGTGATCGCTCTACACTCTAACTGAGAGCTTTCAGTTTATTATAAAATTGTATCAATTGTAGAATTCTTTGTGACTTCTGCAGTAAGTCCATAAATCTGCACATATCCCGGTTACATGAAAGTGTTGCTGGCATTGTTCTCTTTTTCCATCCTTATGGCTGCTACATTAGGTGCACAAGGCAGCATGTTCACATGTATTTTGCAGGTGGCATCTTCTTTTCTTCAGACATGGGCAGATGACAAAATGTACTTTATGCTGATCTTTGTCCCTATGTAAATATGTATAGTATAATTTGAATTTTACTGTGGAAAACCAGACCAAGCCTAAGGGCCAGGAACATAAAGCAGATAAACAAGAGTTTTCTCTGGTTTCCATAATTTTTTTTTAATTACGTTTTGATAATCCGGGCATTATCTGTGCCAGACATGCAAAGAGTAGAGCAGAAGAGCCTTCTCATTGGTCAGTGACCATAACTTTATGAAATCTAGCATAATGACAGACTGACACTGATGCTGAATCACTGGTAAATTGAGATTTCTGGACATTGAACTGTGACATTAGGAGCTTTGTGAGTCCAAAATGATTATTCTAGGAGTTTGCTGCAATCAAGTTAAATATTAAATGATAAGCTTACATCCATGGGAAACAGATTTAAATAGGCTTTGGTCAATGAAAAAAAAAGTAAAAGCAACCAAAGCCAAGCCAAAGTCATTCAAATCATTGTTATCCAAATGTCCTAAATGATGAACTCAGATGAAAACAAAAAACATTAGTCAACAAACAGGGTGATAATAATAATAATCATCATTATTATTATTATATGTAATGTTAAATCAGGATGTATTTGGTTTAATGTTTTAAGAGAATTCACAGTTAAAGCATCAAGCATCAAGCAAGCTTTCTGTGCCTGAGAATGACCTCTGCCTGTTCTATGTGCAGATTTGTTTATGTCTGTGGAGAGAGAGAGAGAAAAATCTGGCCACTTTTAATCACAGGAGAGACACCCTGAGTGAGCGATAGAGAGCTGTGACAATCCACTTAGTGCGCTCTGTAATCTGTTTAACCATTTACTGAGTTGTTAAAGGGGTATGCAAACACTCACACATAAGAAACACACACTCTAGACAGCCTGCAGGCTTTAGGGGTGCTCGGGAAAGTCTGCTGTAACAGACTTGTGTATGTCGATGTGTTTGGGACCTTCTGTAGGCACTGAGAGAAGCCAGGCCTGGAGCCTGATGACAGAGACCAGAGCAGGCCAAATAGAAGATCCCCCAAATCCAATTACCCTGTTCCTCTCCTTTCCTTTCCTCTCCTTATTTCCCTTCTCTCCTCTCCCTCTTTCCTTTTCCACTTGCCTCTTTCCCTACTCATTTCCTCTTCCCTATCCTCTTTTTAGGGCCACTGCAGCTAGTGATGGCAGTCCTGGCTGCTGTTGAAGTGGCTGGCTGCTCCGCTTTATGGATCAGAGGAGGATGCAGGCAGGATTATAAGCAGCAGGTTATGAGCAGCAAACATGACAGGCCAGCTCCGATTTAGGAGGGTTATGTAAATGTGCTTGTCGACAAAATGTGTTTTTCTGCCCACAGTAGTTTGTCTCGCTCTCTCTCTCGCTCTCTCTGTGTTTCTATGGAAAAGCTGGGTAGTTTGGTTTGAGGAAGCAGAGTGTTGGTGAATGCAGGGAGGGCAGCTAAAAGAGAAGATTGTTATGGAGAATGATGTGCAAAAGAGACACACCCTTTAATGTTTAATTTTCTCCAGACTCTAGTGCTTATTCATCTGCACCAGGGGCAAGGAAAGGTGTTGACTGAAGTCTTTATGAGAGAGTCTGAGAATGAGAACACATTTTAGAAAGAGATGTTGTTTTTTAGTTGGAAAAAGCTAGCAAAGTAACATAAGGAAGAGAGAATGAAAGAGAGTTTGCAGTTAGCAGAGAGTACCTTTCGTCGTGCATTGACTTCTGCTGCTCTGAGATAGAAATACGTCTCTGCAGGTCTTGCCTAATGGCATTGATCATTACAAGAATAACTCCCTTAGACGGGGTAAACAGCATTCCAGACTTACAGTTAAGTAGTATGACTCAGTTGTGGAAGTAAATATTGCCAGAGACGAGTATATAATAATCATTCTCAGTGGAGGTTTCAAATCAGCAGTATTTTCTTTCACACAAATGAGAGCGTGTTTGATTGTGATGACTGAGGGATGGAGGTGCTTCTCAGACAGCTCACATTCAGTGGTAAGTAGCCACAGGAAACTTGTGATGCTGCGAATCCTCCCTCTCTCTTATTCTCTCCCTCCCTCCCTCCCTCCCTTCCTGCCCATTTAGTCTGCCACTTTTTCAGCAGAAGTTTAGATCTCTAGGCCGATGTTTAATTCATTTGTACTAATGTCTCACTCACTCTTGCTCTCCTTCGCTCTCATGCGCTCTGTCTTGCTCTCTCGCCAGCCAAGTCCCTGTGGTTCTCTAATAGAGTTATTTCACCTTGTATCTCACTCATTCTCTATGGCACATTAACTCACACTGCTACCATATATGGTTCAGCTCTAAATGAAGATATTGCAGGTGTCAGCACAGTAACATTCCAAGTTATGTGTACAGCACTTAGCTGCATTGCAAAACCAAACATTTTTCTTGCAATCATTAATTTTAAAGAGAAATTTGTTGAGTGACAACTTGATATTCGACTTAGCCATTAGCATAGCCAGACCAACCTCCACACTTTGTCATAGTGCTGTGAGAGCTCTGGCTGAACCCATCATCATTCTGGAATAAGGGAAAAATCTCTCTGGCTTGTTTGTATTTCTTTAAACAAATAGTAATTGTTTGTGGTGGCCTAAGGGAACGATGTGGTGGTAGTACGTTTGCAAAGAGCCTTGGGGTAGAATCATTTTTGGTGGAAGATGTACACATTGCTAGCGCAGAGGTCATTGCGGCTAATGGCAGACTTATTCCACAAACTACTTCCTGTGAGTACGACAAACATTGTATTAGTATAATCAGTCAGCTGAGTCAAAAAACAGTAATTGATTTGGGGTACTAGTTCTAGCTCTGTACCTGTAGGGTAAAGGTGACAGTCTTGCAGTAGTGCCGGTTGTACTGTTTTGGAATACTGAAAACCTAAAATACAAAGTTTATATGCCAGCACCTCACATCCATTGTCCTCGTTTTTTGTCTTTTGTTTGCAGTTTATTTTATCAGCTATTTGTGCTAAAACAATAACGTTGCTCATTCCATCTGACATACCTTTTCCACTTTTGTCTTTGGATTTAAATCTGTTTTAGGTTTCTTCTCAGTATATAGCATCCAGCCTCCCCTTTGTCTCTTTTTATCCTTTTTTTGCCTTTCTTCTTCTTTCCATGCCCATGTCTTACTGCATGGAAAGTATGTACAGTTTTGTATAAATATCATGGGCACTGCTGTCTAATCAACACAGTGAAATAATTCACTTCTTTTTCCCCACACACACGCACACTAATCGATGCGGGCTGACTGAAATCTGTCAGTGCCGAGCTCTGCGCGGAAAATGTTTTTAGGGAAAATGGTGGCATATTTCAGCAAATTAAACAGAGAAGCAAATCATCTCGTTAAATTTTCAAACAAATATTAATCAGAATGAAGGATGCTGTTGGAGCTAATGTTATGCCACACGCATATTTTTGCTGGTATATTTATGCCACAACATTGAGTGTGGGTTAGAGAAGTTTTTCTGTGGTCTTATGATTGCATCTGTGATGATTTGTTTATGTGTGAATATAGTTAGTGATGGAAAGGCCTGGGACTGCGTTTGATACTGAAGGTGATACAATACTTGGAAAACAATGTTTGGATATCTTACTTTTAGAAATGTGGGAATATTTTTCAGCAAAATGCCTTTTCATTTGACAAAAGAAACCAAGTGTCTGAAATATTACGCGTTATTTAAAGACAGAAAGAACTAATATTGTCTCTAAAACATGGAAACATTCGTATGTGAAGAGTTTTCCTTCTCAACTATAGAATAAGTTTACAAGACTGTGCATCTGACCAGGCATCAGATGCCACTGTTCAATTTCAATATAGACAAATTTCAGTTGTTACAAAAAAGGTGTTACAGTCAGGTTTGATGCTGAGGCCTGAAGAATAGAACCAGGTCTTTAGAGTAGATTTTTCTTTGAATGGTGTCAGTGTGTGAGCTGTAACAACTACCATCCGTGGCATTTATGTGCCTGCATGTTAGTCAGATCTATGTTTGCTCGTCTATTTGCATTAGTGTGAGACTTGGGTTAACTTTTCTTTGTACCACTCTTCCTTGAAGTCTGCAGACATACACACTCACACGCCTGACATCTCTCCCTCTAGGCCAGACTGCAGAGCGCCTGGGGCCATGTTGTTTTGTCTTCTGACGGACAGATAGAAAGAAAGAAAAAAGAGCGACTTACCCTGACCAACGATTATGCCAGTGTGACACCGCAGACATGGAAGGGTGTGGGGAGGGGGAATCAGTGCACGAAGAGAAGTGAAAAAGGCACCGTAAAAAAAACGTGTGTAGATGATATGAATAACAATGTACGCGGTGTGTCTCCCCGGACCCCGATAACCTGCAGACCAGAGCCCAGTCCCTGTGACAGGCTGGCCTTTGTGGCCACTTTATCCCGCCTGTACACTTGTAAGGTAGAGCCGGGATAATCGCACCTAATCTAATTAAGGCTAAAGAGGGCCATGACTGAGGCTGGCCAGAAGCAGAGTGGGCACACACACATACACACACACACACACACACACACACACACACACACACCAACAAACACAGCTCAGCAGCAAAATCCTGTTTGCATCAGAAAAATAAGGTTGTCATATTGATTATGCAGATGAGCGGCTAACTGCCTCTCTGCTAGCCGGTTACAGCTGACACAGGCTAAAGAGAGGGATAGAAAGAGAGAGGAAGAAAGGATTAGAGCAGGTTTAGCTTGCTGTTTTCTTTTCTTTCTACCATTTTGCATGTACCACTTTTAGGGTCAGACCAGCATTGTCCTCACTGCTGCTTTCACGTTTTGGCGTGGCTGAGGGTTAAAGTTTGTCGGGAGAATTATCGGAGGATGAGAAGCAGTAAATGAAATCTGTTAAAATTAAACAGAGTACACAGTAATTGTCCTGTTTGTGTAGGGGAACTTTCTTAAAATAAAAAATCCAGTGTGAAATGCACAATTTCGGAATTTATGCCAAACTGATCTGCAATCAAGATAAAGCGCTGGAGTAGAGATAAAAGAAAAACAGACATCGGGATAAGAAAAACAGAAAGATCAAGAGGAATCAATATTTTTAATGCTTGTTTCGTTTGCGTATTGGTGCAATGCTATAAATAAGTGTCCACCTAGGAGTGTGTGTGCAAATGCATCAATGCATCAGTATATGTGTATACACTGTCTTCAGGTGTGTGTGCGTGTGTATTGTGTGTGCAGCCAGCCGGCAGCCAGATTGCTATTTCCCCCTTCTGCCCCTATAGAAAGGGCCGGGTATTCTCTGGATGAGGGTGTGATGTACAATTGAAGGGCAGGATTGAAACTGATTACCTTGTTAACTCCTGGCACCCACTGGCAGCTTGAAATAGACCTGAACGCCAGGGCCTGATTTGCAAATGAATTACCTCTCGCCCGGCCCTCCCCTTCCCTCCCCTCCCCTCCATTCCCCCGTCTTCCTCCCTCTCCCTCTCGTTCCTTTTTCTTTTTTTTTTCTTTTTTTTTTGTCCATTCGGTGCCAAGATCATCTTTTTATATTGTGCCATGACAGATGCTGTGCCGGGCTGCCATTGTTCCCCATCAGTTTTTCTGGGGCCGAGAGGAGAGCCAAAAGATTTCCACATGTGATTTTAACACAAGCGTCCCCCCTGCCGTACAGCCCGGTGCTTTATTCTTTGTGTACCAGTGCAGCAATCTACAGAGTTTTGGAGCAGGCAGAAATGTTGGGGAGTGTCATTGTCTCCCTCTCAATAATGGAAAGGTATTTCTCTGATTAGGAAAGGTCCTAATTGGGAGGTATGAAAAGGACCGCCGGCTATTGAAGAAACCACGGGGAAATTGATTGCCCTCTGTGTCTCCCATTTGCTTTTTCCCCTCTCAGCCTTTGTCACACTCTCCCTCTATGCTCTGTGCTAAAAAGAAAGGCAATTTTCTTTAAAACTTGGCCCCAGCATACAATTCCCATCAGCACAGAGTCTTGCTGTATAGGCTGAGAAGATGGTGACATGGGCAGTCTATAGGGAGACACACCATGATGCATTGTATGTTTAACTGTGGATCTCTGTGTCTTTCTCCAGTTTTTTCAACCTACTGAATATAAAATAAATGTAAACATGTGCCAATTCCATGGCTATAGAAACCACTGGCTCTATTTTTTTCATATTTAAATGTAATACTGTACACTTTGCAAAAATCTAGTTCTAAGTTTTTCAGGAGGACAGCTTAAAGTACTTTGCAACACAACAACGTCTGGCGCATTCAGACCAGAGGTATACATTTACAGGAAAACTATAATCTGTAACACAAGTACTGTGATGCTTCTCCAATTAGACCCTTTTCTCATTCAGCAGTTGGGCTGTACTCAGTTTTCTGTTAAAATGCTTTTTATAGTCAACATGGTTTTGGCAGGCATTTTCATTCTGTATCAAATAATGGCAAGAAACAATAAAAAAGCAACAATTTCAAAATTGAAGACATAATGACCCCTCCTCAATATGTGCCTTTATCACTGTCCAGGTGGCAGATAAAGTCCACATTTGAACAGGTGTGTGTGTGTGTGTGTGTGTGTGTGTGTGTGTGTGTGTGCGCATGCACACACGTGCGCTTGTGCTTATCACAGAAAGCAAAAGACCAGCCATAAATCAACTGCATCCTTTCTTATCCCTCCTTTTCTGACTTTTTTTATTGACTGCACTTAACCCTCCCTTAGAGAAACATAAAGTGCTGAATTTGTTTTAATGGGCTCCTTTTCTGCACCATTTTGGGATTATGCTAACATAGAACCCCTTCATTGAAAAGGGGGGCAGCGTTAGCTGCGCATGTATTTGTGTGTGTGTGTGTGTGTGTGTGTGTGTGTGTGTGTGTGTGTGTGTGTACATGCCGAATTACATAAAAAGCATAGAAGCATAAGTCTGTGTTTTGTTCCCTCTTGTGTGTTCTGCATGGAAGAGTGACAGCCCCGGACTTACCCCTGCATTGTCCCTTCCTGTGAGTGTGAGTGTGTGTCTCCCCCCCAATGCTCCTCTTAGCTGTATAAAACCCTGAGAGGTAGCTCTGATAGTACACACACAAGAATACAATTTCAATTTCAATTGGCAGCCCTGTTAAAAAGGAGCTATGGAGATGGCAATCAGGCCTAGGGGAAAGCTGAGCTCCGTGTATTATTGTGCTTGTGTGTGTGTGTTTGCATGTGTATGTGCCCGTCCCTTGACTGCTTAATATCAAGCTTTTGCCTTCTATTAGTTAAACAGGCAGATGTCACTGATGTGAGCTGTGTATTAGTGCATTGTGTGTTTGATTTGTGTGTGTGTGTGCGTCTGTGCATGCGGGTATACTTGCGCTGTGTCCCCATCACATTGACTCTTTAATAAATGTGCCTGCCATTCTATCAGCAGTCAAACAACATATGAATGCTCAATGACACGCTTGACAAGGCATGCAACTGTGGCAAATCGGGCACACACACATGCACACACAGACTCTTCACTCTTATGAATGATGTCTCTTTCACAGCATTACAGTGTCCCATCTTCCCTTTGCTGTTCTTCTCCTCGCTATCTGTGACTGATATCAGGTTGAGGGCTGAGAGGCTGCTGAAGGCCAAAATGTTTCTTTCTGCTGCTAAAGTGTAGCTAGAAAAGGAGATGCTCTAGGTAAGAAAAACACTGACTCGATGTAATGTAATTTGAGTTCAAAACCTATTTTGTTAGGACATTTTAATTAATACATTACCGCTATGCCCTGACAGTTCTACTACAAACCCCTTTTTCAGTAAGGGGCAGTTAAGTGGTTGCACTCACAAACAGATTAAAGGAAATCAGAGTGCAGAATATCCTACTGAAGGATTCCTGGTAGACTGACTAACCAACTCTTTTTTTTAATTTCATTTAAAATGAGCTACTTTGGCAATGATACAGCCCCCTCTCTTGAGTCTGACTTTAGTTACCACTCGATCAATGACCAGCACTATCTGCCTGGTCACACGTTACAAGTAATAGCATATCAACACTGAAATGAAAAGACTTTATTTACTACAACTTATTATATTACTTAAATATCAGGATTTGTATTTTTACTGCAAATGTGCATTGGTTCCAAATATCGGGTGTCAGTCACCTGGATTACTAGTAATATATTAGCCCTGGAAAAAAAAAAACCCATATTGTTTGCTGTGTATTTTCTGATGTTACATGGTAAACCTGGCAAGCAGCAGTCAGTGAAAGGGTTAAAGCCTCTACGCACAGGACAGCCGGCCTGAGAGGTAATGCATGGCTGATGAGTGCTGGGCTAATGGGCAGCTCTGTTAGCTGGAAATCAAATGACTGCCTCTGCATTTTAAGTCCCTCTGTCGCCTCCATTGACTGACTAAAGATATTCATCTCTGCCGTTTCAAGGGGTGGGGAGAGAGGAGGAGGTGGGGTTCAAGTAAAGAGAGAAGAGAGAAAGAAAAAGAGAGCGGGTGAGGGAAAGAAGGGAGGGCATCTTAGAAGAACCTGAAGACCTAACGTAATTATTAGAAACTTGACCACAAATGACAACTCATCTGGTGCTGGCTCTGTAATTAATTGTCTGCTAGCAGGAGCACAGGGGTTCGGGAGGGCGGGAGAGGGAGAGGGAGCAGAAAAAGAGAGGCAGGCAGACGAGCCGGGCGATTTGGAGAGGGCAAAATGACAGGTGAGGAGAGACACTGGGAAAGGGATGTGGTAAGATGAGGCAACAGTTTAAAGATCCTCGTTAGAGTGTGAGAGACAAGAAAGGGTTTGGACAAAGAAACAGAACATGAGTGAGAGATAAAAAGAATTTGTGGGTGAGACGATGACGGAAAATGTATGCAATTGGAATGGATAAAAGAAGGAAAGGCGAGGAGAAAAAAGCAGCTAGAATAAGAGTGTCGAAACGTGCGGACAGTGTGATGGATCCAGTGATCATGTTAAATTGGTCAGTATTGACCTTGCCAGAGCTCAGTTTAACACTCACACTTGTTTGTCCAGTTTTACTTAATTGAGCTCAGATAACTAATTACCTTTTCCTGGAACAACAGCACATTACTCTTAGCCTCTCGGTGGCGGCTCCTCCTTTCTCTTACTTGCTATTTTCTGCCAGGCTGCCTGTCTCTCAGGCTTGTTGTAAATTCAAACCTGTTGTTCATCCTTATTTCGACAGATTAATTTTAGCAACACTAAGGGTGTGGCTGGGTGTGTTTGGTCCAGCAATTCAGACTGTAGACTGTATAAAAGAAGCAGACATAGCCACCAGGACATAATCCATTGGTTTGTGGACTACTGTTTTAAAGCTTCCAGTTTGCGTTTTGGCCATCGCCATCTTGTATTCTTGGAGCCAGAAGTGACCATATTTGGACAAGAGGGTGAAGCTGGGGAAGTACAATTGAGATGGGTGAAACATGCCAAGCTAACGTTACCACTAACTTATTGAAAACACAGACTGACCACACTGCTTAATTAGGAAAAGTCATGTTAAACGCCAACAAGTAATTTCGGCTGCTTGCTAAACACTTACAGTTGCATTTAATAACAGTAAATTCAACTTTGCATAAACGTGCTGCTTAACAGGCTGAGAGACCATATAACCTAATACCAAATTGATGCTAATGTTGCTAAGTTATGCTAACAGGCCCAGTAATTAAATACCGGTAAGTTTCATGAAACATTTGTGTAACCACATCCTTGGACGTTCTTGTTTGTCTAACTTATTAACCACAACTACAGTAAAACTATCTGACTAGAAAAACAGTTTAATTCAAGCAATCACAGTTGTCAGTCAAAGCTCACGCGGCAGATATCAAAGCCTTCTATTAGCCTTTAAAATCGTATTAACTGAGGAATAATTTACAAACCGACCACCTTAACACTTATTTGAAGAGTCCGAATAAAGCAAATGAGATGAAAATGACTCTTGGAGAAAAAATGATTGACTTAATATTTCTATTATGCTTGAAAGTTTATGTTTTTTGAATGGATGTCAGTGGGAGATGGGGTTTTTTGGCGACAGCATCTAGCGGCTGTCACTAGCATTACACTTTTAGATATTTCTGCATTGGTTTAAGTTTCAAACCATGGTTGTTTACTGTTGGCTCAAACTGAAACAGCTCAGTGAATTTAACAAACGTTTTGGAGACTTTTCCTGCATGAACACCAGCTGGTTAAGTTCTTTACTTACTCTGCGAAATTGTATAATATCAGTGTCTTTCTGCTTTCTTTCTGTCTTCACTACACGTCCCTTTCCTCTCTCTCTCCCTCCCGCTGAGTGCCAGGGCTATAATGTGCTCCTATGGTTGTTGTAAGCAGGCCACAGTGTCTCTGAGGCCTTGTGCTACACCACCATTACTATCTGGCCTGCCTCCACTACAAATTGGATGAACAGGCACTGACACATTTTCAATATTATTACATTAAACCAAGTGGATTTTGATTGATAACCTAATATTGGCCTAATGCAAAACATCAATCATGGCAAGTATATTAATTATTTAATATTGTGGCATAATTCAGAAATCGATGCTGCCTCTGCGTTGAAGGCACGGAGGGAGGGAGAGAGGGGAGAGAGAGATAAGGAGAAAAGGAAAGCTCAGTCCCTGAAGACCTCAGCAGATTATATGATGTTTTGAAAAGAGAGATGAGGATGTAAAATGGTGTGTGTATGTGCATGTCGGCTGTGTGTGTCTAATGGATAGAGCGATCCCATCGGCCCTGGTGTGGACAGCGCTGGACAGCCTGCCCTTGATGAAGTTAGGACAATGAATGAGTGATAGATTAAATACAACTGAAGAGCATAATAAAGGTGGGATCACAGAAATTAAAGCAAAAAACGATGTGGTTCTAAAAAGAGGGGGAAGAAAAAAGCAAAGGGAAATGAGTGGAGGAGGAGGGCTCGAGCGCTGCGTCTCCCCTGTGTTAGATTGTTTCTCACTAATTGCGCTTCATTAGCGGATTACACACACTGTCACCACGGTAACAAATGTCTTGCTGTCTGGTTGCCGGGCGCCCGTCATGTATAATGAATGTGGCGGGGTGTTTGTCAGAATGTAATGTAATTACAGCTAGATGAAGTTTGCCTTAAGTGGTTGACTTGTCTGCATGTGGCTCACTGACAGAGTACACAATAAACAAACAAACATCCCTTCTTCGTGACTTTTTGTCTTCATCTCTATTTATACTGTTCTTACTTTTGTAAATATTTCTGTTTAGTGTATTTGTCATTCCTTTATGGCATTAGAAATGATGAGGTGGGAATGACTTAGGTTTGTGGTCACAGTGATTCAGGGACCTCCTTGGATGGATGGACGGACGGATGGACGGAATGATGGATGGATGGATGGATGGATGGAGGG
>JAPQRN010000006.1:16595065-16621108 GCA_037367275.1 Coranthus polyacanthus | reverse complement strand
GGATGGAGGGGAAAGGGGGGGTCGGGTGCGATGGATTAGACAGTATGTAATTTTAGAGATGGTGTAGATTTACACTGTGATGCTGCTGGCTGCATTAGCAACTGAAGCCTGTCGATAAGCCTTCCTCTCTCTCAGCACACACACAGACAAACACACACAGTGGATTGCCACGGCCAGGGTGGAGTTGTCAGTAATGGGGGCCAGAGTTGGACAGGGGGGGTGCTGGGATCGGGGATGGTGCCTGTTTGTGTTCTCTTGATCTTTAGATTTCCACTGCTGCAAATTTGAAATGTGCCAAAATTGCATCTATTATTTACTGCCAATTTGCTCTTTTTAAAACTGACTCCCCCCCCACTCTCCCTCCACTCGTCATTCTGCCATTCCTACCCTGATAATCATACACACATTTTTTATTAATTCACAGATAATAAGCACCCAGTTCTTTCTCTGTAGTTTGAAATTATTATTATGACTGCCAGCAGTGTGGCGACAATATTCGTTAACCTCTGTCTGGTGTACACACAAACACACACCAGTACACAGCACTTCAGTCCGAAATGTTCACATTAACATTAATTCTTAATTATCTGTTTTCTTCTTTTTGATTTTCATTTTCATTTTGACTTCATTTTGATATGATCAGGATCATTTTCGCTCTCAAACATTTCCACCCTGCTCACTCCACAACTAAAAAAAAAAAAAAACTACGCTGAGATGATTATAACAATTGATGACTGTATCCCAGTTTGAGGTAATGTCCCTAAGTGTGTTAACATATTCAGAAATTTGTTCAGAAATAGTCAGAAAGTACTTTTAAATGTTTCTCATGTTTGTGTTTCTTGGCAGATTTGTGTGCGTGTCTGCAAAAATGCTCTTTTTATTAAATGACGTTTTGTGTCGGCACTTTATTTACAGTGAGGGAAATGTGTTGTTGTGTTGCAGGGATGCTGGGAACATCAAAGGCAGATTAGAACATCTGGTAAGTTCCATTTGACACCGCCTCTCCTTTATTCCCCACACGCACACACACACACACACTTTGATATCTGCATTCCTAATGAAACCTCCGGAATTGGAGCTGAATACCTGCAGCTAACAGTCAGGGAGAGAGAGACAGAGAGAGAGACACAGAGAAACCAGGGATAGAGGGAGGGTAGTGTCTCCCCGAGGGCTGCGTCCAGCTTTTATACTGCTATTTCATTTATCCATATATCTTTCCAAAGACACACATACACAGGTTATCCGCTTTGTCCTCTCTTATTTCTTTCATTTATTTGTCAATATTTGCAAGGTTTAAAAAGTTTGCATGCCTGTTTACATGTATGGTGGAGAAGAAGAATATTTTCTTTTACCTTTCAGACATGACTGAAAGGTAAAACACAGGTAATGCACACTTTCCCCTCTCCCTTTTCCCTCTCCCTCTCCCTCCTTCCACCAGCATGGGGCCTTTCCTCTCTCTTCTCCCATCCATGAATCGAGGGCCTGCTGGAAACCCTCTCCTGGGATGGCCTGAAAATTTAATAGCCGACGTTTCCAGGGTTTTTCTCGCTACTTGCTTTAATATGGGGTCAGAGTGCCGTGCAACAAAGTGAAAAGGTTCTCTCTCCTCTTTTTGGGTGGGGAGGAACCAAGGTTTGATGTGCCCCATATTCCAGGGGATGAATTATAGACAGGGGTCAGCGAGGGTCCCGGCTCTCTGTGGATGTCACATGCCCTCCATCCCTTGCCTCCCTGCATACTAAACTCCACCCTACGCAAATGACCCTGAATATGCCACACAACTGCCTGACCCTGAAATTCAAACAGTAACTCTCCACTTCCGTCAGAGGCAGATCAGATAAAGCTGACCTCAGATTTCATCGTCACCCAGAACTCTTCCTTCATGTTGAGTTAGTTTTTGGACTGTATTCATAACTCTGAACTGAGAATGTTCTTAGACTTAAGAAGTCCTGCCATTATTTTGCTCACAGTGCACATTAAAACTGCTGCAAGATGCATGTCTTACATCTTCTAATTGTAGTTTCTCACTATCATAGAGCATCATATTACGCTAGGTTATATATTATGATATACTGTATTGTGACAGGATATAAGATATTTAAGATAGAGGTGCACTGATGGGTACAGCTATCTTCTGCTTTTTACTAGTTTGGGTGTAGAGATGTGGATGGGAGGGCGTGTGGTTGTGATTGATGTAGTACTCTATAAAAGGTGGTGTGAATTATTCAACAGAGGATTACATGCATAAACAGCATTAATCAATATGTGTATTGGCAGTTATATCTGGGCAAACATTAGGTAGTCTGTGTTGAGATGAGCTCTTAAAGCCATTTGGAGGAATGTGAACTAATTTACATAAGACAGAAGTGATCCTGGGCCTCTATACAGAACAGGCAAATAGTATACTGTATGCACTACATTTACATAAAAGAAGTCACAAATGAGTGCGCCATTTGTTCATGTTTTCACACTTGATACAAAGTTACTTGGCCAAAGTCACCTTGAATTATAGATCGTTGGATCATATTACCATTTTAAAGAAATCCATTCAAGTTATATAGTGTTTATACATATAGATATATGCACAATGGTGTCCTCGCAGGGACTGACGCTGTATAGGTATGTGTATTTGTTTGAATGTTGGGTATCTTGGCAGGGGTTAGAACAGCGAGTTTGCATATGCATGTGTGTTTTGTATAGTTTTTGCACTAAGTGGACCTATAGGGACAGATTATAACCGTTTGTATTTGTGTTTGATTCTTAGTTACTGCTGTGTCTTTATACTCATCAGGATTGCTCAGGAGTTAAATATTACACATTTGCTCACACAAGGAGGCATGCACAAACACACATTTGTATGTCTACCAGTGCATTTTTTTTGTATATACTGTATGTCTTGGGGAATTTGAATGCCTGAATACTGAGTGTTTGAATTTATGGGTGTGTTTATGCTTATGGGGAGATTGCACCCCAGTCGTCAGCTGCCTGGGGAGTGCAAGACTGTGATTACGATTCGGGACAGAGAACTGTAAATAACAGAGCTCGTCTCCCTCTGAGGTAGAGTTGCAAGGCTGTTCGAAATGTTGTTTCCATCTATAGCTCACACACATATATTGCTGTAGATTTCTAAACAGGCATTTATGACTGTCTGTTGATGTACCGCTCTTAAGATTAGTGCATCAACAATATTGATACTTTTCATAGTATCGCCAAGCTCGAGCTGTATTCTACTTTCAGCAAGCTACCTTTGAACCTTTTTTCTATTAAGGAGTACTTTTTATTTCTTTTAATAATAACTACTTTCTGGTATTATTTAAAATTATGACTGTGTATCTGTTTAGCCATAACAAAAATAATAATCGTAAATTATTTACAGTGGTGTGACAATCAAATCTCTGTTCAAATTATTCTGGTGCTTGATTTTCCATGATGAATACTCACATTACCTCCTGTTTTTAAGTTAACCATATGAGTGAATGACTGCTGCAGTAATTAGGTGGGCAGATAAGATTTATGTGGTATAAGGTTTGTTTTATTGTTCGTGTTTGTTTTTGTTTCTGTATATCAGCAGATTGACTGAATGTGATCAGTCGCAACGCAGAAAAGAAGACTGAAGTTAATTGCTCCCAGTGCTCTGCGTTCGTTTCTGTTTTTATACACACAGGCACATGTACAAGCACACACACAAGCACCTAAGTTCGAGGCTGACGATTCCTTGCTCTGGGAGAAATGGAGCGATACTGAAAGAACTGGCCTACAGCAGCTAATCAGTCCAGATGCGCAGCTTCTTAGAGTAGAAGAAAGCCAGCAGCTCAATCAATACATGAAGAATCGGCCTCTTCAGGATTACTGGCTCAATCAGCAGCTGTAGCCATCGTTCTAGCGTGCACACAGCCCAGGGATGGATGGAAGCAGAGAGGGGAAGAGGAAGGCGAGGGGAGAGAATGGGAGACGTCATTAGTCTGGGGAGAAGAAGTTGACTAAGACATGATGGTGAATAGCAGTAAGGCCTGGTTTACAGTTCACTCCATGGTTACAGGTTCAGTTGAGGTCATGAGTCAGAGAAAACTGAAATCACACATTAGGGTTGTTAAAAAATTATGAATTATGTTGTGATTCATTGGAGGCCTTGTGTAAAAGAAATAATAATCTTGTCTAAAGAAAAAAAATCCAAATAAGTTTGCATCTGACCAATAGGCTCTGACTGCTGACTTTTTTTTGTATCAAATAGCTGTGAAATGTTTCTGCTTTCGGTACATTTGGTGCATGTCTGCAGTGTCCTGATGGAAAGGTTTGTGGGTTGCCCCTAAGTTTTCCAAATTTCCTATCTGCATATTTTCTCTTACTTGGCATAACATAACAGTCAGATGAAATGCTGGCTCTTTATTAATCATTTCATTTCTGTGATTGTGTCTGCCTCCTTGCTAATGCTATAAACTAATTTGGCAGTAAGTCTGTCAATAATTTGGTCCATTGGTACCCAAATGGCCTGTATAATCTTCCTCAGGCAGTGTAAGTATTGCTATAATAGGCGAGTAATTTAATTTGCTAATGCATACTGGTAATGTCATTGCCCTCTGAATGGTAGAATAATTTACTGAAGCTGAAGACACGTTACCCAATACACCAAAGCAGGGAAAGTTGTCTTGAAGTTAGTCTCTACTGAGTCCAAGAGATTTTTTTTACCAATATATTTATGCAAATGTACTCGTCATTAAAAGGAGGGTCATTCCACTGCAACTCACCCAGAATTCAGAAATTTTCCCAGTTCATGTGAAAACGTCTTTTAAGTTCATGGGACCTTGCACCTTACAAATCCCAAAGCTCTACTCCAAATACTTTATTAAGTTGTGATTTTGAAGTTTGGCCCTCAGAGCTACTTTTTATTACTAGTATTTGTATTCTAAGCGTCACCCATTTCTTATTTTTTCACTGGATTGGTTTGAAATATGCACTGAATTTCCAAGAAACCCTAAGGATAATTTGAAACATGTCTTTTGTTAATAGTTGCTGCTGAAAGCAAATGAATAAAAATAAATATTTTTCTACCCAAACAAAGAGGTTTATATCTCCACTAGTTTTGCAACCAAAGTTTGATTCTCTGTAGTATTAATATAGTTCTGTCATTTCCAAATAAATGACTTTGTCCTGCCACAGATCTTGCTAAAAGTCACTGAAAACCTCACTTTTTAGGATATTTTGACTATATATTTGCCAAGTGAGGTGTTATCGAATGATTCAGGAAGTATTTGTATTTTCCAAACGGGAGGACAATGTGGTCTTCTGTCATTATGCATCACCAGACCGCCGTACACATGGCTTACTTCAGGGACGGCCGATGTCGTGCGAGTGTCCCTTGGTGAGTTGAAGAGTTTACAAAGGCAAATAGCCTGGTTGGCCTACTGACAGATAGAAACCAGCAGCTGTGGGCAGGACAGCACATTCACATACCAGGAATGCGACAAACATGAATACGGCAGTGTTGGCCTAGAGCAGTCTCAATGTAAAAATGATAAAAGTTCACAAGAGTTCAGAGCTCAAAATTCTATATAATTGATTCTGTTCTTTATCCTTCTTCTGTCCGTGTTGTCAGACTTAAATTGTCTCATGAAACGCTTCTCTTTATCGTTTTCATCTTTTTCTTTGTATTTTTTTGTCTCTGTCTGTCTTGTCTTGGTCTTTCTTCCTCCCAATATTATTGTATGGGATAAAGAGGTTAAAACAGCACAGAGCGAAAGAGATTCTGGACAGATAAAGGAGGGGGAAGAGGGAAGGGGGTGTTGATAATCTGCAAACAGATTTCCATGCTTATTACACTAATGATTTCATGATATTTGATGTAGCGGCGGGGGGTGGGAGGATGCGGAAGCACGGGCGGAGAGGAGGGGGGTCTCTTTCTCTCTCTCATCTCGACGGCGCGGCTAAATGATGGAGTAATTTGAGTGACCTCTGACTTCGGGCAGGCCTAGACATAATTGCATGTCATTCTGGTATGGAAGGAGGGGAAGAGGAGGGAGACGCTTCACAAAAGTATCCCCCCGTCTTTCCCTACTTTGTTGCACGGCGCCGTTTTTTTTGAGTGTTGTCCTTTCACACATCCCCATCACTGTCTCAAGCTCCGTCTTGTTGTCAGTCTTACAGCGGCTCCTCAAGTGTTTCCTAAAAAAATAAAAAAATAAATAAAACACCCCCCAAACAAAAGAAAGATTGCATTAATTTTCAAATGATGATATTACATTAAGCACAGAGATCTCATATATCAATACATGAGAACTACTCCCTTACTGTATGTGCTTCATCTTAATGGCATCGCTGGATGTCAAGGGCATGGAGGAAATTAAATCGGAAAGTGCAGATAGACCAAAGAAGATATTATCTCTGGATGATTGCAGTTTTGATAGGTATTCCAGTGAATTTCATTTTCTCCGGATGGGGAGAAGATGAGTTAGCCTGCACATTTGCTCATTTTTCTTCTACATGATTTATGTGAGTTGAGTATAAAACTCGCCCCCCATCCCCACCGCCTCCCCCTTTATCAGGAACACATACATGCATGCGCATCACACACACACATACACACACGTATGCACACGAAGTAGTAAATGAATGCTTTAGAGTAGGATCTTTGCTGGGGCAGTTTACGTGGGTGTATGTGTAGTATTTGTATGGCTGTATGTGGGCAAATCGCAGTGTGTGGCGTTTTGTGCATTTGTATAGACGTGCATCTTTTGGTGTGTGTGTTTGTATTTGTGTGTGTGTGTGTGTATGAATACGTGTGCCTTAGATAGCAGCAGAGCCATCAGCGGGAATGATTCCAGGGAGACGGGGGAGTGTCATTACTCAGACTTGTTTACATTCTAAATACGTAATGAAATCTTGTTGGTAATAATGACGGGAATAAAAGTTTGGGAAATTGTAAAAGTGGTGAAGTTTGAGAAATGAGCCCCGGCCTGTGAAATAGCATTTGGGGGCAGGAAACGACATTATTATGCAGTGCTCCTGCCTGCCTGAGACATGAAGATGAACTGCTGGCGGGCCATAAAATGCTGTTAGCCCTAGCCTGAAGTATGGCACATTGTAAAAGAGCCCTGATCCCATATTGCCATTATATATAAAAGTATAGCCATACACAACATTATTTTTCATATAAGATGAGCTCAGATACAGTGGCTCAGACCCCCCAAATACATACACTGATAGGCGGATTTTTTTTCCCCTCCTTATAAAATATATAAATAAACATATTGCCATGGAACCCATCTCTGCCCTGATCTTATAGACCTCGATATTAAAAACAGAAATATTGCATTTTCGAGGGGCTCTGTTTTCCCCTGTCCTCTTTTGGGTATGGGATATATCTGTGTGTTTGTTTGGGAGTTGGGAGGGTGGGGAAGAGGAGATGCAGAGCAAGGCTGAGTGAAATGCAACAAATGAAAGGAAATGGAAACAGATGAAGACTTTAAAAATATAATGAGATGAATATTGGGCATATCATCTCCACCATAAAGAGAGTTAGTTGAGGTGGGAGCTGTGAGTTCATATATTGAAACGGTTTATTGACAGTAACTAATGGTTACACTAGAGCAATTAAGATTAATGTTACAGTCGATGACGGTACTCATGTGCCAGTTCTGGAAGTTTTTGGGGACATTTTGAATGAATTTGCACAGACCCTGTTTTCAATCAGTCAATTTTACTTTGTGGGTAGGATACAGTTTGCAGGATAGAGGGGAAAACCTAACAACAAAAGCCCCAGGCCTTTAGAAGTTTATTTTGTTTCCCTTAAAAATGTTTAAGGACGTTTGTAGAAGGTTGCCTCTTTGGTAAACTTTCTACATTACTGAGGACATACAGCTGCTTGATCCTAATACTTTAGGATTATATTTTTATACTGTGTCACATGCTCGAGTCTAAGTGACTTATAGACATGAGTAGGACTATGTGGAGCTACCTGGGAGGTTATGGTTTGTTTCTACATTTTAGAGATCATGTTATCGTCAGGAAGACCAGCTTTTCTCTCTTTTCTTTTTTTCTGAGCTATCCATCTCCTTGCTTCATAGTTCTGACATTTGCAGCAACCATTTGAACTCTTCCTCTGGAGCCAGTAGATTGACTGGAGGTGTGTACATTACGTTTACTGTAGATTAAGCCACTGATTATATTAAAATAAACTGACAGATTATGTCTGGAGCTTGACAGTTACAGCGATTTAAAGCAGAGAAATTAGTTGATGCACTGATCTGTGCTGCTATTCGACCCTGCCCTTGTACCTTGTAAATGTCAGTTTCCATCTTCTCTGTTTTTTCTCTGTGCAGCCATAAATTAACTGTTGTTATGTGTGTTATGATAGACTGAATAAATCACTTTGTAAACCAGTAGTCTTATCTGACCACCAGAGATGCCCTCTGCTCTCACTGTGTTTCTGCTCTAATGGGCCTTTATTCAACTGCTGACCTGCTGTACTTTGCTTTGTCTCGTCAGCCTTAGTCCCAGTGATAACAATAGTCCCCCGACCCAGCGTACAACTAGAAATAGATGCTTCCTCCGTGCAGTACCACATTAGAGTAGCATTGTTATAACCAAGCCAAGTGATGGTTGTTTGTGTTTGTAATGGAATGTGTTTATATTTGACTAATGGACAGACGCTGGGCACTCAGGATGAGCAAAGTGTGTCTCAATAGGTCTGTCGTTGCTGCTGTGAGCAGGAGATCTACTGGACTTCCTGTCTCGCCTTGGTCAAGAATTCGGCTGTGAGCCAAGTGTACAGTAATTAAAGTTGGAATGGTCCTTTTCTGACCATTTTTTGAGAAGAAAGGTGTATATTTTAAATGTAGCAGCTTCCAATGAGCAGTCAAGCTTATTGCACAGCACCAGACTACACTTTTGGTTTATGAATGTGCATGTGTGTTTGTGTGAGAATTATTGTAAAGCACCCAATATGGTGTGGTCCGCTTTAAATCCACAGCAGCGTAAGTCACACCACATGTAGAAGTCTCCACATTTCTTCTTTTTAGGAGCCTTTTCCCTTCAAATCTTGGCCTGCTTCTTTCACCTCTCCTCTGGTTTTCATTCTGTTTTCTCGTACTTTTAATTCTTTTCTTACCTTCTCTCTTCTTCTCACTCTGCTACATTATGGCAGCTCTGAAGAAATCAAGAGCTGCTTTCTGTCTGTCTTGTCTTTTGTCCCCCTCTGTCTGTTTTCCCCTTTCGTCACAGTGTGATCATCTGAAGCCCTTATAAGGAAAGCGCTGCTCAGTTCCAGCCCGCACTCCCAAACTACTCCCCCTCAGCACACACACACACACACACAGTCCTTTTAGTGTTGTGTGTTTGTTTGTGTGTGTTGGAAAGGCACGTCTCTAATTGAGGGGCAAAGCCACTTCAGATGCAGCGGGTGCCTCTCTCCCAGTGGGGGGAACACAGATCTGCCTCTGGGGAGCACAATTAACGCCTTTTTATTGTTTACTAATGAATTACACACAGCGAAAACAGTCATGTGTGTGTGAATTAGAGACAAAAATGGAGGGTTTGTCTGGAAGTGAATTATTTTTCGCGTGCATGTGTGTGTGTGTGTGTGTGAGTGTGAGTGTGTGTGTGTGTGAACTTGTGTTTTGCTTCTGTGTGGTTTTATTTGCTTAGTTGTGAGCTGACTTTTGAGTACCTTTTACAATACTTGTGATGATAATTAGATAGTAATTAGCCTGTTCTGCCTTCATTTAGTACTGCGGGGATCAGGAGCACACACTCCTGATTTCTTTTTTCTTCTTTTCTGTATTTTCTGTATTTATTTAAAAGTAATTCAAATCTGAATCACACCCAGCAGGGAAGCGCTGTGATACTAAAACTTAAAAAAGTATTTTTGTACCTCTGTTTAACCCCAAGTCCAAGTTTATTGCACATAGTTGCTTTGACATTGCAACTTAAGGTTTGTTAAAAAGGGGCAGCTAGCATAAAAGTTTTAGTCCTGATAAAACAGAAGTTTTCTGCCCTTTGTGAGTCAGTGTTGTATTACCATGATGATCTGGCAGGATTTTGTGTGTGTGTGTGTGTTGTTTGAGGATGCATAGACTTACACATGCCTCAAGGCCAATGTAAACAAATGCTAATGTAATTACTGAGGGGGCGTCGTAATAAACTGTAACTAAGATGATTGCATAGCACACACAATTATCAGGTTAGTTAAGCTGTGATGTGTTATTGCTTGCGATGAATGGTTGTACTGTGAGACTCCACTGCTCTGCAGGCTGAGCTGGCTTCAAATCCTGCTCAGGACTTTTAATTGTTGCACATAATATCTGCTTTTGCTGTTACTATGCTCCTTTTTGGGCAAAGGTGCCAAAAAGCAGGAAAAATAGACTGAATTGTGCCCTCATCACTTCCTTTAGAAGGGAACAAGAAGTGCGTGTGTGTGTGTGTGTGTGTGGGAGAAGGCCTCAAGTGTTCTTGTTCTTCTTTAGCATAATAGCAATTGGTAATTTCAGCTGTCGAGCAGTGCCAGTCAGTGTTAGTGTGATCCACTATGTCACCTGCTACAGGGGATTCTCACACACACACACACACACACATTAATTTTGCACTGAGTGTGCGTCAGTCAGTGTAGTGTCTTGATATGCGTTCCATCTAGGATACAGCACCCTGACATCGCTACATTAAAGGGGGTCATTATATTTCCCCAGCTGCCACCGAAAAGTGACGTTTTTACAAAGTGACAAGTTTACAGTTTGATAAATCAGATTTTTTGCTGTGGGTGGGGTGGGGAGCCGGGAGACGGAATGGTGGGAGGAAGAGCTGCGTTGTCTGCGTTGGAGGAGGAGGGAGGAAGCGCTGCCTGTCAGCGACGCCCTGGCCCTGTCGTCTAAATGATGCTCCCAGGCAGCGGATTCAGATCCCATCCCCATTAGCATTTAATTTCTCTCTAATCCTGCACAGTCTCCGCTGCCGCATGGTAACGAGGGCCGCCGTGCCACGGCAGCACCAAAAAAACCTCCGAGAGCAATCTGTAGCGGGCTTGCCTTTTATAGCGTCGCGCCCTGTCGTAGCCATCATTCTTCGTTGACAATTAAGACCCTCAAATCTAATAGCAGTGATATTGGAATTACAGCAAGACCCTTTTGAGGGCATGTCAGGAAAAAGGGCTGCACCTCCCAATACAGCTGTCAAAGCGCAAGGCCCTCCCCCTGTTCATGCCCGCTAAGCGTTTCTGATGCACACACACACGCACACACATGATGGGAAGGGGAATATGTTGAGTCTTTGGCTGTGATCTTTGTAAAATGTGCTCTCTGTGCCCTCTTATCCAACTCTCTAAAGACTTGTTACAGCAGCTTTTGTTTTCTCTCTTCTCTCCTCACTTCTCTCTCTCTCTCTCTCTCTCTCTCTTTGTCTCTAAATTTCTCTTCATCTCTTCCTCATTGATTCTCCCTGGTGTGTCAGGGATGTTGTTGCTTTTTGTTTTTTTACTAGCAGGGTTTTTTTTTTTTTTTAAACAGACGACTAGACTAGTAGCTCCATGAAGTTGTCCCTCGATGCTCCGCGAGGACAGTTTAAGGGAAATTTCACTTCAGTGGCTATGCTTAAAGATTATCATGTGTAGAATGTATTTTAGCCTAAGGGACACTGCAGTTTGAACTAGATTATATAGACAGATTCTTTTATAGCAGAGGCTTTCTGTCCTGTTATCAGCTACGCTTTGTGATGTCTTAGGCAGCAGAGTGGCATAGTAAACAGAAAAGGCTTTTGCCCTTTCCTGCTCGAGGCTCTATTCTGATATTACACCAAACTAAAAAGAAACCTTTACATTAATTATTATACTGTTATAGTCTAATTTTCTGTCTTGTTTCCGCAGACTCCAGCAGAGCAGGCCAAGGTCCGAATGCATATGGTTCTGCAGGCTGCAGGTAAGTGGATGATGACTCTGTTTTTCTTTCCTCTAACTTTTATTTCAGCTCAGCATGTAAACATTTGACCTATCAGATGAAGCTTAGCAGTCAGCTACCCTCAGATTAATTGGTGTCAAGTTGGTGGAAGCTAGCTAGAGGTTTTGTTTATTTATTACAAGTCATATTCTCATCACAATATTGAACAATAGACTGCACTGATGCTCAGAAGAAGATATTGTGTGAGACTATTACTGTTGAGTAGAGAAGCTTCAGATCATAGTCTCACCTACCACTCGGCAATGTGAGAATTTTAAGCATGTGTTAGAATGCATAGATGTTTTTTTTATAGTATTATAAGTTTGAATGTGTGCTTCATCGTCTGATTATTTGATTGATTCTTAAATATGCAGAATCCACTTTTGACCTGGGTGGATTTCATTCTTGTTTTACCTCACACTGACTCACAGCACCTCTCCCTGCACACATAACCACAGACAAATACGTCCACACACTTCTCCTGCTCTCCACTTTGAGCACTTCTGGTCCCATATTCACTGCAGCTTAATTTCAAACACTCCTTCCAGTACATAAGTCACAGATGTCACCATGCACACGGTGTATATATTCCAGTGTGTATTCGAGGGGTTGAGTTGCAAGTTAGATGTGACAGCAGAGATTTACTGTGGAGAAAGATGTCTTCATGTTTACACTTGTGTGCGTGCACACACACATGTATACATGGCCTAGCACTGTAGAACAGGGCTCTGATTTCACCACAGGAAATATATGAAAAAACCAGGCATCTATACATCATCTATAAAGGCACAGCAGCCACGCACTTACCTCATGTAAGACGTCAGTGTTACTCTCAGTCACAGAACAACACTGCAGCCTCCTGCTGTGATTTCACTTGACTTAAACTTTCTGAGTCTCTGATACATGCTTCACCTATGTCATACTTTAATGTCACTCTGCTTACTACGCGTGTTTGGAGTTGGGTCAGTGTTTTGTATGTATGTCAGACACCCCACACTGCCTGCCACCTTAAGGCTAATGTCGCACTAATGGCGAGACATCATAAAATTGAGCATGTGGCTTTCAATGCAGTAGGCCAGACGGGTGCAGACGTAAGCCCAGGGCCAGACTCTGGACGAGAGGGAGAGGGTTTTAATGCACTGGACATGTCTCTGGTTTTCCTCTCTCTCCTGGAGGCTTCTGTAAGAACAGGTTTATGGCTCGGGTCACCTGCATCAGGATTACTATAGTTAAAGAAAACGAAACCTTCCTGTGGAAAAAAACAAACATTTTAAACCGAATAACTAATATTAAATGACAACCTTCAAAAACACAGAAACAACAATGGACAAAGCAACATAGAGAACACAAAATATAACTGTAGGTAAAATCAGCTTTTTGTTATCCTCCTGTGTTAATGGTTCAGGTTATACAAAAATAAAATAGCTTTTGCATTTTTCATCCGCTATAAATGAAAGATTTCCTCATTATATTATTACTAAAAAATAACACTTAAACTAAATCCAAAACTAGTCAGTTCCTCATAATAAGAGTAAAACTAAACCTTCTTATGCACATAAAACTAACTGAACTAAACTGGAATAAAAAACAAACTGAAAGAACTAAATAAAAATAAAAACTACTGAAGATTTCAAAACTATAAGAACAGAATACTGTATGTTTGTATCAATTCATTCAGTGCTTAGGCTTTTGCTGCCTATCCTCTGTTTTATGTCCCTCATTAATTTCATGTTAATCATGTGTTTGTATAATTAGTTTATAAGAGACTTATTGTCTCTGTCCTCTGACCCTGTGGCTACAAAATCGTGTTCAGTTAATTCTTTATTTGATGTATTTATTTTGTTTTACTCTCCTCTCCTGCTCTATCTGTCCTCTCACTTTCTATCTTAGTGTCTTTGTTCCAGCGTTGTTCGTGGACAGAGGAATATAGGGATGGAAGAAGGGAGGGATGGAGGGCTAGAAGGAAGCAGCAGATGTTGGGAGGTTGTGTGAATGTTAATGTCCTGACGTAGCCGTGGAGCTTAAGCCACCTCCTCCTCCTCCTCCTTCCCTCCATTCCTCTCTGAGCGCCCGCCAGGCTTTCTCTCTCGGGGTCTCCTGACATCCTTAAAGCCCGCGGCTCTCCTCTCCTCTCCTCTTCTCTGCTCTTTTCCAGCTCTTTCTCTCCCATCCCCTCCCTCGCTCCCTCCTTTTGTCCGTCTATGGACTCTCTCTAGTCAGTAGAGAGCAGATCATCCCATGGCTAAAGCGGCTCAGGCCTTTGTGTTGGGGGGCTCTGTGGACCTGTAATGAGCCCCCTCGGCTGGCCCGCTGGCCTGCTTAACGCTCACTGGGGGCTTTGTGTGTGTGTGTGTGTGTGTGTGTGGATGAGGAGGTGAGAGGAGGAGGGCAACACTGGCCCCCAATGAAAGAGCTGGATGGATGTGTTTATGGGTCACTTCCTGCTTGGCCTACATATCAAACACACACGCGCACACATGCACACTACACTACACTACACACCATATTCCTAAGGCAAACTTAATTATTAATTTAAATAATGTTAAAATTATTTTTACAAATTCAGTCATTCCTAAAAGGGGTCGACTGATATGTTTTTTTTTTTTTTTTAGGGTGGATACTGATTGTTAGCAGTCAAGAAGTCCAATAACCAATATTTGGAAACAGTACACATTTGCAGTAAAAATGAGAATCTTGGTGTCAAATTTGAAAGTAACCTCCACACAAAACTTTGATGAAATTGCTTCAAGCTGACAAATCACCTGTCAATCAAATAAAGTTCAACTTAGTAATATTTATTCTCAGTTTTCAGTAGAATTGGAGGGATTGTAAATGATACGTACTCAACTAAATGGCGTTTCAGTTTTGTTACACTTGGCATGTAACTGATCAGAGAGTCAGTCTCTTAATTCCTAATTAATAGATGAACACAAAGACTTAAAAGGTAATCCTGACACTATCACAATATACAGTAATTTTCAAAATTGTCAACAGAAAGAGCAACTGATAATTCTTTGCATTTACCTTTAGTATTCAGAACATTAATGTATTTCTTTATTCATTCTTTAAGTTCATCCATTCATTCATTTCTCTTATTTCACCTTTGACTTCTTTACCTTAAAGTGAGATCCTGCAGACAGGCTCCTTGTTCTGTCTGTCATTAGTATGTTTTCTTGATGTTATGCAGTGATTTCTTCACCTGTGCATTTCTCTGCACACGTACTGTAAGGTTACATAAAAGGCACCACTCTTCAAACATTCAGAATAAAAGTACTTGTATTCATTTCTCTGTATTTGCATGGGCAGACACACAGACACACACACACACACACACACACACACACACACACAGCAACCACACTTGCTTGTTCCTTGTTTCTTTTCAGAGTAGTGTCCATTTCCACTCAAATGAGTATGTGCACTAGGCGAAGCAGCGGGCCTCTCCTTATCCACATGTCAATAGGGAGTGTTTGCAGAACACCCACTAAGGACCTCAGGGCCAAGGGTCATCAAAACCTCCGTCCTCTCCCTATTTGAACCTTTGGCAGCAGCAAAACAAACAATCCTTAAGATCTCATCAGAGGCTTGAACTTGGCAGGAACTCACTGGTCTGAATTAACTTCCTCTATTGGTTTGACACCTTGCTTGAGCTGGTTGGTAGGACTTTCTAATTTGGACAACTTTGTAACTGAATGTTCCAAAATAAATCACAATATTGACTACTAACATTTCCAGCTATGTGGTGCAAGTTTGAAATAGTTATTGTGGTGCTGCACCCAATCCACTTAACTACTAACCATAGATCATATTGGAATAAATGTGTTATGCTATGCACGCACTGGATTTTATGCATTTGCATCTAATGATTCTTTCTTAACAAAATGTTTCAACATTTGTATAAGTGGTGCTGCTCAACTCAAATTTAGTAAAATGATTACATTTTGACCTATATTGTTTTCCAGTTCATGATATAATTTAATTTCTCCTTTAGTGTACGTCAGTTCTCTCAGTAAAGTGATACATCAATAATGAAGCAATATTATAGTATAGTTATTAAAGCTATCATAATGTTAGTGATGCTTTAGCAGTTCAGTAAACTGTTATCACCATGTGTATTTGTCTTACAGGCAATGCAGTAGGGTTTAAAACATCCCACACTTCACTTGAAAAAGCAGTAATGCAATAATGGATATTATTCAGCACCATAATGTTTTTTAACTGTGCTTTTAACATTTTTGGAGGACATGTGTCAAATGTCCCGAGCTCAAATTGAAGCGGAGGTGTTGTGGTTACATGCTGTGTACAGTAGCACAGACCACCCATTTTAATTCTGTTTTTAGGGAATGCCAGACATGTGTCTCTGCCTTTTCAGAAAGTCTGTGATTGTGCATTGTAGTTTATCAGTAGGCCAGTAGGAGGGCACTTCTGTTTTCATCGACATGTTTTTCTTTCTGTTTATATGAACTCTGTGATTGAGTGACAGGCATAAAAAGGGCAATGGAGGGGGGAGTGACTAGCCAGGCTTAGCGGCATCATGCGATCAGACTAATTCTTCCACAGTAAATACGGGGTATTAGGCTTCTCTGTCACAGCAGGGGTCCTGAAGACACACACACAAGCGCCCACACCCCTTTTCTCAAGCTCTCTGCTTCTTTCCTGCGTCTTGCCTGTGCTCCCAGTTCCCGCTGTCCCTCCCAGCACCCCAGTCCATCCCCTTAGGCCCCGACAGATGTGTGGTGAACAGACCACATACATGGACGGTGTCACCTTACCCTCTCTGGAACTAAAAGGCTAATGCGCCACATTTAGGAGGCTACCGCCCTTTGTTCTGCCAGGATAAGAGGTGACGGGACGGGGAGGCTCAGACAAGATCTCGTTCTTTACACAGCCCAAGTCTTTCTCTAGCCTCCGTGCAACTTTTTTCTCTGTAAAGTTCTTCCATTTTCCTCTCAGATCCCCATGTACATTAATTGTCATCTCTTTAGAGATTACTTTAGCAGTCCTCACTGGAATGAAACGTAGGATTTGTTAGTATGTGAATTACAGTTACGACACATTATCCATCATCGTATCGCTGTCACTTCGGCCACTGCACCACTTATAGTGTGACATGACTAAGGTGATTGTTATGAACACCAGTCAGTGGTAATCTTTATTTCAAAGGGGATTTTCTCTGTAAAACACAAGGGAATTACCCAGTAATAACTCCTAACTACCTGCTTTTTTTGCTTAATGTGCTATTGTGACAACAGCAGCACGCCACTTCACTGAGCATTTTGAACTGAATTGAGGGCTTTGCTGTAACGTAATGTTTTTTTTTTACTCAGCAGAAGACAAACACCTAGATAACAGCCTTTAAAGAGTTAGATTGTTTTGTTTGGTGGTGCAAAAAAGTCTTGTTTTCATGTACTGGTTTGTTTGCAGTGTTACAACATTTGAATTTTGAGGGTTTTTTCTGTTAAACCGTAATGGTTCACCGTAAGATCAGAAAGAGCTGAGAATAAAAAAGCTCACATAGTTTAATGATTAAAGTATCCTGGTGCAAATAGAAAATTTGTCAGTGTTTCCCCTGCAGCATTTTTTAAAAGCCTCAACTTAACAAATCAGGGATGCTTTCAGGTTAGCTGCGATGTACAGATTAGAAGTTGTATCCTCATCTTGGGTTCCTTCTTTTGTTTGTTAAATCTATGGGATATTTAAGCTCAAGGCATCGTTTTAGCTTCCACCATATTCAAATAAACAAAACAATTACACAACAGCAACAGAAATCCCCTTTGCATCTGTGTAGGAATGCGTCTGCTAGTTGTTCTTTGGGAGGATAATGGCACCGGAGTGTCCTGTAATTTCGTCTCTGTAACCATTGATCAACTGGATTTATGTGCCATTACCTCACTGTTCCAGTCAACAGTCGTAATTATGTCTCACAGAGAGAGAGAGAGAGAGAGAGCGCGTGGGGCCTCCAGTTCCAGGGCCCAAATACCTGAATAAGCTTGAAGTCGTAGGCGATTGACACTCGTGGCGCACCGACTGACCTCCAGATGAGAGGCGTGGATGGATGGAAGGGTTTGTCAAGCACAGTTAGAGAGCCATACCTCATAGTAAGAGCCGTGCGCCCCAAGCTGTTGCTCTTGTCCTCTCTAAAGAAGCCTGTTTGTGCTTTACAGGTGCTGTGAGTCAGAAAAAGAGTGCATTTGACACAGATGGTCCTCTGTCCCTACAAATGGATTTATTTATTTCAATAAGAAATCAGCGTTCCATTCCAAGGGTGTCTGTCAATGGTAGAGTGGACCGAGTGACCTATGAACTGCATGGATCAGAGGTTTATGTATAATTGATTTTTGGTTTGTTTTATGGGTATAATAAACACAGGCCCTGCTGTGTACTGTCTTTTCTCATTGCTGTAATAAGCTTGTGAGAGATCCTCCTCCTCCAGTGCTTTAGATACAGGACAGGTGTAGACAGTTCTCCAAATGTTGGAATAAATTAGAGTTTAGAGAAAAATGATGATGAGGTACTTTAACAATTTATTGATCTTTACTTCAAACAATAATATTTTCTGTTTACATTTCACTTACATTTGAGGATGTGTCCACTGGCTTTTTGACATTGTGAGAGCCTTTGTTTGGCATTTTCTGACATTTTTATACATCGCTTAACTGAGAAAATAATTGCCATAATAACTGTTAATGTAATGCCCTAGAAACAGGATCTGTTTTTAATAGTGTTGATATAGTATTACTGTTATTATTCATAAGTTACCCTTATGTTATCCGTAATGTGTTGTCATATTGCAATATTGAAGGTCTTGACTGTAAAAATGACTGTAAAAATGGATGTACAGCTTCCTTCGCCTTGCTTAGGGAACAGTATACACTGTACCAGAGAGAGGATGTCAGCCACTTAGAGGAAATTCTCTGATTTTGTGGATGTGTGTGAGAAAGAGAAGGAGAAGGAGAGATTGAGAAAGCTTTGTTTTTCTTCTGTGGGCAGATTTCAAACAGCATCTGGTGAGCTCTTGAAAAAGGCCGTTATGAGTATGTTCAAATCCAAACTGAATCATTTTTGCGCCCTCCTTCCTCCTCCCTCCTTTTTTCTCTTATCCTTGTTGTCGGTGTTTGGAGACACATGGTGATATCTTCCCCTCCTCCCTCCCGCTCTCTCCTCTCAACATGTAGACATTTCCATAACAGAAAAAGAATATTTTTAATTTGCTGCTTTCCATAATTTTGCAACATATGGTATAAACGATTTTGATGCAAATGTATGTGCTAATTATTTGCAGACGAGCCTTAAACAGGCCAGCCATTGAAGTGGAATGAAAGCAAATTTGCAATCACCTTAAATTTTGCTAACCATTTACTGTTAAGTAAACTTTGCTAAGTAATTTAATTACCTTGGACCGCTGGCAGGCGCTCAGGGCTTTTTTGGGAGGGGGTGGAGAGGGAGGCTGAATGCAAAGAATGCAGAGCGAGAGAGAGATGAGAAGGAAGGAGTGAAGACAGTGTATACTGCTAACTACAGTATTATTGAATTGTCACCATGTGGAAGTTATTACTGGAAAAAAATGTAGCTTGGGCACTTTTGCAAGGCAGAGAATCTTAAACAAGATGTCCTGTGACATCAGTGACAACTCTTACGTGTGACTTCCTACTCAGTTTTAATGGATGTACACTGCAGAAACTGTCTGATTGGCCCCTGGACGAGACGTAAAGGAAATGAATTGCCGCAAAGTGTAGACCTGTGCATTCCTGCCTCCATGATTTGTAATAATTTTTAACCATATGACACACTATTCTTCAGGTTAAGGCCAGGTCTGCAGGATTAAACCACAAATTAAACTGCATTTTCCAAATAGTTTAGTAATGTAGTTAATCATGGTATTGGTCTCAGCGAATGTGTCCAAGTTTAGAGACACCGTACTTTGTTTCTATGAAATAGCAGGACGTAGATTCTCGCCCCTGAAGAACAGAAGAATGTTAATTTACTTGTTTTGATAGTTGTGTTCATAAAAAAAAAATTGGTTCACTTTTATGTGTTTTTATTTGTTCCTTGGTATGAAAGTGTGTCTGCTTTGATACACTCGCAGCCTGTACAGGATGTCTCCTTGTTCTTTGCCCAGTGCATGCTGGGACAAGCCCCACCCTGTGACCCTGAATTGAAAGAACCAGGTTTAGAAAATGGATGGATGGATGGATGTTTGGCGTTTGTGTTATAAATAGACCAGGATGGGTTGCTGCAGCAACCTTGGCCTTCATACACTCATCACATACACTGGACTCTTTAAATGGCTCTTTAGGTGATTGAATTGATTGTATATATTACTCTAAAGGGCAACAACAACAGCAGCAACTCTTATTATGGGGCTTATTATGTCAGTCTGCAAATTAAATATTTTATAATGATAGTGTTTGTGCTAAACTTTCTAGCGTTTTCCATTGTTTTTATTTATTTATCACCCATTATTGATATTCTTTTCACCTTTTTATATAACTTCTTAATACATTTTAAATTCCAGGTTCAGCATAATCTATTGTTTTCTACCAACATTTGTAACTAATCTGCTCCGTTACATCCCTGTAAGATTGAGTCTCGGGTAATAGCAGATTTAAATTCAGATGAATGGCATAGTCGCAGTATTTATAATTGCATGCAGAGCTTCATGTGAATAATAAAGACTCCTTGATTTAGTACTACAGGGGGTGGAGGAAGGACAGTAGATAAGGTGGTATAGAGCAGTGTTTATGGTTTAATTCCCTACTCACAGCATGTCAAAGTACTCACTTTAAGGTTCCACTGCACTTGGTGCATGAATAAAACTCTGTGTGTGTGTGTGAAGCAGTGTTAAGTGCGTAGCGTCAAAAAGGCACTTTTATTTAATGCAGTAAACGAAAGGTTCTGAAAACATGCTAAATTCAACATGGTATTGTTTAAATTAATGTCAGACTATTAAGTTAAACACACTGCATTTTCCAGCTCACTTTAAGGCTGTGCTGGATGTTGTTAAGGTCCACAGTCAGTGCCACGGAGTAAAAAGGAGACACCCCATGCAGCTCTATAGCCTGCCTCCTGGACCGCATCAACAAGCTGCAAATACACTGGTTACACTGATCAAGAAAAATATCTGACTTTGCTGACACTTTTTTCATCTCTATCAGCCTCTTTGGCATGCGTGTGGGTGCAAGTAAACTCCTATGTCTGTGTGTACAGCATGTGTGTTCGTACAGTAGGTAAATGGAGTATGTATGTGTGTTAGTTTTATAGGGTGAGCTGCTTCTGTAACAAGCTCACCCACTGATTTCAATGAAAATGTAACTACTGCGCAAGTTGCACATGTACAAAGCCGCCTTTTGTTAATATATATATATATATATATAAAACCAACTGTCATTTCAAAGGAGTCAATTCCTCTCATAAAGTTTTCATTTTTTCCCCAAATCAATCTGGTCTCATCTAGTAGTAAAGTTGAAACAGTGTCTCCTCTCCTTTCACACCAGCTCAAGGCTTCACAGACACACACAGGAAGGCGCAGGCTGGTATGGAATTGAAGTCATAAAAACCCCTTTGTTTTAGTTTGTATTGGACCATTCATCATCACTTTATTTAATACGAGGCTGTAATTGTGCCATCCCCAACCATCACTAATGGCTGTGTTCGTCTGTGTTTGCTTTGTTGATGGAAATGAATGAAATTAGGATAAACAACCGCAGAGTCGCGTGTAATCAAGCCCTGATTAATGTACCAGCGTTTCAGCGCCGTTTCTCATTCCACAACACCTGATATCTTTCCCATAAACAAATTGTGTTTGTCTAAATGAAGAAATTAAATGACGCATTTGATGAGTTTATGATTGACCCGGTCCGGCTCGTGGCTCATTACTCTCTGTCTGTTGAGGCCAAGAGGTATGTGACTAATGCTCTGTCACTTCCCACACAAGGATTTATCACCACCACTGATTAATGGCAGCCAAACAGCATTTTAATAATTTTATGATTGTGGTTTCTGGCACTCTCAGAGAGAGATCGAGAGAGAAACAGAAGATAGAGGGAGGGGGGTGGGGTGTTTAGAGAGAGGGAGAGGGTCCAAAGAGAGAGAGAAAGCGACAGAAAGTGTTCATCCCAGATTAAATGTTTTATGCCACTGCAAGCTGAGCAGACGGAGGCATGATTATGCACCGTATGAACATCGCCATGAATCTTCTTCTTGCACTTGAAAAGTATTTCATACACATATTTAATGAATTTCTCCCCCCTCATTATTACATTTACTTTTCCACTGGAAAGCAACAAATTGGCAACAAATCTGTGTAAAATACCTCAACAGTGAGCAATTGCCTCCCCCAGGGGGTGAAACATTTAGGTGGATCAGGGAATGGGCTCTGTTTGCCAGTCAGAAAAAGGTATGGATGAAAATGTTGAGGTGACTGATGATGATTGTGACATAGCCTGTAGTTTATAGCACACGGTGCTATCTTAGAACACACTGATGAAATAACGTGATCTCATAATGCCAAGCTTAACTCCGGCAATAGCTTTTCTACTGTTTTAATTCTCAACAGTCTGACTTTCACTTTCTTTTTCCATATATCCAGTGTTTTCCAGATGTCAAATATTTTCATTTCATTTGCATACTTTCTGGCTTTGTTTTCCTTTTACTGGAAAAAAAATAATTGCAGTGCTAAATGACTGTGTGAGGTGCAGTAATGCAGGCTACAACTGTGTATTAATTTTATTTTAGATATTCAGATGTGACTCTATTTGTTTCTTATATTAAATAAGTCACACACACCAGTCGGGCAGTTCCTTTAATGTCTAAACTTTGATAAAAGGCAGCATTACCTACCGAGATGGTATAAGGGAAACGTTATTCAATATTTATGTTATGGCCTGTGTGTTTCTATGACTTTCCCAGAGGATTACAAGGAAAAATTAAAGGCAAAAAAACAAAGTTAAAATGGCTTCAAGACACGAGCTACATTTGTATGTATTCTCATGGGGCTGAAGAGTTAAATTGTATAAGGCACATACTGTACTGACTCCAATGGTTTTGAACAGCATGTGTTTAATTCCTGCCACACTAGCAACCTTTCAAAGTGATTGTTAGTTTGAATTAGATTAGCGTGGGTCATTTTTCCTCCTAACTCAGAGACACAGGAATAGACCCAGCACGGCTGATAAACATTTAGACACCTGTCGTCTCCAATCTCACGTTCCAGGCCTGAGGAACAGATGGAAGTCATGAGTTGTTTTAAACTTCTAATGGAGTCCTAATTTTGTGCAGATTGCGCTGTTACTCTGTCCTAACTAACACACATTTAACTCATTTCTCTCTTCCCCTTCCTGTTACACGCTCCCGTCTCCCCATCTCCCTCTCTCATTCGGCCGATTCCTTTTTAAGTCTTTCTCCAATATTAAGACTTGCACTGTATTTGCTGTAATAGGTTTTTTTTTTTTTTTACTGCGCTCTTGTCCAGACTTTGTCCGCCACCTCTTCTCCATATTTTTTCTCTTACCGTTCATCATCCCCCCTCTGTCTTCCTGTATCTTTGTCTCCTCTTCTCTTCTCCCCTCACCATCCCTCCAAGAAGGGCTGGTAATATGATGGTGTACTATATATCATGCAACAGTAGAAAGCACTGGTGCAGATTTGGCAAAACCGTTTCCACCATGGGAGCTATCCCTTAGTGTCTCTGCTATATATTTGGGGCAGGCTATGTAGCAAATCAGGTCTGGGTTTTCATGTGATCTTGTGGTTTCATGAATCCAGCTGCCTCGCAAGCTAATGTGATTTGTGCAGGACGTCTGTTTAGCATGTTGTAATGTGACATGAGACAGGCATTTAGTGGTGGTAATGCACTGGTTGCCAACCACCTCAGAAGAAGGGAGTAACAAAAAAAAAAAAAACATGGAGGAGAAGAGTGAAAACCTGCATTTGTAGTTTTACTGTTTTGAGTTAGCTGTGACGAAGTATGGGAAGGTTATTTTAAACATTTTTCTCTATTGATTTTACAGAACAATTACCGTAGCATGATATATACTGTTAACGTGAAATAAAATTACATATACTGTGATAGAAGGTTGTGGTCACATCTTCTACCCCTACATCTAAGCATTTTCTTTTGCAGTGTTAGCATTTCATGTGCAATCCACACTCACTTTACAACCCAAACGTGTCTCCTCTGTGTGTCACAAGAGGGCTGATGACAGAGACATCTACCCCATTCTCTTACAGATGGGTGCCACACAGTTTACAGCAAGTCACCCACATGCACACCCATTTACACCCTTCTGAATTTCTCTAAGATGCCGCACCCAGCGCTGCCTTCTGCATCCCCCTGCATCCCCCCAAACCTCGCAGCTCCAATAGAGGAGTAAAGAGAAATAAACAGTTAATTAATCTTCCATTGGCTCAATCTTGCATATTTCTTCTTAATTAGTCAACCAGGCAATAGGGGGCCCCTGGGTACCAGACTCCTCCTAACCAGGGCCCCCTTCCCCCAGACCAGAGCTGTGTTTAAGGAGAAATAAATATCAGAAAGTACATTGCTCCTCTTTCATCTCCTTGTGCTGGGAAGAGGGAATTTCTGTGGAAGAATTAATGTTCATTTAATTTCCCTTCTTTCTTCTGCTCATATATTTGCATTCTTCAGGTATTTCTTGTCTCTCCATGTTTCCCTCACTCACTCTCTCTCTGTAATATACACACGCAGAACAGGGCCTTTTTCATAGCCACTACATCTGCAGGACACATGTTCAGTATACGTACATTTGTGTGAGTGTCTGCACACCATAAATTAAAGTATGTTAGCTTAAAAGAAAGATGTCCGGGCCTGTATCTGCTGATGGTGAAAGTATGTTTTTTCTGATGTCTTGAACATTATCCCTTGTTACCAAAGGCTAATCTGTCTTTCTCAGTTTGATTCATGTCTTTTTAGAGCCAGTGGACAAAGCCAAAGCCAGTCCAGGCTACAGACTTCAGAGCAGAGATTGATGCGATCAGCTCTGTTCATACTCAGAATAAACTGATTTTGATCTGTGGCTTTGTGGACTTGTTTCAGCGATCCAGAGTCCATATTCTTGGTCTAAAAGTGGCTTATGTCTTATAGTGACAGTCGCATACCTGAAAGGTCACAGCAGATAGGAGTCCTCATGTGAACAAACTTGAAGCTGACACTTTTGTAGTTCTTAAAGGGCCAAGTGTGGATTGTAAACTTGAATCAAATCGAAATCAAATAATTTAATTAACTGTTTTGCTGTAAACAGTATTGACCCTGCGACATTTAAAATATGATATCAGTTTTTTCATTTCAAGATGGGCTGCCTTCTGGCTCTTATTCATGTAAGTTGAGGCAGGACAGCTCAAAATCTGATTCTATAACTTTTATAACATTCATATAAGACTCCCTGCACTTATTTAGCAGGAAAAAACTTTAATGGACAAAATTATTCTCACCGGGTCTCCAGTGTAAACTTTGTTAAGCCCACTAATGAACAAAATACATTAGCGCAACTTGATATATTACCCATATTTAGTTTATTTTTATGCCTCTGCACCTGTGACAGTCATCCCCGGAGGCATTACGTTTTTCAGTTGCGTGTCCGTCCTACTTTTGGGAACACACTGTCTCAGGAATTTCTTGAAATTTGTAACTCATAACTCAAGAATTCATGACAATTTATAACATTTCAAACACACATGTCTAATAGGATAAAATGACAACATGATGATATTTTAGATCCAAAATGTCAAAAGTCACCTTCACTGAACTTTCATAATGTTCTACAAAAACTCTGGCCATTGTTCAATGCTATTCTCCTGTAAGAGAAGACAGCATGTTTCTCACTAGAAATTACTAACTAGACTCATACATGTGGATGTAGCGTTAACTTCTATTTTTATTAAATTCCTTTAACATCTTCACTACATATGAATGTGGACAGACATGGTTGTAAACTGCAACTTGACGGGATGGTGGAGGCATACAGCTACGTCTAGTTCGTGTAGGATCAGTAGAGGAAGTGTGAACGATGACAGACCTTACCTCATTCTAACTCTGTGTGTGTGTGTGTGTGTGTGTGTGTGTGTGTGTGTGTGCGTGTGCATGTGTCCATAAGAGAAAGTAAGGACATGT
>JAPQRN010000006.1:16575563-16585653 GCA_037367275.1 Coranthus polyacanthus | reverse complement strand
GGAAGGGGAGGGGGGTAGGGGCGGTAGTGAGGCCAGATGAATTACACGTAGGGGGGATCTGACAGGCGGCGTGGAGCTTTGTGATCATTCCAAAGTTCTAATAATCTCTCTCACCTTCTCCATCTCCCCAGTAATGAAAGAGAATAGGTGATTGCACCCCGGGCTATGTTCCCCGCGTAATGACTCCTCCAAAGGCACAGAGCCGCCAAGGAAAAATGAACTTTGAATGAGCGGCGAATTGGCTCTGACAGAGTGATAGACCGTGACACAGATTCTGTAGCAAAACAGACGTAGTGCTAATTGATTATCAATATTTTAAGCAAAGTGATGAAAATAAGCATTAAGAGATGAGAAAGAGGGAAGAGAGAAGGGAGAAGGGAGTGCACAGCGTTACCTTCGAGGGGGGCTGTCATTTGTCCAATCTCCCTGGCTCTGTCTCTTCCCTGCGCTTCTACTCCTCCAGCGCCCAGCCTGCCTCCCCCATCTCACCCGTCTCTCTCCCTCCCTGGTGCCATTCTCATTTTGATGCATTCTGTCTGCTTTTCTTCAATCATTTTTCATGAGCTGGTATTTTAGCGTTAATTGCCAAATATGTCCCTGAACTTAACTATTAATTTTGTATCGCTTTGCTTTATTTATTTCTTTGCTCTCACCTCTGATGTTCTGTCAGACCTTGTTTTCAGGGGTAGTCACCTTGTCCTTCACAGTGTGTAGGAGTTTAATAACTTATTCATATTTTCTTTAAAAGAAGAAAAGAAATCAGACACTTTTTCCAGTACATTGTAGGCAATCACTGGCTGTGTTGCGAATTTGTAAAAAGAAATCTAAGAAAATGTATTCAGTTTTTTTTTTTTTAGGAGTATTACATGCACAAGAGCACATACACACTGATCATACACACACACACACACACATCCCCTCAATGCACATCTATGAAGACCAGACCAAAGAGCAGGCAGGGAGTAGCCGAGACCACCAAGTTTGTGTGTCTTTTCTGCGGTGCGTGTTTGTTCCCGTAATGTGGTCAGTTGTGCTGAGCTCTATAGACGCTGCCAGGGTCCCGGCTCTCTTGCCTTTCTTTTCTAAGTGGCCGCCCTCCTGAACCTCCTTGTGTCAGCACTGCGATTAGCGGCTCCAGTTTACCTTTCATGTGCGGGGGTCCTGATAGACTTAGTCCCATCTCCCCCACCACAACCACCACTGTTACACACACATGAAACACACCCTCAGTGGTGTGCCATCACAATGGCATCCAACAGGCTTTCAGCAGGGGAACCAGAGCCTATTCTGCGCCATTCAACTGCATGCTCAAGTGCATTCATACTGGAATAAATGAACAGATACACACACACACACACACACACACACACTAAACAGGGATATCTTTGCACTGAAATTTCACCACATGTACTCCAACTTGAGTTTGGTTTTAATTATTTTGGCACTAAAATTTCAGCATATTATCCCTAAAATTGGCCAAAATTACCAGCCATTTGAGAACTACTCACAATATATTATATATTTTCAGTTTAATGAAGTAATTTTTGAAAGTAAAAGTGATTCCTGACGTGGTCGGTAGATGAAAATAACCAGGAAACATAATGTTTGGGCTTTTCTGGAGTTCTTGATTAAACATGACAGCATTCTTCACATTTTAAAACATTTCATGATAATGTTGCAGAAAAAATCACATCACTGTGCACAAAATTGCAGATGCAAAACTGCATATTGCAGATAAAGCAGGTGTTTGGATGAATTTGTTCTCTCTGTTTTTGCATGTCTCCCCATCTATTTGAAAGGCTCAAAGTAAAAAAAAAAAACAGTTGAGGTTTGACAAAACAGTGTGACTACGTGAATACTTTCACAAAATATGGTAAATATCATTGCATATGGAGAACAGCGGCTTGAATCCCTTTTTTATGTCCTACAAGGGACCTTTGATGCTTGTAACAGGGTATTCCTACCACTAAGCACAGTATGCTGCTAAAAGGTTAAAAGACAGAAAAGGACAGCAGGAAGCAAGACAGGTATAAAAGAGAAAGAGGGTGAGAAAAAGGTAACAAAGGAGAAAAGGAGGACATAAATGAGACAAAAGAAAAAAATGAAGAGACAGTGGCATGTGGAGACATGACAGGGTTGAAGTTGAGGGTGAGATGTCATTCAGAGGCCCCAGGATGCTTAATATTTCACCATGTGATCCTTGCATTATGGATTTGGTCTGATTGCCCTCGCAAGACCTCTGCTGTGCATTCACTAGTTCATCTCGGTGAAGTTCTCACCACAAAACTTTATCTAAAAGGCATCCCTACCCTCTCACTAAGCCAATAAAATATCCCTAACACTACGACTAAGACACACACAAATATAAGGCATACACATTTGCAATTTACATAAGATATTTCCATTGCAAGGTTTCAGGGTTGGACTCTGTTTGACCTGGCGCGTTCATTGTCAAGGCTTTGAGCTATCCCCTTCAGCCTTATGCGTTATGAATTTGTGTGTGCACATGATGCTCATATGTGAGCATGTCGACATCCGTGTGTATTCCTCAGGTGTATTGATGTGTGCATGTGTGTGCGCAGCCCATGGCAGCGCGTGGTCCTCGGAGTAATCTCCCTTTCTGATCTCCCTGACCGCTGGAGGCCTCGGCTTCTCTCTACCTTTTCTGCAGTTCTCCTCTTTGGCCCAGGGTCCACGGCCTACATCTCCCTGAGTGCACTGCTACAGCTGCACAGTCGTGGGATACACTTTTGCCCTTGGGTTTATAGGGCAGATTGGGGTGGTGGGCCTGAGCCACCCACATGCACCGTAAAGATCCCATCACTCTACTGGTTATTTACTTACCTGGCCCACATGAAACATGTTCTCACCCCAGACCTCCTGTGTGTAAAGGTAGTACACCCCAGTGTTTTGCCTATAGCCCAGTGTGGTGCAGAACAACTTTGAATTTCATTTGGTCTTCATTGTAGTTTAGATAATTTTATATGTTATCTAAACTAATCAATTTATTGTTTGATTGATCTTATGTCAGAAAAAAGTTTCTGTCTCTGACATTTGCTAGTTATTTACTCAAATACACTTCGCCGCCCAAAGACACTTGCTTTACTATCATATAAGGAAAAAAAGCTAAATACTTTCAACAAGAAAAAAGGTTGCTTGAAAAATTAATCCTTAATAAAAACTTTTGGTTGATTGATTATTTTAGCTCTGTTGCAGTGTGTTCTGGGAAAACAGTTTGACTGCTGCTTCAGTAAAATTGTCCTTTGATTTTTAGTCGACCCACAATTTCTTTTAACTGTGGAACTAAAAGATATAAAAGGAGAGCATTACAGTTAGACACAGGTATTGTTTTACTCGGCTTCTTTAAAAAAATGTCCACAGATGTTCATGATACGTATCACATGTCAATGAAAGATGCAGACTGTGAAAAGAGGAAGAAAGTTGTGCATTTTGAGATCATCTTTGGTCAATGGCTGGATACTGCTCAAAAAACATGTTTGCATGTGTGAACCTTAGACCTTACATCTACAGATGTATACAAAGTAAGAAGAAAAATGTACAATTTAGTATTTGTTGGCCTTTTAGTACAGAGACCTTCTGTATATATGGCAAAATTTGAATTTTATGAGTTTGTGTTTGTAGTTATGTGGAAAGTATAAACTCTGGACAGTTACTTCCTGTTTTTTTTTTTTTTCTTTTAGATCTATCTCTTCTTAATTCCCTACCCCTTTGAGTTTGACAGATGCAATCTCAGCATGATCACTGAAAAGGAAAATGCAAACATGGAGCCCAGGTGTCTAGAGTTAAGAGGCTGTTTTAAAAATTAATAGAACAAATGTTGCATGAGGCAGGCATCAGAGTTTTAAATGTTGGCTCTGACATTGTGAGCGTCATTTCTTCACACCTTTAGGTAAATGATCCAACTTGACCCTTGCACTTCATGTATAACGGTGAAAATGTAGAGTTCAGCATGTCAAGTTTTATCAGGCGTATCTGAGACAGCACAGCGTCAGCAGGCAGTACTGGCAACTTTTAACTGACTTCTTCATCTAAGACAGTCATTCCTTACTGATGCATCCATAAAACCACAAGAGTACACGCTCTAATTGATGCACCCCTAGCATCAGAATATAGCTGTGAAACAGAAAAAGAAGCTCTTCAGACGATTGGCAATGAATAATTAATTGATTTTGTAAGATATCTCTCTCTAATTGTTTAGTTTGTAAATATTTCATGGGTGTCATTTAAATCAGCCTGACGATAGATGCAGAGGGCGGCCTGTGATAAAGATCATTCAAGTTGTGCTCTCCTGTTTTCTGCCTCGAGGAATTTTCTCTGTATGATTTTCATACATAGGAGGGTGATCATATGGTTGTGGATGAGACGTAGATTCATATACAGTACTTTTGTGAGCTGATTACATATTCATGTGCTCTTTTGTTGTCAGAAGACTCTCTTCAGGCCCAGTACAAGCTGCATTATGTCATACATTACCTGCTTGTAATATATGCTTTGGCCTCAAATGATTTTAGGCTCTCTACTGCTAAATATTTACATATTTAAATTAGCTCATGTTGTATCTCCTTCTGTTTGAATACCCAGTCAAGATGCAGGTACATTTGTGATATGTGCTGTGTCAAATTATGCTTTACAGCTACAAGGTTTAGTTGTGCTGAGACACAGGCACCTGCATGTGATAACGCACACACTGGCATAGAAGCAAAGCTTTGCTGAAGCCCTTTGCTCGTGGTTTCTGGGTGCTGTGCCACCTAGTGGTTGCTCTGGATGTTGCTTCTCCTCAAGACCATTTAACCTCTACACCTGCTGTGGATTTACAGCATACATGAGCATCACCACAGGCTTTCTCACATACAGTGGGACACTTAAAGAAAATCTGAAAATGAGTCTTGTATATTAGCTTATTAGTTAATATATGTCTGTTTAGAATAGAGTTAAGGTCATCCTCTTCAAATAAAACCTGTTAAATGTCACTTCAGACAACAACCACAAAATTATTATTAAGGTGTCGACCGTTTAAGGAAATGTTGATTGAAAAAAAACTTCCCCCGATTTCTGTGATAGTTTGAAGCAGTCTCAGAATATCCCACATTACCACAGTTTTGTTTATGGGTCTTAAGAAGACGAGCTGCTCCGATCTTTGTCGGTGCGCTCTGTTTTCAGCCACAAATTCTAGACCATCCTTGGACTGTCCGATAGATGACAAACAATTGCACTGAATTTGAAGTGGTGGTGCAGCAGTGACATAAGCATATGGACCAATATTTAAATATGCCACACTGAGTCCTGTTGCAACATTTTGTATTATACATTGTTAGTTTGTTAATGTGACAATTAAAACAAATGCTTCATATCTATAGCTGCTGTATCTTCATTTGAAAAACATGATTATTGAAGCCATGATTTTCTCCTCCTGAAATCCCTCTTAGCATGACTGTGATTAGTCATGAAGAAATGAAAACATAATGGAATCAGATTAAGTTATTTGTTTTTATTCTTGTGTTTGTTGTGGGGTTTTTTTTTTCAAATATTTTTACTCTCGCACCTTTATTTATCTTGCACCTTCCCATATGCCATTTATGGTGTTCCCCCTGTCATTGATGCAGTATGAATGTGGATATGTCTCAGTGGACTGTAGAAACTGAATTGCCGTTCGGGGATAAATAAAGCTTATCTGTAGCTGTATTTATAAGACGGACTAGAGTGCTTGTCTTTAAAATTAGTTCTGAAAGAGTTGCATTACTCCTTTACTAAAATTGTTCATTTGATATTGATGCCTAAATACCAGAGCCCTGCTGCTCGGGAGCTTTTTGTCTGTCTTCCCACCTGTCTGTCTGTCTTTTCTTACATGTGAGGCCTGTTATTTGTCCGTCTGTCCTCCAGCACCACTTCGTATGTTTCATTGTCTCATCTTTCTGCCTGTCAGGGCTGTTAAACATCAGTGTTTCTTCATGTCTGTTTGTCTGTCTACCTGTCTGTCTCTTATTTATTTTTTTATTTATTGTCTTTTCTGTCTCTCTGGTATTCAGTGCTGTTTGGAGGCCCGGCTGCCGAGCCTCACTGTAAAGTGGTTGGCTGATTGGAAGGGACATTTTTCCAATGGCGCTGCGCTGCCTCTAATATTCTGTTTGTCGTTGGGTGTGAGGCTGATTTATCACGCCTCCTCTCCTGCTGACATTCAGATTCACTTTGATTGGCATGGCTGGAATGACACCCACCACTACCAACACTGCTCACATCACTCCCGTTATCACACACATACCAAAGCACTCACAGTCAAATGTGTTGTTCTGCTAACTCACAGTCAGCTATACAGTGGATATGAGTGTGCCTATTACGCCAACACATAAGCACTTACGTTTCGACACGGTGACACACACTTGCACACATATCCTCACTCATAAACTCTGAAAATGCACAGTGTAAGTGGATAAGTGTTGTGCTGACCTCTGTCTTCGGCATGGTTGTTTGTAAGTGTTGTTGTACTTGAGTTTATTGAACGATGTGGGCAGACTACTGCTCTTATGTTGTTCTATCACCTCAGAACTCTATAATATGATAGCCTTTCTCACTTCTAATTCTTACTGTGCCCAGCCTAAGGCTTAAGCAAACACATTCTTGGGTTGAATAAGATCTCTCTCTGTCTTTTTTTCACACCCTGTGTCCCTCCCTTCTTCCCCCCAATCCCTCCTTAATAACTCTATAACTCACCTCAGCCTTAGATTTAATTGCTTATCTGTGTGTAAACGTATTAACCCTCTGCTGTATCTGTTTTTCTGCCGTCCCGGGGGCCCGACAAGCCTCTCTGACTGCCGTGCCTTACATCCAATGAATAGTCCTTCTCTGAGCGGTAATAGGGAATCAGCATCGTAGCAGCAAGCATTGGCGGCGTGTAAGAGATAAATCAGATTGGGGGTCTTGCTTTGCCAGTTTATTGAATCTAAATTGCGTGTGCGCCTGGCCCCCGCCGGCCCTACACAGCCCATCCATCTCCCGGCTGATAATGGAGCGGGCCCGATTCCACCTGGTGGGAGCATTATTACATTTCCCCTCTAACGAGACCCAGCTAATCCTGCCAAGGGAGGAGGACAGGAGAAAAGAGTGAGGAGGAGAAGAGAATAGGAGAAGAGAGGAGTGAAGGGGAATGAAGAAAAAAGAAAAAGAATGAAGAGGAGAGAAAGGATAGAAGAGGATGTTCTGCAGAGGAAAAAAAAAAAAAGAATTGCAAACATCCTGGCAGCCGGCCTCTCCCTCCCACTCTCCTTCTTTCTCTCTTTCTCACTTTCTTCCTCTCTGTTGTTGTGCATAAAACATCTTCTAGCGCCATCAGAGCTACATGGCCCCTGGGCCCCTGAGCTGCAATTACACTCATAATCACAATGCGATTTCACTGACACTCTCCGCCCCTTCTCGCTGCCATCCCTCCTCTTTTCCTCCGCCCCTGCAGCCAAGAGTGAACGAAGTCTAAATGAAGTGAAAGGCCTCTCCGCTCTCCAACACCGGGCCGTTTATTACCTGCTTTAATAAAAGTCCATCACAGAATTATCCTACAATGAACTGGAGCCACTAAGTTGCCGAGAAATATACTTCCAATAAGCGTCTTTTGCGCACTGACAAGCCTATATTCCTGCAGTAGATACATGGAATAATACCGAAGCAGTTGTGATGCTCAGTTGGTGTTTTTTTTTACATACTTTTAACATCAGAAATGTTAACAGGCTTTCCATGATAGCGTGGCAAACTGTGTTGCCTCAATGTATTTTTGTAGTTGATGTTTTTTAAAGCAGAGCTCCTTATTGATGTAATTAAATCGTATCCCTGGCTCAGTGCTCAGGCCTACTTTCATTGTTTTGAGGGGGCAGGAGCCCCGTGAGGCTGTGCACTGATGAGAGATGGATAAACAGTTTGATTTGCTGCTATCGCCCCCAGGCACAGTGTACTGGAGAGATGAGCAAGAGAAGGAAGAGAAAGCACAAAAACGGGGAGGGCTGGGAGAGGGCAAAACAGAAGGAGAGAAGAGAGAGCGAGAGGATAAGAGAACCTGTTGGGGGAGGGATGAAGGGATAGAGGTGGAGGATAAACATGCAAACAAAAAGAGGCGACAAATCACTACTGTTGCACGCAAACGTGCACACAAGCAAGGTTTTTTTCTTCTTTCTGCTTGTTTGTCGGTTTCCCTCGCTGTCAGTTCTTCCTTTTTCCTACATGGCCCCCATCTATTCGTCTATCTTCCTTTCCCTGTTTTCCTCCCCTCTCTCCCCATTCCTCCCTCCCGCTCCATCTCACCACCAATACTGCTCTGTCTCCTACCTGCCTGTCGGTAGCCCCGAGCAAAGAGGGAACTGAAGAACACTGAGAGGAGTTTACTCACACACACACACAAATACACTTTTATGCATTCAAAGAAGAAAACTCATGAATGTAGAAGGTTAGATAGGCAGGATTATGCAGTCTATGGTTTGTTTATTGGCACAAAACTGCACTCACAAACCCACGAACTTAGTAAAATGTGACTCCGTTAGCTGAGAAAAATGGATCGGTTGTTGTAGGTTTGGCTGTGCATGCTCCCACACACACACACACACACACACACACACACACACACACACACACACACACACACACACCATAGCTGAGGGAGGTGGAGAAGGGTTCAGTCATCCATGTAGAGTCATTGTTAGTAAAGATGCGGAACCTCCAGACTTAACCAGCCGTAACAGCAGTGTGACGGGTTCTTTGTCTACGCCAATTACTGAACAAAAACAGCAGCGCAGTCACTGAGAGACAAGCACAACCCATGGCCTCCTGCATCCACTCACACAGATGTGTATGTGTTATATTTTTATGCTATATACTGTATTTACTTACAGCGCAAACTTCATCAGACCTAAAACACACATGCTTACGCAGGCATCTCTAGCGGTGCATTTAAACCACATTCGGACACCCACAGCTGTGCCCCAACACAAACATTCTGTATGCACACACAAACACTTACACCCACTCCTATATTGTATTAACTTCCCCAAAACAGTACAGCGCTCTCATTCTCTTCCCTCGTCTGCTTGCTCTCTTCTTCTGTTTCGCTCTCTTCCTCTTTTTTTTTCTCAAAGTTTAAACTCATTAAGTGTAATGATATTGGAGACTCAATTTTACATAGCTCACTCATCAACCAGTAAGATAGCAATAAAGGGGAATGGCTCCGCTGAGGCCCTAACGCTGCAAAATAAATGATGCGCTGCAACGGAAATGTAATTAATTTAGAGGCAGTATTGATAGTCCTGCCATACACGGCATTATATTTTTTAATGTGGCTTAACATCTTGATTATTCAGGGGGAAAGGCGGAGGAATAGGGAGCCGAGACAACACAACTCATGATGAGAGATGCTTAAAATGCCCTGACGAGTGTTTACTCCCGCTGCCTCACTTTCTCTTAAGCTTTTCATTACGCCAAGACGATAAACACCTCTCAGGAAGATGCGCTGTCTTGTGACTTTATAGGGGTATGAGGGAAAAGCAGAGAGGGGTGCCGGCAGGGGAAAGAGAAAGAGGCATGATTCATTTTTTTATTGATTTGAATGCTTACTGTTGATTCTCTGCCTTCTCTGTTATGTGTATCAGTGTGTTTCAAAAGATAATATCGCCCACGGAAATAACTTTTATTCCCTATGTTTTTAAGGAGCATTATCACATTGCTATCACAAACATACACATATAATGGAGGTTTATTTTTATTTCATTCAGTACAAATATATAATAATAAATCACATTGATTATACCTAAGTAAAATACTTAATCTAATACTACAGTATAAAAGTTTTCAACGAGACCATTGCAGGTTTCTGACTTTCTGTCTCTTAACTGTTTTCCCATGTCTGTGTTTTTTTCAGCTAAGACGGACGAGGTGCTAAAGGCCAAAGTGGCAAAGAGAGAAGAGGAGGCCCGAAAGAAGCTGGAAGAAGGTGAGCGAGAGAGGCTGTGTGTGTGTTTTAATGTGTGTGTGTGTGTGTGTGGTTCACACATTCAGCATGTGGACTTGGCACCAGTTAAGTCGTCCTGGCCACCACAGT
>JAPQRN010000006.1:16526662-16544117 GCA_037367275.1 Coranthus polyacanthus | reverse complement strand
GTGTGTGTGTGTGTGTGTGTGTGTGTGTGTGTGTGTGTGTGTGTGTGTGTGTGTGTGTGTGTGTGTGTGCATGTGTGCGTTTGTGTGTGCCAGGAAAATGTGCCTTCAGACTCAAACACCCACTCATTCAGCTCTTCGTCAGTCATGACATACTCTAAGGTTGGAAATGAGCCTCCCAAGGTCTTCCAGGCGACCTCAACGACACGCCGTGCCCCGGGAGGGGTAAGTACACATATGTAATCATACGACATCTGAGCAGCATGTGCATTAGAGCCCAATTTAGAAGAGTAAGCTTTTAAAAGGGAATTTCATTATCATTTTGAGAAAAAAGTCATCCCTCTGACCTGCGCTTGTGAAATCATTCCAAGCAAACCTACTTTCATATATACAGTACTGTGCAAAAGTCTTAGGTCACCTTTAGCTGTGTTGTTTTTGCAGGGTTGTGATCAGCAGACATTTCTCAGTCTATTAAGGCACAGCAAAAGAAATACAGGAAATATGTGCACAGTATTAAAAACACATCTTCTACAGGCTTAGTGTGACCTCTGTTCCCTTGACAAAAAGTAGCCCAAACAATAAGAAACGTTTGACATGTGTTGAATGAAACCTGGTGTAAAACACTAGACAATTAGTGCAGTAAATCCCATATTGTCTCAACAAAAGAGTTCAAGACATGTTAAATGCAAAGGGAGGCCACACTAAATGCCTGACACTTTGATCTGTAGAAACTTGTTTGTTTTTTTTCTCACATTTTTGTTTTTAATGCTGTTTATGTATTTCCTGTATATTCTCGGTTGTATCTTGATACAGAGACTGAGAAATGCATATGTCTGGCCAGTATAACCTGCTTAGACAACAAACCTAATGGTGGCCTGAGACGTTTGCACACTACTGGCCTATGAGCCATTGAGTTTGTCAGTCTAGTGATCCTGCATACACAAAATTTGAGCCAGGAATTTATAAATTGCCAGTATTACTAAATGCTAATTGCATTACTAGTTTAGTAATGGCTGTATTAGTAAAGGTTATTAGTTATATGTGTGTTTACAAGTAAAACACACATATAACAAATAGATCTACTGTCAGAATGGACTTTGATGAGATTCTGACTTTTTACTGACTAGCTGTGTTTGATGAGTGTTCTAATGTTTGTTTTCTAGATCAAGGAGACTCGGCGAGCGCTAAAAGACTCAGAGAGTGGTCTGGAGAAGATGTCCATTGGTCACCATATCCAGGACAGGGGGCATGTTGTTGAAAAGAAATTCAACAATAAGACAGGAGAGAGGGAGTTCAACCAGGACTTTCAGAATTTGGATGAATGTATGTTAATGCAATAATCTATTTCCCATGAGACACACACATATATAGATTGGCTGCTTTTTATTCACTGAATTGTACAACTACTGTATTTTGTCAATCTGGGAGAAACGAAAGCCTGGTCTAACACTGTGGTCCAGTCTAAAACACTGTTATGAAACCAGTCCCTGGGGATAGACGGCAACCAGTTTTAATGAGAGTTTTACAAAACAAGGTTTACAATAAGTAAATCCAATTTTTAAAAAAATAAATCAAAAATAAGATAACTCAATAAGGCACTCAATTAGGTTGATTCTGTCTAATTTTGATACTTTGAAGGATTATTTCCTGGGCACAGATGGAACATAATCCAAGATTAAACACACCCCTTTAACCCTAACTCTTAATGGAGAATCTTCATACAGAAGTCAGTTCATTCCAGGAATTTGCTTAATATAAGTCTTGTATGCCAAGCGTCTAGTGCCAAAATGTTGCGTAACATGACCTTTGTCCTCTGTCCTCAGCTGAAGCACAGTCTTTTGATGAAGAGTGGCAGCAAGAGGTGTCCAAATTTAAGCCTTCTGGCTCCATGTCTCGCCTGCAGGGACCCAAACCCCGTACTGTTCACCAGGCAGCCCTCACTGGTCCCGAGCAGACCCACAGGTCAGTACTGCTACTCACACCCAGTGCAGTGTTGAAGACAGGCCAGAATGTGCAGTTCAGGCTCAAATGACACACAAATATCAAATGCTGGTAGCAGGCATATAGTGTATGCACATATGCTCAGTTAGGTACATTGTTGTCATTGTATGATACCACAGTTAACTGGATTTTAATGGTGATTGTTTAATTTGCCCGTTTGCTTTGTATTTTTCCACAGAGAACAACCAAAGTCCAAGACGGAGGGTAAAACCAATGTGAGAATCTCAGGCTCTGCAAAGCAGTGAAAACATCTGTCTTTGTGTCAATTAAAGTCTTTGAAGCAACATACAATACAACCCGGTGCTCTTTAACCACACACCCTCTGGTCATACAACACGATAGGTGGAATCAGAAGGCAGTGACCCGGATTTAGAAACAATCGAATTGTTCAAACATATTTTGGCCTCTGTTTTTTTGGTCAAATGGTTAATAGAGAGACAGGGAGAAATGGAGAGATTTGTGGGCACTTTAACAAAATTAAGAATTGTTAATGTTATATATAGTATTTCCTCAAGTAGTGGCCAGGGCCTTTACTTACCTCAGCTGCAGAAGACACCAGGCCTGTATTTGAAGGAGCCTCGTATTAGAGGCAGGCCTTGATTTATAATTTCCTCTGTTTAATAAGTAGAAATGGTCGTAATTAGTGCAAAACCTCATTTTGATCCGCTCCCGTTCGAGTTGTTAAAAGTACTGCAATGCGCTTTCCTACACATGCGAAACTTCCTTTAAATAAAATAAAAGGAGCATTCAATCTAGCATTTCAGTGAATAGAATCTATTCATTGCTTCAGAGCTTTTATTGTGTAAACGTCTTTCTGTCGCACTTGTGAGTTTCTACAAATGACATTTTCACTGAAAAAGTAAGACAGACGCTTTCAGCGACTGAAACCGAACACTTCAGATGAGAGATCTGGAACAACAATGTGTTGAAAATAGCTGGATTACATTGTTGAATGTATTAAATCAAACTTGTAGAAGTGAACATTGTGCTTAACTGGCAGCACGTTATACGACAGGCACCAGACGTTTATTCATATTATTTTTTTACCAGCCTGTTATTTGAGGACCGGCTTTTATTTGTTTGTGTCGTCCTCGCCCCCGGCTTTTAATTGACTCCTGGTTTTTATTTGAGGAAATACAGTAGTATATCAGATGTAGCACATTAATGGTCTAATCCTTTAACAGTATCAGCGCATTTCAGTTCAGTTAAAGGACCCTTATACTTTTCACATCAACCAGGAATTAAAGGGGTCATTAAATCTCTGTGGATTTAGTGGGTTAGATCATAAGCACTAAGCACTGTTTTTATAATTACACATTAAGAAAGTTATTACAAAACGTATGGTGTTTTGCATCAGATAAGCATTTGCTCTACTTATTCTACTACTTATATCACACATTCTCACACACTCATGTTTCTAATGCAACAAGACGCAAAATGCAGTGACATTTGAAATCCACTAATGCACTTAGACTAAAGTCTAAATTGTCTGTTTGTAATTATGTTTTCTAGTACCTGACGTTCTAGATATTTGTATTTTATCTTCTGTAATCTTTGTAAAAAAAAAAAAAGACAAATAATGCCTTTGCCTTTTTATATTGATACTTTGGTTTCTCATGTTTTTCATCTGATGAACTCAGCGCAAACCGTCGACACCATCTGAATGAAATGATTCAGACGTCGACATTGTACATTTTTTTCAAGCTTAAATAAATGAGCTGTGTCAACAACTGTTGTCTGAAAATAAAAATAAAAATATGAAGGTGGACGGGGCGTTTTGGCTTGTTTTTGTGGGTTCGTACCAAACCAGGTTAGCTATTATTTCATCTAACAAGGCAGCAGAAAGAGGAAACTTGAATGAAAAGATATTGAAGTAACGTTTAACCAACAACTTCCTCTGTTTGTATGTTAGTATGGAGCTGCAGAGAGTCTAAATGTGCCACCTTGTATTGTGATGGACTCTTCGCTGTGGTCACCCAGGGTAGTATTTTTGGACCCGAGCGCTTGTCAGTAGCTCTCATTGGTCTGAGACGTTACAGCCGCAGCCCACCAGCCTGCCCTCTCCTGCTAACACATCAGACCACATTAATACTTGTTTCACATATACATCATGAGAGCCAATACTCTGTTGAACAAACGTGCTGGTGTGAGCCAAGCATTCGTTCAGTCCAGGATCACATGGAGCCATTGGAAGAACCTCGCTTAAACGTCACCTCGCTGATTTATCGTGTGACAGTGGGGAATAATGGGTCGTTCATGAAAAACGTCCCAACCTTGTAAAGGGACTTGCAAATAGAAAAAAAGAAAACAACCTCTTCCCCCTACCAAATAGTCTTCTCCGTAAATTCCATAGGGTGTTTCTAGGTTACAATTCTATTGTAATTCTTCCACTGCATGCTCTAATATATCACCACCATTAGTTTTATAGGATCCTTTGTGCTTTGCAAATGCTCGGTGCGTATGGTATCTCTACGGATCCGTACAGCTCTTTGGCTGCAGGATTTAAAAAAGAAAAAAAATCTAATTTCCCTTGTTTACTTTGACAGTAGAGCATCTGTGTCCACGACTGTTGGCTTTGTGCACTTTTACATCACGCTTTAAGCACGGTTCCCACTCGTTTTTACAGACAAAATATTCATGACTTTCCAAGGACCGATGATGTAATTTCCATGACCATTCACAACTTTTAAGTACATGAAAGGAAATGTACGTCACTTATATCAAAATTAAACAGCAATATTTTTCATTTCCTAATTGTCAGTTATTTGCATATTCACTTCAAGCTGTTGTCTAAAGATAATAAATACAAAATCTAATAATACAGATGCAAAAAATGCATTATTTTTAGTCAAATAACAACAAAAACACATACCAGCACCTCAATTATCTCATCAGGGTTGAAAAAAGGTGACGAAGAGGCAAAGCCGCCGGGATATGTCAGCTTTAAAATGTGGTTTTACAGTTTTACACCACCCACAAATTATTTAATTTTACTGCTCCAAAAGTAATTTATTTCACTGAAATGTTTGACTTTCTGCATGTATGTGGTCTGACCTTCACATCTTATCACTATAAGGCTGTTTATTCACAATTATTTTGAACCTTGTGTTTAATATTTGTAAATTATCCATATTATAAGCTCCACTTATGTAATCATATTAACATTTCCCTGTTAATCAATAGTAAATTTTAATCTCAAAACAGCTAAACTTTCGACGAGTTTACTTAATTTCACGATTTTCCCAAGCCTGGAAAAGGAGAATTTTAAAATTCCATTACTTTTATTCAGGTTTTCCCTGTTTAAATATGTTACAGACCTCTCATTACTTAAAGATGTCACTGATGGACAGGTCTGTCTTTGTGCATCTTAAAAATAAAAGATGATCAAAATCAGTACAAAGGTTTTATTCAGTACAAACAAACTACAAAAGATTTGTGGCGTTTCTTGAGCTGGTACTTACAACTCTGCTGCCACCTGCTGGTCATTTAAGACCATGACATGTCAGAAATATTTACACAATGTTTACATGAACATAGAAGAAAAAAAAATACACAGGATCTTGAGCAGCATAATGCAAAACTGAGATTTTGAAACTTTGAAACAGCAAGAAAAGTGAAATCCATCACCTTTCTGAAAAGTCAGCAGACGCAAAAAAAGTATGAAAAGTCAGGCCTGGTTTACATCATTCCCTGAGGCTGTCCTTTTCCTGCAATCTTCTTGGAACACTCCAGCAAAGCATTATGGATGTCTTTGGCGCAGGAGATCTGAGACTTAATCATGCCAAGGTACTGGGCGTAAGACATGGACTCTGTCTGCACCGTGTCTGGCTTGGTGGCTGTTGGGACCAGGTTGGGTGAATGCTTGGCGCTGTCGATGCTCTGGGAGAGGCACTCGTACGCCAGCCGCTGCACAGAAGAGGAAAAAAAAAAAAAAAAAGCACGAGGTTAGGTCAGTGTGTGGTGTTTTAAGGCTTGACCAATAGTGGACGATGGTGGTTGAGGTGTACTTAACAGCTTTTAACAACAGGGCCATCCTGATCCTCAAAACTAAGTATTTTAAAGGACTGCTGGTCTGTCTTTTTGAGGAGGGCTGGGTGTTCTTAAGGGATAGATCCAGACTCCCAACCATTAAATATTTCACTGTTACTGTTAAAACGTAATAATTCACACGTGTAGAAAAAGAAACACATTTTAAAGTCAAAGAGAAATAGAAGAAAAACACCTGACTCTCTATACTCTCTATATGTGTGAGTGTTTTCTTACCAAACACAGCTCCAGCTGATCGCAAAGGGCATAAAACTCCTCCAGGCTTTTGTCAAAGCGCTGAACGGTGGCGTCGCTGCTTTTGCTAGATCAGAAAAACAAACAAAAAAAAACAACACCACACGTTCAAAAACCAACGAAAACCTCAAAACCTCTACGGGGGACTGTAGAGGATGAGACAGGTCCAAATAAACTGGCCATCATTTCCCCAACAAGGCTACTCACATGCCATTGTCGATCGACGTATTATGGGCCAAATTCAGGGATGCGATCTTCATAAGATTCTGTAGATAAGAGGCGAGAAATCGGATTAAAACGCAGAGTATTTAAAAAAAAAAAAAAAAAAAGTCTTTTAATTGTGACAATGCAAACTTGGTCTGAAATCGTGAGGCTACTTTCAGTTTTAGCTCGGCGTGGTTGGGACCGTTACCTGCAGACTCTCCTTCAGTTGAGGAATAAGCATTTTAAATCTGTGAACCGGATCAAAGTCTTGTTGTTGACTGAGCTGCTGTTGTTGCTGTTGTATCGTGGTCGGCTGTTGTAATCCGGACTGGGGCATCGGCCCACTTGGAGGCTGCTGTTGCTGCTGAGAAGCCATCTTGGCCCGGCTACGGTCTTACCGGATGTCACGAGGGTCAAATATCCGGTTTTTAGCTTTTCTAAATAAAACGTCTGCGCAGTTTCATTTAAAATGGGATTATTCATACAGCTGGTAAACACTAATAAACCTCTACATTATATATAGTACGTAACTTACCTACAGGTATGCCGAGAGCTACTAGTACTGATTTTTACTTTTATTATTTTTATGATTATTATAGATTACTTTATCGATATACCGGACTCAACAATCCCTTGTATCGTTCTTAACATTGTGGAATTTATTTTATTCTTTATCTGTATATTTAAGTGGTATAATTAGGGTCAAATTCATAGTGAATACACGTAAATATATATATTTTTTAATTAATTTCAATTCATTTAACGTTAGATTTATTTATTTATTTTATTTATTTATTTTAATTAAGAATTTAATTAAACTATGTTATATGTAACTGACGGCATTACCCGACGACCGTTTTCTCTGTTTTAGACCGTTTTTGTTTGTTTTTTTATCGTTAGTTTCATGAAGGCAGCTGAAGCGGAGGAGGGAGGGCCCTGCAGCCGCTGCTCTCTGGCAGAAACCCCGTAGTGCAGCACAGCAGCGCCATTCGGTAACTGCAACAGTATCCAAAATGGCAGGAGCTGATGGAGACGATTCTCTCTACCCTATCGCCGTTCTCATTGATGAACTGCGAAATGAGGATGTTCAGGTAGTGACGCCTGTTTCGTCTGTAGTCGTTATTTGTATTTTAGAGGATAATCAGTTCGTTTTCGCGTGTGTTTTAGCCGGACGTCAATTAATTGCTAGCTCACTAACGTTAGCAAATACGCTAGCTAATATTCCCGGTCAAGGCCTAGCTAGTGATATCGGGAATTTTCTGCCGGGCGCACCCTATCTTGCTAATGTATTCTGTTTGCCATTAAGTATGCGGTTGTATTAACCATGACTGGCGGTAATTAATGTACCCCGTTGGCCTCGTTACTTACAGTTGAGTTTTTAAATAATAGGTTAAAGGCTTAAGACAAGCCGCCCAGGTCATTCGTTTAGCCGCTAGCGGTAATGTATCCGCAGTGGCCCACAGAGCTAAGCTAGCTAGCGTCAAGCGACTAACGTTGAGGTTAACAATCACAACAGCAAAACATCGATGCCACGGTTAGCACGGTGCTGTATGTTCATCCCATACCGAACATTATGAAATTGTTTTGATTCAGCTGCCTGAGTTCATCGTCATTTCAAACAGTTTTACCTTCACGCTAGCTAGCTAACTTTACCTATGACGAATACGCAAACATTGTGATAATCTTCGAGTAAATCCTACTTGCGTTAGGTGGATTCGGCCATTTGCATTCATTATAATGGAAATGTTTTAACTGGACTGTGACTGTTGTACTTAAGTGTTTTATTTTTGTGTACAGTTACGACTGAACAGCATCAAGAAACTGTCCACTATTGCTCTGGCCCTTGGTGTAGAGAGGACTCGTACTGAACTCCTTCCTTTCCTCACAGGTAATAAAGTCTTTCTTATGAAAATCACTGACACAGCAGCTATGCTCTCAATGTCATTGCCACAGGGTTGTCACGCTGCAAAATGCTGAATGTGTTGCACTTCAGACTACTCCAGGCTGTTGCAATGACTGCAGTCTTTGTGTTTTCATTTCATTCTGATATTGACTGATATTTTCAGGTATTTTTGTTTGTGCACAGATGTCTGCAGAAATTCAAATCTTTCTGTGATCTCTTTAGACACCATCTATGATGAAGATGAGGTACTCTTGGCCTTGGCAGAGCAGCTCGGCAATTTCACTATGTTGGTGGGAGGGCCTGAGTATGTCCACTGTCTCTTGGTGAGTTGAATGGTCACCTTTTGTCACCACCGCTACTCATTTTTTGGGGGAAAAGCCTTAACAGTGAAATTAGCAATGAGCAGTTCCCATTCTTGTCAAATTGAATCAAATTCTCCATAAAAGTACAAGTAAGTCTTAAAAATTGCTGTATTTAGATATGTACCAATTGTGAAATTCTGGGCCAATACTGATGTGTTATCCTCATTTTGTTTATGTGGTTGTTTTTTCCCCTTTTGTGCCAGGAAAACAAAAGTCTTTATAACACTGTCTTGAAATGATCACAAGTTTAATTGTAACTATAAATACAACACAACAGATAAATATCGGCCACTGCCATTGGTGAAATATCATCTTATTTGCTGATAGCCAGTGTCGAACGACAAGGCCACTATCAGCCAGTACCAGTGTTCACCTGACATATCTGTGCATCCTTACTTACATTATGTCAACATTGGAAAATTCAACTTGGTCTGTAATCTGGACATATCATATGCATATTTATTCAAAAGCTTTATCAACATAATATTTTGCTTATGTATAAGGGTGAAGGCTGGGGCCTAACCTTATTCTTTCTTTATGTGCAGCCTCCTCTGGAGAGCCTAGCAACAGTGGAGGAGACAGTAGTCAGAGATAAAGCTGTTGAGTCCCTGCGGAAGATCTCTCAGGAGCACTCTCCAGTTGACCTGGAGGTCCATTTTGAGCCCTTGGTCAAGCGGCTGGCTAGTGGTGACTGGTTCACTTCTCGCACATCTGCCTGCGGCCTCTTTAGCGTTTGTTATCCTCGTGTCTCCAGCACTGTCAAAGCTGAGATCCGTCAGTAAGTAGCTGGTTCATATAATTGTAGATATATATATAAATTGCACATTTCAATTTTGTAAAGTGTTGACATGTTTAACTAGGTTTGGTTCTGTAGGTGTTTCTGTGTCTCTGATAAAATATACATTTCTGTTTATCTTTAGGCATTTTCGCACCTTGTGTTCAGATGACACACCTATGGTCCGTCGTGCTGCAGCATCTAAATTGGGGGAGTTTGCTAAAGTCTTGGAGTTGGATTATGTTAAAATTGACATAATTTCCCTTTTCACTGCTCTGGCCTCAGATGAGCAGGTATGAGCACTTTTCTTCCTCGGTTTTAACATATCTGCTATTGTAGACTTCATCTTGTTTTTTTACCTGTGTTTTGCTGGCCTTTCTAAGTTGGATTCTTAAACCAAGGAATATACCAAACTGATGCAGTTACCTTTATCCATCAGGACTCAGTGCGGCTGCTTGCAGTGGAGGCTTGCGTTAGCATTGCCACTTTGCTGCCTCAGGAGGACTTGGAGACTCTGGTGATGCCAACTCTTCGCCAAGCTGCAGAGGACAAGTCCTGGAGGGTTCGCTACATGGTGGCTGACAAGTTCTCAGAGGTAAGCAGCACACAAGATACAGCAAAATACAAAACACATATTTTAAAGTAACCTCATATTGCCGGACATGTATGTATGTATGGAAATTATTCTCGTAGTGCACTTTGGAGTACTAAATTGGTTTTTGATAGCTTATGTGCAAGTACTACAATGCTTCAAGTTAAGGTTTATCCTTGATGGCAAATCTAATGCCACTGTCCACCTATATCAGTACCCACTAAATGAAAATAGATGATTTGTGACACTATCAAAAATGCCCTATTTCAACTCTTCAGATAATTTCAGAGCCAGATACATTTTTAAAGTAATTTTCTTGCTGAATGGAACACTAGCTCCTGTTTGCAAAAACCTTATTTTTAATGAGATGTAGTGCTAAATTTTTCCTCTACTGGATACATTTTTTAATATTACTATTTGTAAATATGTTCCTTTTTTTAGAATCATGTTTTTTTGTGTATCTACTATATGTAATTTCAGTTTCCCAAGATTAGCTTCCTTGGATGTGTCTTTTAATATTGAAATAAGATATAAGATAAATGGAGCATCTGGAGCCTTTATTTTTTATCTCAGCATTTATTTTAAGAACCTGTACTATAATTTCACCCATTTGTTGCCATCATTCGGTTCCATTATGTTGTGCAATTGCAAGCAGTGTAGAAAGAGAACGATGTAAGATCTTTGACACAGTAACCCATTTAATGTGGAGTACACCATTTTCAACTGGGTTTCTTGCAGTCCAAATTCTCAACCAGCCTATTCTAATAGACTCACGATTTTTGCTTGTAATATTAAAACTAGGTTAGTTGAGTAACTGGGTCAAGAGCACATTTTCTTTGCAGTTCTTTATAAGCATTACTCTAGTCAAGACTTTCAACTAAGTGAAATAAAAACTTAAAGTCGAAATGGTCAGGTATGGCTTATTTTATATTAATTCCACTAAAATATCTTAATGAATTGCAGATCAAATTAGTGGACAAGAAACTGACATTACTTAGATTTTAAATTTGAATTAATTAGTGTCCATACCTTTTGGAAAAACTGTTCCTTTCTTATGCTTGAACATTTTTGTTACTGTTCTCAAAATAATGTCATTGTGAATGTAGCTCCAGAAAGCTGTGGGCCCAGAGATCACCAAGAACGATCTGGTCCCAGCTTTCCAGAATCTTCTGAAGGACTGTGAAGCTGAGGTCCGTGCTGCTGCAGCCAATAAAGTCAAAGGTATGTACGAAACTACACTCTAATATGTAAATATCCTTGAATTGTCTAGGGACAAACGGAAAACTTTTTATGAAAAGATTCTTGTCAGCTTTGTGTTATATTTTACTAATATTCTATATTTCTTCTTAGAGTTCTGTGAGAACCTCCCAGAAGATAATCGTGAGCAGATCATCATGACTCACATTCTGCCCTGCGTCAAGGTAAAAATAATTTTCAGTCTGCCACATGTAACCTTTCTCAGCTGCTTCATTTCCTAGTCAAATTGAAAATGCTTTAATTTCCTAAACATTTCCCCAAAGCTTTCCTGCAGTCTTGGTGTCATGACCCCTGCTTAAAGGAGAAAATTTGTATTCACATACTGGGACTCATTTTGTAGATTTTTACCATAATTCACATTCCCACGCTTAAAATAATGTAGACTGGCCAACTATAACTTGTAGCCAGCAGATGTGTCGGTATCCAAAGATGCTCACTGTTGTAACTCTAAGTGACAAAAGGTGTATTTGTTAGGTTCAGGAGAAAGTAGAGCATTGTTTATGTGCTGGTGGTGTTGAGATTTTGAACAGCAGGTGGCACTGTTGCTTTTTGATTTGTCTCAACAGCAAGTCCAGTTGTAGTGCCACACATTTGAAAATCAGATTTTGCCAATTTATTGTTTTAATCCACTAGTGATTTTGTCAGTGCAGGCAGAGGTGACATTAAATGCAGGGGTTTTCAGCATATTTTCTGAATAGGATACATATTCGTATCACAAAGCTTCATTCTGCTTATCCTGTCGATATGTCAACATTGGAAAAATGCTATACAGGTAGCAAAACCTGACAGACGAGCAAAGAAAATAAAATACTTTTTTATTACTACAGTTCATTAGTGCTCAGAGTTCTTGGTAAAACTTTCCATGTGATTATGTGATATCTGAAGAAAAGTGTTTTGTTTATTTGCTCACATTATTTGGTTGGATTAGTTGAGCTTTTATTTTTATATGTGTCAGCGAATTCTTTTTTCATTTCTGTCACTTTTGTTTCTGTCGCCATCATAATTGACGTTATTTGACTTAGATTTTATCCTCTGTGACTGTTGTCTATGGTAGACCTGTATTAGTATATTTACACACAAGTAGATTATAGACTCCCTACCTGTTTTGCTCTGTTATAATGGCCCATAGCAATTGTCTTGATTTGTATTTACTTTCTTATCTATTTGTTTGTGCTGATCTCTCTGTCTCCTGTGTGCCCTGTCCCTGACCAGGAACTTGTTTCAGACACCAACCAGCATGTGAAGTCAGCCCTGGCCTCAGTCATTATGGGTCTGTCAACCATCCTGGGCAAAGACAACACAATAGAGCACTTACTGCCTCTCTTCCTGGCTCAGCTCAAGGACGAGGTAAAGGAAATGCAGACTTGTAATAGTTGGACTGAATTTTGCCTTCATATTTCAAACACAATTGACTTTAGAAATCTCAAGGTAGTGCTTAAGTTGGTAGCATGCACAACAAAAGTTTTGTGCACAAGTTTGAGTTTGACCAACCAAACATAAATTGATCAGCACGTCTCAGACGGGTTAAAGCCACTTAGCTGCAGCCAGCAAATGTGCCTGGCTGCCACCTGACCTGGTGGGAGGATGATTCACACTTTTGACTGCCAGACTTAGACCTTACAATTAGAAGATTGCATTGGTGTGTCTAGAGGGAAGCGTAATGAAAAGCTGGACACACCGTTCTTACGTGTAGTTATTGTTTTATGTATTTTGATTGTATATTGGGAAATGTAGGTACTGGTATACAATGGAAAATGTGTTTAAGCAGGTTGAAGGGTCATACAGATTTGTTCTTGCAGTTGTTACAGTAACAAAACAACAGAGCAGCCAGCTGTAGGAGTTAAGTACATTGGGCTAGGTTCTGGCTGACTGCATTGTACTTTCTTCCTCTAATATAACAGGTTCATCTAGAATGGCAGCCCAGGCACCTCTTGTCCAGTGAATACATTTCCATGACATGAATTTGCATAGTGAGCTCAGACATGAGTTTGGCAGATTAGAAACAAAAGTATATAAATGTTTTGGAAAGCTTAAGGCTGTCATTTCTGCCACCGCTTTCCTCAGTCCTATTTAAAGATGTCCCATTTTCCTCACAGCATAAAACAAGACCAGGAGTGTCTAATTGGATTACAGTCCAAACTGACAGCTTTGACTTGCAAATTTCACTAATTTAAGGTGCATCCATCTGAGGACAGTTTTAAAGAGAACAAGGTGGAGAACATTCTGTAGACTTGTCATTCATTCAAGGGCTGAATTATAGCAAATGGTTACTGTGCCTTTTTCAGATGCTAGTGTGTTCCCACTTGGTAAACAAGCCTGACAGAGTGTCAAAACGTTGTGCAGTCCAAGTCTGCTGGGTTTGGGATATGTGCATACAGCGTCTTGTATAGCTTTTTCCATTGGTTAATATCAGGTCTAGATTAGAACCAAAGCAGATCTCCATTTAAGGTGTTTGAATATAAAGCTGGGTTACATTATTGTGTACAAAATGACGTCTGCTTTGTTTAGAGTGAGTCAAGTATCTGGTCTTGTGTACAGCCAAGAAATGTGCCCTTTGGAGTAATAAAGCAGATTTTTACTTGTTCAGTACAAAACTTTTAAAGTTTATTGGAATGGGGGGATATTGAGGAGAAAGACAACAGGAAATGAGGTCAGACAGATAGGAATGACATGCCATAAAGGTCTCTGACCAGAGTTGAACTGTAGATATCATTAATAGTCGACCTCTCAGCTCAAAACTTTTTTTTTCTTACTTTACATGTTTATTAAGTTCATGATATTAATGCAATTTGCCTAATCTGACAAAGTTGTGTTTTCATAAGCCTGACTTGTACCTCTCAACGATCGTCCTCTCACAGTGTCCTGAGGTACGTCTCAACATCATCTCCAACTTGGACTGTGTGAATGAGGTGATTGGCATCCGTCAGCTCTCCCAGTCACTGCTGCCAGCCATTGTGGAGCTAGCAGAGGATGCAAAGTGGAGGGTTCGTCTGGCAATCATAGAGTACATGCCCCTATTGGCAGGACAGCTGGTGAGTCATGGAGTCTGAAGGCAGCTGAGGCTCACATAAAATATGTTCTAAAGTCTTTCTAATTAATACCATTCACAGAACTAGAAATGTCCAGAGAAGTGTACTGTATCAGGCATGGTTTGAGTGTTGACAGACATCCAGCTCTAAGTATCTTGTCCTTGTTTCCTCAGGGAGTGGAATTCTTTGACGAGAAGCTCAACACCCTTTGTATGGCCTGGCTCATTGATCATGGTAAGGCACTCTCATAGATGAAAGGTTTCCAAGAAGCGTTGGCAGACATGTGCAAACTGCTTTTAAATGCATATTGAGTAAACAGTTCAGAGGTTACCATTGTTATACAGTTTTTTGCCGCTACAACATTGTAACCCTACCAAAAGGCCCTTGTTCTTTCATGCCTTCCAGTATCAGTCAATTTTAATGCTTGACCCCGTTCTTCTTCACTTACCATGTATGCAACAGTTATTTCCACTTGCACACTTGAGTAGTGTTGCATTATTGGCCAATATTAATGTTGTGACTGTCAGATTCTCTTGCCATTTGTTTTTCTTAGCTCAGAGCACCACTGCTCTTACTCATCGGAGCTCATCCAGTTGGCACATGATGTTTGCTTCTCTTTTTTCTTCACCAAAGTGTGTGTGGTAGTAGGGGTGATTGATTAATGAGCTTTAAGTGGGGTTAAGGGAAGGTGTTCTTTGTCATCGCACTCCCTTCTTCGTAGCTTTCTGTGTAGTGTGCTGAGAGGGTGTGGTGAAATGCATAGTAAAGGAAAATTGGCATAAAGTTTTTGCCCCCCCCCCCTTTTGAGTCCTGAACTCAAAGTAGCAGTACATAGACAACCTGCAGTTCAAGTTTTGTATTTGTACTGTAGTTAATAGAGCTAAAACATCAAAGTTGGCTCGCTGTGTGGGTGAGCTTATGTCTGAGCTGGTTTGCCCTCTGCTCATCTGCATCTATCTTATGAGCACATTAAACTGACTTGTGAGACCATATTCAGAAGCTGAAAGGGCCCTTGGTGCCCATAGAGAGACATTCTGCTCCATTTATAACTTAGGACATTGTCGTTTGCATACATTTTCACTCAGTAAATAGTGTTCTCTTCACATTGAGTTTTCTAATTAGAGTGAGACACGCTGTATTGAGGACAAAGAGCCAGCTGGGTTACATCATTGGAATGTTGCTGGTGTGGATCTCAGTACATAAGTGCGCGTGCGTGTAAGACTGTGGTGGACTGGGGTTAGGGCTGTGCCACCCTTACGTAAGCCCTTCAAAGAAAGACCGAAATCAGGCCACAGTTTCTATCTCCCTGACTCAACCACAAGGGGCTCTTTTTTTAATCATTCCAGCATTTCACATGACATACCATTTATTTCTGTGTTTTTTTTTATCATGCAGATACTTGAATATGTCTCACACTGTGTTAACCTCAGGTGCTAAATACTACCATGTCATGTTCTGAGAAATTGGTTATAATTCTGATAATTTAAAAAACTATATGTAAGATAATTCCACAGCTATTAAAACATACAGAGTACCCAGCATTTCCCAGAAGAGAATGAATGAGATGTTTGCGTCCTATTACTTTGCTGTTTTGAACACTCTTGCAAATAAATGCAGGTTTGCACAGGACGGAAATTATCTTTACTGTTGACAAAATACACTTGAAAAAGATTTCATCCTATGTAAACAGATCAGTCCTAATCTGTCTACATAATTATTTGTTGCATTTAATTTTTTTTTCCAGTTCAGTTAGTTTGTATTGAATTGCTTACTGTTGAATGTTGTTTTTTAGTGTATGCCATCCGTGAGGCAGCCACCTGTAACCTCATGAAGCTAGTGGAGAAGTTTGGTGCTGAGTGGGCCCAGAACACCATTGTGCCCAAAGTGCTGGGCATGGCCAACGACCCCAATTACCTCCACAGGATGACCACTCTCTTCTGCATCAATGTGAGTTAACAGTATTGTCACTTAGAGGCCTGTTATCTTGTTGAGGTCATAGGAGTTGTTTCAATGGCCTCTATTTTCCATTAAACCCTTTAAAATGAAGATCTACAGTCGGCGTCCCCCGTCCCCTCCCCACTTATTATTGACATCTTCAACATTGCTTACTCTGTTTATCCTTTGTGTCTGTATGTTTTCTGTCTCAGGCTTTGTCAGAGGCATGTGGCCAGGAGATCACCACTAAGCAGATGCTACCAGTGGTCCTCAAGATGTCCAACGACCAGGTGGCCAACGTACGCTTTAATGTGGCCAAGTCCCTTCAGAAGATCGGCCCCGTCCTCGACAGCAAGTATGTCATTTTGGCATCAGGTGTTTTCTGTCCAGTGAGAGATGTGTATAATCAGAGGCCAGTATTTAACAATTGTTGTATTAACTCACACACTGTTTGTCCCTCAGTGCCCTTCAGACAGAAGTGAAGCCAGTGTTGGAGAAGCTGGCCTCAGACACAGATATGGATGTCAAGTACTTTGCCCAGGAGGCTATCAGTGGTAAGCATTTTCCCTTTAACACTATATACAAACTTTATACGATTAATATGCATCAAGTAAAACTAATTGTTCTCGCTGTCCTTCTCTCACAGTTCTGGCTCTTGCATAACAACCCAACATGGCTAAACCAGACAACCACCCATCAACAAACAACAACGCAAACACTTTTACAAGATATTTATTGATGTTCAGGAACAACTGGTAAATGTATAGAGAAAGCTGTTTAACAATTGTTTTATCCTTTCTGTTTTTTTTTTTTTTTTTTACTGTCCATGGTAGTCCATGTTCAGGCATTGCACAGGCTTCTTTGTTAATCTTCCTCTTTGCTGTAAATGGGTGCTTAAACAGAGGCAAAGTGTGATGAAGTTGCATTAAGTGGTGCATGCTGACTAATGTGCTGCTGTAGCTAGGCATCGCTAATCAGAACCCCTTTCACATTCCTCCCTTTTCCATCCTTGGCCACTGTCGTACTTTCGCCGCAGTCATTGCAGGACACCACGTCTGTATTCGCTACCTAGCACCTAGGGCCGCGCTAGCGCTCTGTGCTGCTGTACATGCCCCCCCC
>JAPQRN010000006.1:16499809-16513543 GCA_037367275.1 Coranthus polyacanthus | reverse complement strand
CTTGAATAAACTGATTATAGCCAGTGTCACGGTACAGTGAGTGAGCATTGTTGATGAGGGACAGTACCTGAAGCCTATGAGTGAGGTACTGTGTCTCCAAACTCTGCCTGCGGGACAGGAGAGGTGGCTGGGGCCCACCTTGGTATAAAGCAAGCCCCTCCTGTTGCTTGGACGCCTCGCCCTTTATCAAGTACATAAAGCATGACGCGTTAGAACAAGGGGTGTTTCCGTCCATGTACACACATGCACAAGGACACAGATCGCCTCTCCTGTCGGGTAATAAATCTGCGCCAGGGTCTGGTTGGTTCATCGTGTCGTCTAACTGGATTATCCATGCTGTCTCCTGCTCAAATGCCTGTGTAGTGGCTGATCAGCCAGATGCCTTTCTCTAAATGGCATGTATCACAGGGATTACAAATTAGTTAAATGAAATGAAAGCAAATTAAAAGGATGATGGGGCCCAAACATCATAACCAACAAAGAGCTGCGTTATTGCATTAAGAGAGATGGACAAAAGGAAAACGTCGAGATCTTGTCTGCTTCTGTTATTGATTTTGTGCGCTTTTTTTACAGGAAAGCCCACATCTCTATCCTCAAATGGTTCCCTTGTAGTGTGTCTGTGTGTATCTTTTTGTGTGATGTGTATCCAGCTTTGTGTGTGATTTCAGCTTGGGCCCGCTGAGTGCCAGTCACTACTATGGGTTAGTCGGACTAACTTTAACAATGGCTGCATTCACTTTGGCCTAGGCTCCAGGCTCCAGGCTCCAGGGGACGAGAGACAGTAAACAAGCCACAGTTGGCAGCCTCTCTTGGGGTTATACAACAGCCTGGGTGCCTGTTTTTTTCTACACAACAGGGGGTGAGGATAGTAGAGGGACTGAGGCTGAGAATGGGTTTGGGAAAAAGAAAGAACTTGAATGGGGCTGAGGAAAGGATGTGTGTGTGTGTGTTTATGTGTGATTAGCAGGACGGACCTCCAGGAGATTGTGCAAGTGGTGCTGTGGTCCCAGGGGGCCCATGGCGGCCCCCTCACCAGAGCCCATCTGTTCCACAAGCATCTGGACTTTGTTCAGCTCCAGTATACCTTTGGTCCTCGCCAAATTCTGGAGGTGCTGCCGAAAGGCAACCAGACCTGAAAGCACATATAAATTCAGACAACAGTTAATAGGGGTGGAAATCAAGGAGTAATTCACAATACAGTCCTTTCATAATACGTTACCCACGATACACTGCGATACTTGATACATTGCAAGACAATTATCTATGATACATGATATCTGTGTAATAGAACATCATAATGCATGTAGTGGCAAAAAGCTGAAATTATATGTTTATTTGCTGCATCATGTTGTCAGTTTAACAGAATTTGTTGTGTTGTTGTCAGTTGTCAGTTTAACTGAGGAGAAAATATGTATAAAAAGTGCATAAGGTCTGAGCTTAGTGTCTCATTAACACACACAGCAAAATGTCCATGTGTGCATCATTCCAGTAAGTAGTGACTCTCTGAAGTCTAATTAGCAGAAGAATCCGTTCAGAGTGCCTGTATGTTTTGATCAAAGTATCGATATTTGGTGTCAGTACAATACGATATATCATATGATGCAATATATTTCCATATTAGGCATTTGTCCCACCCCTAAGAGGTAGTACTGATTCTTGCAGTTAATCAATAGAATCACTTGTTCCTTCATAACAGGGTGTCGACAGCTCTTTCTTTTTCAGAGATTCAGGTACTAATCCTCTCTGATGTTGGCAAACTCTTTGACTTGACTGTATCTTTAATCTTCCCTACTGACAGTTTGCCTGTATGTACGTCAAGAGCTACTGTGACTGCGTTTATGTGTGCACATAAGACCGTATCGGTGTGTGTTTGTGCCTGGCTTTGTAGCTCTGACAAGATCCATCCAGTGGTGACGAGCTGTGGCTGTGAACGATACGACCTGACTCACCGTGATGGTGGGAGTTATTTAAAACCGGAGTCAGCACTCTGACGCAAAACGATCCACCACATCAACACACTCCAAAGAGGATTAGAAAAAATAAATAAATAAATAACCACAAATACCAAGTAGGAGAACATAGGCTTTCAACATAGAGACGAGGGCACCAGTGCAAATTTTCAAGCTATAATTATAGTTTCTACTAAGCTAAAGCTCAGGTGATTTACAAGCACTGGAATAATAAAGCACAATAAGAAGCAGAGACACGTTCACATTTGCTCTTTTCTCTCTGGTGCCACAGACTGAACCTGGAAAACAAGAAAGAAAAGGAAGATGGAGAATGAGGTGAGGATGACAGAAAGACCGAAAAGGAGTAAAAAAAGAAGAGAGATAAAGAGATATAAGAAAGAAGATGAGGGGAAGAGGGAGCGATGTGGGCTGAAACCTTCAAATATCTGTGAATCACAAACATGAATCATCACCGACGTAGTCGTCAGAGGGACTGGAGAAGATGTGAGAAGGGAAGACAGAGGAGGAAGAAGAAAAAAAGTGTGTGAAAGAGAGAGAAAATGAGAGGGTGGGAATGAAGCATTTTTATCCAGAAGGCAGTATATACATGTGTGCCTGTGTGTGTAGAGGTGTGAAGGAGCAGCTGCAGCAGGGATGTTGCGTCTGGATCATGAGAATCAGAGCTCTTCCTCTTAACTGGTGCTTCAGTGCTGTCTGAGCGTCACAGTTATTCACTACGACACTTATACATCAAACTCTTCGCACCTCTTCAAGACCGTGTGATCCACCATATCCGGTCTGTCATTTAACTGACACGTACATATCACTGATAGGTTATTTTAATCACTTCTCTCAACCTGTCTTGTGTGCTTCCATTTCTGACAATGGTTTTCTATGTACCACATTAGGGCAATTATGCAGGAAGTGAGATAGGAACAAATTTACCTCTTAATTTGGTTTGTATCTGGGATTTGTTCTTATTTTGTTATTAGCCATCAATTCCTGGGATTCCCCAATGCTCTTTAATTTTATGAGAGAATGAAAACGTTCTTACCAAGGTTGGGACAAGCATCTTGTTTTCAGGCCAATTGTTTGTCCAATGCAAGGAAACATAAATTTAAAATTTGAGGAACATAAAAAACACATAAATAGCCTATCATATACCTAATCAAATTTAGATGATTATATGTTTCAGAGAATTATAATGATTGAATTATTAGATTTGGGGTAAAGAATTTTGGGCCATTGATCACAATTAAGACTAGTAAAACCCTTGGGTGATATTGCATGCATTTATTTATTTATTTTTATTTAACTTTTTATTTAACCGGGAAGTCCCTAGAGAATAAAATCTCTTTTTCGGGGCAGAGTTGGGCAAGACGGCACACCATTCCATACAAAATTCATAAAATCAAGCAGTGAGCTTCAGAAACTGATGCACTGGAGCAGCACCACTGTCCAGTGGCATTTACAGCACCACAAATGTTTTACCACTGGTGGCTTTTTCATTTTCCTCTAATGTCAGTACTGACACTCTGGAAAATCACATGTCCTTTGTTTAAGTTGCTTTAACAGTACATCAGTTTCACTACTGCTGAAGTTCTTCTTTTTAGAGCCTTTTTCTGTGGCTTCTCTCCAATTCTTGGGGATGTGCTAAAGCATTTGCACATGGCCACAAGCCTCCAATTTATGATCAGGTGGGATTCATCATTGAATACACCTGGGTAAATTCACATTTGGATGGTTACGAATGTTTGGGGCATCTATATTTTACTTCTTATTTTTTCTTATAACAGAAAATTAAGTTGAGGCCCTTTGTCATTCAACAGACTCTAAAGAGCAAGAACTTGCTGCATTCACATGTACTGATATAGCAGCATGTAAAGTACAGCAACAACACGACATGTCAAAATGTCACTCTATTGCATTATGGTCTATTGAGGTTGATTTGTCGCTTGTTGGTGAGAAGCCCAATCATCTTTCTGTTCTGCAGTGTCACACCACATGGTTAGACTTGCTAGATGGTAGAAGTGTTCTGTATAATCAGGTCAATCCTCAAATGGAGTGGCTGGCTTTCTCAAGGAAGATACTTAACCCATTATGTAGTCAGTGTAGTCTGAGTGCATACAGAAGAGAAGGGTCCACAGAGGAGAATGAAAAGATATGAAGAAGACAGACAAATGAACAGTATCTCGGACCTTGAGTGAGCGAGGTATCAGAGGCACGGCGTCCTTCTCTGAAGCTGATCGGGGAGCGATTGTGTGCCTCCCTGTGCTGGGTAGTCAGAGCAGCCATTGCTGGATTGGCGGGCCGGGCGCTTAGGAAAGGCGGTGGGGTGACACCGGGGGCAGAGCTGGTGGCTGGGACCACTTCACTGAGACATGGAGGGTCCTCCAACAGACCGAGGTCACTGTGCATGGAGCCCATATCATAGCCAATGTCCGAATCCACGCTGCCCATGGAGGGGTTGTGGCCTAAAGTGAATAATTTACCTATGGGGTTTAAAAAAAATCATATTTAAGACATCTTAAGAAATTTTAAAGCCTAAAATTCAGATTATTACGTTACAAATTTACTTATTATTACATGGATCTAATGCATATTCCGATTTTAACCAAATAACCTATGGCTGTATGGGATATCAGGTGAAGCCATACCTTGGTTTGAAGGCCCTGGCTGGTTTGTGACCTCAGAGAGGGTGTGTCTCCGTTGGCCAAAACGAGCCGTCTGATAGGCTGAGAGCAGGTGGGGTGGATCATCTTCTGTGTCAGGCTCCTCGGTCTCGATGCCCTCATCGATTGATGTCTCCATCATGTTGCTAGGTGATGAGGTGGAGGACTTACGTAGGACAGTGGTGGGAGGCAGGGGGTCCAGCAGGCAGCCATTCACCTAGAGCGGGGGAAAGACGAAATGAAAGAAGAAATTAGCATTCAATATTGACAGTGCCAGGCAGAAAATGACATTGGCTACTCCTTCTTTTATTGCCTCCATTCACTTGTCTCTTAGTGGTGTGTGTGGGTTATTGTATTTATTTAATTTATTTAACCTTTTTAGAACCAGGAAGGACTCATTGAGCATCCTGGCCAAGACGAGCAGTTTCAGGCGCAGCCACACATACATGTCATACACTTTACAGGACAATACAAATAAATGACAGAATCATAAAATATCAAATATAGTCAACAAATGTTCATCAAATGTCATCAATATAAAAGTGAATCCGGCAAAAACAGCTACAGACAGATGTGCCAGTCATTTAAAATAACTTTGAAATTGTCTAATGAGAGCTGCTCCTTCAGTTTTAGATCATTTTGCGGATTGTTCCAAGAGCATACTTAAATGCCTTTTTCCACTTCAGTGCAGACCGTTGGTGCAGACAGTAAAAACAAATCCCGGGACTGAAGACTGTATCTGCTCATACCGTTTTGACAGATGTAAACCCAAGATAGACTTAGAAATAACAACATGCTGATTTTTTTATCCTACGGGTGCCTTCGAACCCAAGCAAACAACAAGCAGTGATGAGTGAGAGCTTTAAAATGTTTAATAAACCTCACAGTCCCATGATAGACAGTATCCAGAACATGTGAGCTTTGTGAAGATACATGCTTGGACATCACGTCACCATAGTCCAGCACAGTGGCAGGATTTGATACTCAAATAAAAACCCAATTTCAGCTTCAGTCATTTTACCAATTGCTAAATTATGAAGTACAAAGGAGAGAGTCATCACTTGAAATACCTAAATATGCGTTTTGGGATACAGCCTCAGTCTGAGAACCCGGACACGTGGCGATGGGTCGCAGGTTCAGTGGCTTTCATTTTGCATCGGAAACAACATGAGTTTTGTTTTATCTGCATTTAAAACTGGTTTTAAATCGTAAGTTATGTTGAACAGTGTTGTAAGCAAGTTGCAGCTGAGAGAGAGTCTGCATGCAGGCCTGGCTGTTGGTGTAGAGGTGGAGTGTAGGGATAAAGGAATGCAGGGCCAGGAAGTTAGCGTGGACAAAGTGCTGTGTGACTGACACATACAAACAGAAAGAAATAAATTCACACACAGTCACACTAAACACAGACAAAGATCATCTGCATGAGTTGCCGCAGTAACCGGAAAGCCTGGTGTCGGCCTAGAAAGAGCAACTTTGCCCAATTCCCCATCTGCTTTCTGTAGTGCGCTGGGATAGGAATGCTGTTACTCAACAACACTCACTCCAAGTACAAGGAAAGAAAGCAACATTGGGAAATAGGCAAAAAGGGGGGTGGGGGTCATAAAGGGAGAGAGAAAAGTAGAGTGAGAACAAGCTGGGTGAAAAGGGAAAAAAAAAAAGCACGAGAACGAGAAAAAAGAAAAAGAAAAAAGATGAGCTGTTGGCTGATGGGTGGGAAGTTACAGCGGCAGGATCGCTGGGGCAGCGCAGCAGCTTCCTGTCCATGTGTGTTCACTCAGTTTCGCATTAGGTCACATCATCATCACAGGACCGCTTACATAACCAGGCTCCATTCACACAGATAGCAACGTCTCTGTCTGCTCTGCTTACCCCCCCCAATCCCCCCCCCACACACGCACACACAAACACACACACACACACAAAAAAAAATGTACACGCCATCCCTTACTGGAGCCAGGAGAGGGGGTGGGACAGAAAATAAAATCTTAAAAGAATGATACAACATGCATGCGTGTGTGTTTGTGCGTATGCTTGTAGCCCTGCAGCAGTGTGAGGCCGTCAGCTCAGACCCCTGGTGTCTGCATTCTTTAATAGTCAGGTCATCTCAACAACAGGCCCGGAGGAAAAGGTCGCTGGTTGGCGCAGATAAACAGAACGAGGGATATCACAGTATCTGTGTGTGTTGGCATGCTCACTAAAATGTGTATGTGTCTGTCTAGGAGCTGTGCAGGACTGGCAGCTGTCCCGTCTGATGTGAGTGTTGGCTGAGTGCTTACATAAGAGAACAAGTCAGCTGCACTCTGGAAGGTTGACGGAGCAAACCAACGCTCAAACCTCAAAGGAGAATAGAGTGTACACACACACACACATATGCAGACTGACACATACATACATTCCTGATTCGTAGCAAGTGGGTATGGTCATCAAAAAAAAAAAAAAATTCAGCATCAAGATAATTTTTCAGGACATACTTGTGCAAGCTTATAATGACTATAATATTTGATATCCATCATATGAGGGTGGGATGAAAGAGCACAAACAAGACAAACAATAAGTGTCCACATCCCTGCTGCTGGTGTTGAACCTACTTTGGGTGTGTTGACGTCCTCAACCATGAAATTCTGCTCCAGGGTACAGGCATTCTGGGGGAAGGTGAAAGCATCGGAGGAAGCTTGGGGCACAGCAGGGGAGCGCAGCAGACGAACACCCTGAGGGAGCAAACCCACCTGGGCTGAACTGCTGGACGACTGCAGAGAGAACAAAAAAAGATAAAAGAGTGAGTCTTTGACATTACATCAAAAAAAAAAAACCTTCTCCAGTTCTGGTCCGATACTTAACAAGATCCCTGATAATAATACATCTATGACAATTCTGAGATGCACTCAATTTGACTTTATAATCCATGTTAAGTAGCAAGAAAAGAAAGGCAGACCCGTGATGGGTGAGAGAAATGAAAGGGAAATAGCACAACGTCGGTAAGAAGAGAGTGGGCAAAGAAAGAAAATAATGAATAATGTAACTCAGGAGAAGCATTTAGATCAAGGCTGAGCAAAGCCCAAGTGAAGACAGAACCAGGCTGGATAAATGAATGAATGGGTCGTGTCAGTCTGTTTGTTTGTTCTGGGTGCAGGTGTGAATAACGGAGCTTTGATCAGAAAGGTGTGCATGGTAATCTCCGTTCACATTATTCAGAACGGCGCTCTTGCTGTGACGCCTTGCAGTTACCTTGACGACGGTCTGTTCAGCGATGGTGCTCGGCCTTCGTTGGCGGGCGTCGAGCCTCTGTTCGACGGGGAAGCTGCAGCGATGGGCCTTGAGCCGCTCCACCAGCAGGTAGTAAATAGCAGCAAAGTGGTTGTAGCTTTTGTTCTGCAAAGACTGTGGAATGACAGAAAACATAAATGGCCGTATCTGTAATTGATGTTATTACTAATGAAACCAGCCATTTTGGTAACTTCACCTCGACTTTTAAGACAATTCCTTAATTATCTCTGTGTGAAATTAGGTTATTGCAGCAACTTCAGAACAAAATGCAGATAAAAACCACCATCAATAACATATTCAAAAAGAAAAGACGTCATATGGAACAGACAACAGTTAAGTTATAGCCTCTTCATTAAAAGCTTGCAAAATGGTAATAAACATTATTGGCCTAAAGCAGGGGTACATTTCTTTAAGCAGAGACTGTGAGGGATGGACTTTCAAATACCCCCCCAAAAAAAAGAAATGATATTCTTCAGTTGATGATCAAAGACTGTAGTGTGTGCTATTTTTCCATTTATTAATCACACACTAAATATTGCAAACCTAAACCCAATCACATAAATAGATACCTTAAATATTAATCATTGTGATCAACCATTGCAGCCTTTTTCAAGTTAAGTCAAGTTTATGTGTATGGCCCAATATCACACATTTGCCTCAAGGGGCTTTACAATCTGTACAACATGCAACATCCTCTGTCCTTCGACCCACTGTAGCACTTCATATTTTTCAGATGATCGCTGCATAATCTAACATGAGGAAGTACTTCAAGTGTGAACTACAAGTCCCAAATAGTGCACTGAACTGATAGAAGTTAGAGAACTCCTTCTGTCAAACACTTAATGAAAGTACGGTCTGCACTCAGACCCGTGTGCAGATCCTTCCTTTTCACCATTGGAACACATTTATAAATGTTACTTTTGCATTCGTGCAGCCTATTTACTGCTGAGCTACAGAGCGGACACTGAAGTCAGCGTTACACCTCTCACTTTACCATGCTCCACAGGAACCTATTGCTAGTCCTGTGATTAGCCACTTCACCATGCTGCATGGATGTGAAAGAAGCACAGCAGCGATGCACAAAGTCGCTATCACTGATATTGTGATTCCTTGACTGTAGCTCTGACCTTCAAACCTGCTGGAAACATAAAGCTCAGACCTCACCTCTATAGTCTTGTGCTGGTCAATACCAAGGCTGTGCATCAGGCGAAGGACCTGTTCACTGTATTCTCCTACACCCGCCTCGCCTTCTGCAGACACCGACTGTTGGTACAGGACCGGCCTTTGCACTGGAACATCCAAAGCCATCCACTTGTGCTCCTTAATCTGGGCCACAGACAAGCGCTTTGACGGATCCAGGACCAACATCCTGCGGATCAGGTGTTCACAGTCTGGGAGGGGGTAAAGACAAATTGTCGAGGTTGTGACAAGGTTTATAACTGCATATTTAAGATTACCACCTTTAAAAGGAAGAGGTTTTTATGAGTTAATTTATGCTGAACCCTTCTTGTATAAGCTAAGAGGAAGCAAATCAAGCCACAAAGCATCATGTACTCTTCAAAGCAGTCTAGATGAAGTGGGGCAGAAGTAACACGTAGGACGTTAAAATCCGCTAAATTCTTTTCTTAGTTTCTTGTGCCGTCACTTCTCGACAGCCCTCTTTTCTACTTTGCTCCCCTCCTAATGAGAGCTCCTCACCTCTAGTTAGTGGCTAGATTAGTTTGACGTCAGACACAGCTGGGTTCTTAACAGGATTACAGTTCCCTTGGCTGTGGTGCTTTGGCCTGCATGCACCCCTACTGCCTGCACTGCATTCCTGTCTGCCACACGGCATCCTTACCCATGTCCCCGCTGCTATGATGTTAAAGTAAAACAGGTGGGGTTTTTTTCCACAAATAAGCCCTGAACTTGCTCATTCTTTCCTTGATCTTTAAGGCTTTTTGGTATATGTTTTTGTAGTATTTTCAACCTGATAAACAAACAATTGTGATGCGCCTTTTGAAGAACACTCTACTTACACCTCAGTATTCCCTCATTTCGAGATCGAGAGGCGTAGGAAATATACTTGTCGTAGACGAATCTGTTAAAGATGGTGTAAATTTGGTGGTTCTGAAGGAATAGTCATTTTCCTTACATGCTGGAAATCTTTTGCAGATTTTATAGTTAGATCCTGTCTTCTGCTGCAGGGTTGGGAGGGAAAACAGTTCAAGCCCAAGGACCTGGCTGCCAACTTTAACTCCCTGCTGCACATTCTTCCTGGTTGCCTTGCTGATCTACTAAAGTCTGCTTACATCAAATGTTTTCTACCTCATGCCTGGCGGTTCAGCCAACTCCTTTACCGCATGCTGTGGCACCTTAGCAACTTGTGCAACCTACTTTAAATAGAGCACGATTAAAGACAATTCAGCCCAATTTGTTTGACCAAACAGACTCACTCTCCGTTGGTTGCTATTGCCATATTAATACCAAGACTTGAAGCTCAGTGTATTGTTGTTTTTTTTTTAAAGCTTCTAACCACCAGGGAGAGTTTGACTATGTAAGAGGCCAAATGCATGACCATATAGCTGGCTGATTGATTGACACACTGTTTTAACCAGTTCATTATACCACAATGACTCAACCACAGAAACATTTCCAGTTAACACTTGCAAGCTCCAAGTGGTGTAGAGTTGCACCAAGTCCCCCAGCGAAGTGGAGAGAAGAACAGCACTCTGTTCAGAGGGACACTGAGGCAGAATTTTTTCTGTTTCTCATTATTCTAATGAGACAAAAGAGGCAGAAGAACCAAACAAAACAGATTCTAACCTATAAAGAAATCTAAATGGTGTAGTCTTACCCTGTCTTGTTTCATAATGGACTGTGACTGACTAGCAACGCAAAATGAAACAAATCAAAATTAAATGTGTGCACATACACTAACTCTTGTGACTTTTCTCTGTTTTATACCATTGCTTCTTTTCAAAACAAGCTGTTTTCAGGTGTCGTAAGATGATGGGAGATTAAGATTAAGATGAGGTTACACCATTCACAGTGCGAAGATGTTACAGTGAGAGTTTACTGCATGGTGCTAGGCTGTGCTGTGCACCGCAGTGTTGGCCGGTGAGAGGAACAGGCAGAGAGAAGATGGACTGTTTCTGGATGAAGGAAACGGCACACTCTGTTCTCCTTGTTCAGGGAACAGGGGCTGGACTTGGGGGTGGGGAGGCGAGATTGAATGTCAGTCTGGCCACAGGAGCTGACATTACACTCCTACATTCCCCTTACGTCTTAATTGTTTCAAGGTCCTGAACAAAAGAAAAAAAAAAAACAAAAAAAAAAACAACTCTCACCACACCCCCAGTGGAGAAATCGCTACAGACGGGATACAGACAAACAGACAGGATCGGAGACGGACAGAAGATGTCTCACAGAAAGACAGACAGAAGGAGTCAGACAGACAGGCTGCTGGAAGGCTCCACTGGCTCTTCCCCAGGTTACATAAACAGCTGCAGCTCTGGACTTAATCTGCAGCTCGCTAGCACAGCCACTAGCAGCAGGGCTGCAGTGAGACAGTTCGCCAACCTGACTCACTTTGAAGACTGCATTATGGAGTTTAATTAGTCTCACGAAAACCAGGCGCGCGCACACACAGAGCAGAAATTCTCCCGTGCGAGAATGTTCTTCCACGTGTGGATACTACTGCGCGCGCTCGTATCACATACGCGCCTGGTTTTTACGTGCATGACTTTTGAGACTAATTAAACATCACACGTATACATTACAGAGGACAATGACAGAGAGTTTCCTACCGTTTCCCTTTCAAAACAGTGAAATGCTCTCTCGTTAAAGAAATCGTTCCATGACTGGCTGCCACAAGTGTTTCTGCCAATGAACAGTTAACAGTATAGGGTCTCAAATACAAAAGCATGAGCTGTTTAGCACAGCAACGCTGCCCTTCATAGGTAACTCTGAAAACATTTGCGAATATGATGTACAGAGAGATGATGTTATTTGTGTCTAACATCCCAGAGAGCACAAGATTGTCTCTTCTCACCTTCTGTCATGAAGTAGGGTATGCGAAACCTTCCTTCTAGGACTCTCTGTCGCAGCACAGGCAGAGTGGGCCCATCGAAGGGTAATGCACCGCACACCAGAACATACAGCACCACCCCCATACTCTGAAATAATTAAAAGATGCAAACAGAGAGGTCAGGGCTACGAACAAGTAAGTCTTTGATCAGACAGTCTGGACGTAAAGGTTGCATTCAAGTTGCAAAAAAAAAAAAACTTGCACTGACAAATCTGAATGCCCACAAAGATATGATCCGTGACATACAGCAGGATATAAACTGTGGAAAATCCCAGTCCACTTCATATGAATGGAACAAAATCCTGACTTTGTAAAACTACGATTAATGCATGAATGGAAGGTAAAGGTCTTTTCTTATGAATACTACAATCTTACCCAGATGTCCAGCTGTGGACCCTCATACTGTTGTCCCTCAAAGACTTCAGGAGCAGCGTAAGGCGGGCTGCCGCACCACGTGGCCAGAGGCTCCCCAGGCTGGAAGAAGTTCCCAAATCCAAAGTCTACACAGAAGAGAAGTGTGGTTAGAAAAGAAAGTTATTAATTCTTGTAAACACTGTAGTGTGTACAACTGTAAAGCAGCTTCATAAATGTATGTATTTCGACACAGTATGTGGCCATGTGGTAGGAAGCAGCTTCTGCAAAAAGAGAAGTGGTTAAGCACATGGTGAACAAACGAAGCTACAGTACAGCTGTGCTCGAGAGGTCAGACAACTGTGCACAGAGCTGTACAGAACGACATATGACTTGTGATTAAGAGCGTTTCCATGGGGTCTGTAGGTTTTTTCACGACCTAATATACAATCCACATATTTGTACATTGAGGAAACAACCCCATGTATGAGGTAACCTCCCCCGGGGGACTGACATGAGGTCATCCAAAATTGTGCTCCGATTGGTTGTGTGTAGAGTGATTAAAAGTCAGACTTAATCTTCGGGAGAAGACTGAGACGCCGAACACACACTTGAACAAACGCCGAGAAATTCACGTCTGCCTTTCATTAAAAATCCAGATAAAAGCTACAGTAATATCTGGGTTTTGCCAAATTACACTGAGCCAAATTGTGCGCCTGCAATTTCTCAGCCAAGTTGGGTTTTTTTTTTTAATTTTCTATCACTTTCCCTCCACACTGTAGAGATTCAATTAATCCCACTTTACTTTTTCTCAACCCTTCTCCAGTGAGTTGTCCTGTGTCTTCTTCTCTGCTTAGTTTTGTGATACTTGCTGCCAGTGCCAACATTTGGTGTGGAAATGTTTATTCCATCATTGTTCATCAGTGAAAATTAATCAATGACATGAAAACTGAAAACCCTTACTTCTCAGATATGAAGATTTTCTGGTTGTTTCTTGATCCATATCGTTGTAAATTAAATTTCTCTTTTTTTAGGACTGGACTTGACTTTGACTTCAGGCAAAATAAACAATTTAAACATAAGAAAGTGGTTTCCGCAATACGGCTGGATGATAAAACAACAATAATCGTACTCGTATTTTACAACATGGTTGTGTTTTGTTGTTGTACTTAATTTTACTCATATATATTGTGATGCTGAAAAATGTTCTACCTCAAAATTTTCAAAGTGTTCTGACCATAAGTTAGAGTTTAAATACCATAAATAACCGTCTTTTACGCCATTTTCATTGTTGAATAAGAACTCGTTTTTATTACTTTGATTTAATTCAATCAAAAAAAAGGAAAGCAAAAAGAAATCAACAAAATAAGCAGTAAATCATGAAATCAGAGACAACAGGTGTGTTTTCGTCTTGCTACACCTTTTACAACGT
>JAPQRN010000006.1:16468820-16481591 GCA_037367275.1 Coranthus polyacanthus | reverse complement strand
GAATTACTCACATACTATAAATTAGTTCAGATGAGCTCACCCTCAATAGGAGTCCAAAAACATCATATAAGATAGTAAAACTCTAACAGGGAGCACAGCACAATGATTACATGATAAGTGAGGTTTAAAATGCACAGCCTTTACTTGTAGTGAAGTATTTTCACAGTGAGTATTAGTACTTTTACTTTTAGGAATCGTATCTGAACACTTCTACCACCAGGTAGAGTATTAAAGATGGTAGTGTGAAAGTAGCCAAAATGATGCCACGCACTTCTCCCTGAAACAAGTGAAGTTGAACAGGGTTTTACCAGCATTCTTACACACCCTGCAGCTACATCTCAGCACTATATTATACAATTAAAACCCTATATCAGCAATAAAAAAAAAACACAGCTGTAATCAACTGATTGGCTATCAACTGCTTTGATCATCGTTACGGTTTGAGTAATTTTTAAGGAGAAACAAAAAAAATCTAAATTCTGATTCCAGACTTGAATATTTTCTGGTTTCTTTACTCCTCTGTGACAGTAAACTGCATATCTATGGGCTGTGGACCAAACAAGACATGTGACATCTTTACACACAAAACAACTTATCAACTGATCGAGAAATTAATCAGCAATGAAAATAATCAGGGACACTTTATAAAACCTTATAATTACTAACGTGTTTCAATACAGTGGAGATAATTGGTTGTGCAGTATAATGTGTACAACTACAGTGTATAGTATTTCTGGCTTCAGGCAAAACAGACTCCTTGTTATGTGAGGAAAAACGGAATCTGTTATGTCATAAATTCTTATACAAGTGGAAGGCTCAGAGTCTGAAGTCCAAATATCTTGAACTGCAGACAGTCAGTGACTTAAACATTAGGCCCTCCTCCTGCGGAATTTTAGGCCCTGAAGAGGAGCAGCTCTGGTCCCAGTGGTTTCACCCACCACTATATACAGGCTACATACAGCACATTATTTAATGATTTAATGCTAAAGACTGTAAATAAATAATGTATGAACTGGTCTGTACTTATTTATCTACTTAGGGTCATAATCCCTTCAATAGCTCAATATCTTCAAGCATTTCCTTTTGATAATGTCTGACTAAAACCACTGTGCAGAGATACAGAGCGCGGATTTGTCGTTTTTATAAACAATGTCCTGTGTGAACTGTGGTAGCACTGTGGCTGTGGACCGGCAGAAACAGTCTCTGCAAAGTGGAACAAGAGTTAAGGAAGTTGAGCTAAAGAGCCAAAAGGAAAAAGAAATTAAATACTGGCAAACTCGGGTCAACTGAGACGAGGCCACAAAACATGACAAACAAAAGTAAGGACACAGTTAGGTTGTGTGTGTCTCTTTGTGTTCATTAGCTTAGGGCTTCCCTTTTGGGCCACAGAGCCAACTTGAGTTTAAGAGACTGGAAGGAAAATCACTAATTGGCCTGAGCTGATTGGATGGATGGGTCATTGGAAATAATGATACAGACCAAAATAACACGGCACATAGCTGGAATGTTGCCACATGGTTGTGTAATGATAATGAACACTCATTTACTTTCTTCTAAAAAAACATAACAGGACCCAAAGACTTATGTAATACAAATGAACCGCTCAAGCTGTTGCTAGTGGTTAGGCAGACAGAAGGCATCACTGGAACCGCTAGGTGAAATTAATTTCCATTTTGTAGCTAATGCACCAACAAAGTGCAACCGCCAGAACAGAAAAAGTGTCACATAGATTTTATGTCAACTTCCCTTGGACCTGGACATGCATACGACTAGTATAAATGTGGGGGATTGACTAGAAAAATGCTTTTAGCACAGATTATAACAACTGATCATAACACTGGACTCTATTTTAACAGTACAATTATGAAGACAACCACGCAAATGACTTACTTCTTCTATAAAATCAAACCGAAATTTAAGCAAGTTTGTATCAGTCAAGCACTATACGATATCATAAACAAAATAGCACAAATTCAATACCAATTTTGCAAGAATGGCCGTTAAATTTTGAACATTGGTTTTTGAAAAGCTTTTCCAAAAATATTTAACTGGCATCTCTGAAGTGTGTCCAATCCTTTCGGGGGTATTTGGCAACATTGGGCCTCATGCAAGAACATTTTCATATCTGTATCTGAACTTTCTCGTACTTTTTTTTAGTACAATGGGCTTGTATGAGCGTGCCTCGCCAGAGTCAGATTTAGCAACCGCTCGTAACTTCAGAGAACGGTGTAAATGATCAACATAAACATGATAAATGCCACCTGCGTCACCAGCAGAATGTCAACAAATTATGAAGTTTTTAGAAACAAAAAAAACTGCTTCAGAGTAATGAAATATGAAATAAATTGTGTTTGTGCCTGAGAAAAACAAAAAAAATTTCAATGCGGCAAGTTCTCCTAAATCATTCATATGCAGCATTAAGAACACATTTGTTAGTATGACTGGTTCTTGCATGAGACCTATTGATTAGTTACTGTGACTACTCACAAATATGTAGTTTATGGTTACTTATGTAATCATTTTCGATGTAGGATGATTCAACAAACATCCATTTTCAATGCAGCGTCAAAAAGCCACACCTCAGCCTTCTCTCACCATGTATTACGCAAACTGCACAGGGGAGTGAAGTAGCAAAGTTCACTATTTATGCCATTAAATGTTAAATAATCTTAACAATTCAGAAATTAACAATAAATATCATCTCTACCGCTGCAGATTACATTAGCTAAATCATTTGCTCATATGCATATTTTTTTTCCTTGTTTCATAAAACGTGGAGTAGGGACTAGAAAAGAATAATACTTCTACTTCACTGCTCTGATTTAAGTTAGAAGATTCACTTAAAAGTAAGATGCATGTAGACAAATACAAAACTCAAAATACTCCGTTTGAATTATACCAGCACCACTTTCACACAGTTCAGAACAAACACAGCGCAAAGTGTAGGTCAGTCATTAACTACGCTCTCGTATCTTAAACTATCGCGCAGTGGAAGGTTCTGCTAGGCAGCACTTGTTTGCTAATGCATTAGAAAATGACCTGGTTTTGTGCTGCGCTGCAACCTGACTTCTGACAACCCTGACTTCTAAAGTACCTCGATACGGAGCTGTAGTGAGATCTGCTCTGGTCACAGATTATGAAGAGGCTGAGCAAACTGCAGGGCCTCAAACAGGTTTTTACGCTGGCCACCGGTTTCACCTGTTTCTAAATTTCACAAACTAAAGTCCTATTTGCACAGGACTAGTATAACCTGGGGATATCCTGTGATTTAGAAAATGACGCTCCCACATCTGTGCTTCATATGTGATGAGCAAAGTCTGTGCTTTATTCAAATTTACTGACATTACGGCTTACTAATAAGCTACCACATAATGACTGTTGGGCCTGGTGAAAGACAGAAAAATGTTCCTTATTGCAGACTGCCACGCATCTGTTCTTTCTGTGAATGGGTCTCCGTGTGCCGCGACATGTCCCTCCTAAATTTGCACCCAGAATGTTTTTAAAACTTTCATTTATAATTGTCAGTGCAGCCTCTATAATTTCGGACCGGGGAAAAGGCAGAATAAATGCGTGGACGCGTCTAAAAACGCTGCAAAGAGATATCAATTCGCGCGGGACTAATATTATCACAGGATCTCTGTATTTGCGGTGGATTTTTTACTTTACAAACTATGGACAGGGCACATTCGCTCTCGATCAAGATCACAGAAGACCTCCGCAATTAATACAAAGTACCAGATCTCCACAGGTAATACTAGTCCTGTGAGAGTACAACATAAGTGTGAAAAACAATCAAACACCTCTATGTGTGGAATATTAACTCTATATACAGTATAGATACTATATATGAGGAGTCATTGTCAAGCGATAAAGACAGCAAAAGCATTAAACATAAAAAGCCACATTAGACAGTTTCTCACCACAAAGCATTAAAACATGGACATTAACAACCAACAGTTACTTGCATTAGAGATTCTGTGGAAACAAATGATCACGATAAAATCCATTTAGTAGCACCACTATATAGATTTTTAATTCCCTACTGCAGCTAGACACTCACCTGGTACAGCTTGATGATGTGCGGGTGGTCCAGCATCTTCATGATCTGAACTTCTCTGTAGATCTTCTCCAGGTTGACCGCATCCAACTGGGTCTTGTCAATGATCTTAATGGCCACCTGCGGAGTGAATGAGCATCAACAATGAACAACTGCAATCAGTCAATACCAGACAAATGAGTCTTTGTTGGCGCTTATAGTGCCTCGCAACACTCACACACAAGCTGGTACAAACAGCAATTTAATATTCTCCAAGAAACAGAGGGAGACAGGCTGTTCTTCTTCAGCTGTGAGAGCAGAGAGCTGTTTCTAAGACATACGCTAAGATAAATATTTAAATACAGCTTGTGCCGAAATCTTCATAAACATTCTTGAAATTTGAGCCATGATGAAGTATCATTTAAAAAGGTGCAGCTGGGGCCAAACTCAAGCCTCACACGTACACAAAACCCCTACAATGACACACACATGTGTAATCGCACACTCCCGCCTCCAACACTCTTGGCTTTGATTAACGACGTCCAGCAGATAACGAGGCAATATTAGCATCTGACCGTCTCATAAACAACATTTCAGCAGCGTGATCTGAAGTGTTCCAAGTATCTGTGAGCCAAGATGGAAGAGTAAACAACAGGAGACCCCGGTTCTCCTCTCTAGCCGTCATACCACCGTTACGCAGCTCAAACTTCTCCCCATAATAATTTTAAAAACCTTAATCCACTAATGTGGGAGTTCTTTCAGGTACCACAGAGACCAGAGCTAAAGCACTTGGTTGATAAGATCATTAACACACAGATGAATCATTGTCAAGTCAGAAAATTCTCTAGATCCTAATAATGAAACATTAAAATGTGTTGTTTTTCTTTTATGGAATATTGTGGGGTTTTGGACAGTTTTTACGACAAAACAAGCAATGTAAACACACCAACTTGTAATGTTTTTTACTACTTTGGCATTTTGTCTAATTTGAGAAATGACTGACTTCTTCTGAAAGTCCCTTGTGTTTGCACTGAGCGTGGAAGAGGTGCTTGTAGTGCTTTTTATGCTCCTATTACCTGGAACTCTTTACAAAGCACCATAAAATTGTACCTCATTTAATTGAATTTTGCGTCTTGTATCTTTTATGAACTGTAAGTATGTGATCAATTATTTTCTTTTATCTTGTATCTTTTAAGTCATTTTTAACTGTTACTCTATATCTAAGGGCCAGCCTCCAGTGATTTTTTGAGTTTAAATAAACGGAAAATAATGTTACAAACCAAACAATTCATTGATTAATAAAGGAAACGAACAGCGCATTGATCGACAGTGGAAATCATCGTCAGCTGTATCCCTTGGTAAGATGATAAAAGGGATCCAGGCGAGCCCGTTTAAGTCATACATCCATTATTTAAAGGCTTATCAGCAAAAACAGTGCGCTGCAGTTTATAATTTTGGAAATGCATCATTTTATCATCCTTGAAAATCAGCAGGCAAACACAAGAAATACCATGTACACGTTACAAAAGTACTCCACCAGGAGCACACGCATTTTATTGAATATTACAGTGCAAAGGACATGGCTGCTAAAGTTAAATGATGTTTAGTATTATTCCTACAGCCCGTTTGCTGCGTCGGTGCATGGTCTTATGGTCTATTTGGTTAAAATCTTAAACTCCACACACCACTAACATGTGTTTTGTAGTTAACATGGGCACTGATATGTGTTTTAACACGTTTAACACTATTAGTATCTCCTCGCCAACAGTATAGAGAGGTACACATTAAATCCTACCAAGAAATCCAGATCTTCCGAAGCTACGCTGGGTACACGTTGCAGCCTCTCGAGCCTCACATTTAAAAATCGCTCACGCAGAGGGATTACAGGTTACTTGGCATGAAAAGATCTGAGGTAACTGATAATAATGTAAACAGTACTAACACACACACACAACATAAGACTTGGTGTGAACTCTGCTGGCACAAGGTCATATGGGGACAATGGGTTACAGGGGGAATTCAGCAAACACACAAGGTAATGAGAACAGACAGGCAGGGGAACAATCAGAGAGGGCGTAAATGTACTACCTGCTACTCTGACTGACAGACAAGACCACATGGGAATGCGTCTGAACTATGCGGACCCACAGACTGCAATGTGTACATACTAGGATGTATGGGTCAGTAAAACGTGTGGTGGCCATCAATAGAAATGTAGGTTATGCATACATTTGGTACAACTGAATCTGTACACGCATGCACACAGACTCATCAGATCTGCTGATTCATGTGCCATTAAGCCCTGGTTTTCTTTACACAAATGCACCAAGCCAACATCCCTTTGCCCTGGCATATTCTCAAGGCAGATGGCATCACATAAAGTTGACAGTCTGCCTCTACAGCTGACCTTGGCCACTCTTAGCAAACAGTCTGGCTCTGTCCGTGGTTCGGGTCGAGCCAAGCAGCTGCAGTTGCTCTCTGTACCAAGCAGCGCTGAATGACCTCTACCAGACATACTAAACCTGTGGCCTAAAAATCGCCAGCTATACCCAAATACCACACCGGCTGACGTAGAGGTGCAGCCACTCAGTGAAATCACCTGGTGTTGGATTTGACTGAAATGAAAACCTGCATTGGCATAGCTGTTAGTGTTACATGGTTGCAGATTACCTGCTTAGACTGACCTTGTGCCACTTCACAGGCTCTAATAACCAGATTAACATGATGAGAGTCTTATGAGCCATTTTTCTTGCCTCGTTATTCATTAAACCTAGGTCTCCTCGGGATTAGGCAAACCTTGGTTTTTCTGCACAGTGCGAGTGCTCACGTTCGACAACAAATAGTTAAGTTACCCGAGAGATCAAAGATAAAAGTGTCAAAGTGCAACTACGTTTTCACAAATCTCCCAGCTCTATGCGTTATCACTCCCTCTGTCTTGCACAAAAACACATAGAGAGTTTGCTCACACACACACACACACACACACACACTCAGACCGCTCTTTACACTGCATCCTTGTGTCTCTGACATTACAAAAGAAAGTCATGGCACTCGTTGGTACTGGTCTGCAGGGCTGACATAAATCTATTAGTGACCTCAGCCCAGTCCCTTCAGCGTCTATGCTGCTTTGCCTGAGAATGTGCAGTGTTTGTGATATCAATCCCTCTCCAAAGTGAAGACCCCAGTGTGCTGTAGTGTTTGTGAATTGCTGTCTGCATACATGCGTGCAAAACACTCTGCTTTCCAATTACAGAGCTCTAGCTGGCATATCCTGCTACTCAGAGCTCTCAGCAATGCTGGCACAAGAAACCACAAAATCGCATCATTATTTGGATTACATAATGGGACCACCGACCCATGCTGCATGGCCCAGATACAGCAACTGGGATGTTTACGCCAGCCAGACTTGAGTAGGTACATTACGGCACTGTCTGGGTCACAACCAAGGGGGTACAGGTGTGTGATGCTGCTACCGTGCCTGGGAAAGAAAGCATGCATGTTTACGGTTTATGTTTCCCAGCAGCACTAGTGGTCAGACCTCTTACTGGCAGTGATGTTGACTGGCGGTGGTGAACGTGCAGACAGTCAGTGCTTCTGTACCTGCAGGATTCAAACACACCAGCTGTTGCTTGCACTGGAGCAGCCAAGTGCCCGGGCCGGCAGTTACCTGATCCAAGTTTCTATTACTGCATGATGTGGACAGCATTTCGGTATTTGCTGCGAATATCTGAGGTGTCAACTTGTGCATAAAAGTTATGTAACTCAGTTGAACAGTAGCCTAAGTTAGCTTTCGGGCTAACTAGTTCGCCGACACACACTACTCACTCACCTCGGTCTTGGTTATGCGGTGTCGGGCCAGCTTCACAACGGCAAAATTGCCCTTTCCTAAAGTGCGCTCGATGTCGTAAAAGCCCACTCGGACCGGACCTCGGATCAGCGGTTTTTGGACACTGTCAGCCATGACCATGCTGTTCTAAATGGGGCTGTTAGTGAAAGAGTGTGAGGTAGCCAGACGAGCAGGGACACACGGGGGGGGTTTCACACAGGCTTGCCGGAGCAGCTACAGATAAAGACGAAAGGAAAACAAACCGCCCGCCGCCGCCGCCGCCGCCGCCGCCGCCGCTGCTGCTGCTGCTGCCGCCGCTCGAAGCGTGTCCATTAAAATAGACAAAGTTGATTTCTGTGTCGCCCTGCCAGCTTGAACGCCAATGTGGCGACACTTTCCGTCAGTGCAGCGATACGAAGCAGGCCATTTGCTGAGCCCGGGGGCTGTCACACCACGTTCTTCAATACAATAGAGCTATAATATTTCAGCCTGAGGTGCCTCTATCAGCTACAGAGCACACGAGTTGACTTGCAAAGAGGCATCATGTTCTCTGGTTGACGTGTATTGACGTCAAAGCCATAGGGGTATTTGTACAGGGGGCGGGGCCACGGAGCCGCTCCACACTTCAGTGCCAATTGGTTGCCAAGACAACCAGACCCACCTCTTACGTCAACCGGTAAAATTGCTATTCTAAAATCCGTTTGCTCGCCCGACCCTCCTTGATTGCACGCATAGGTAACTTTGAAGTTTTTTTTTTTTGTTTTGTTTTGTTTTGTTTTTGTTTTTGTTTTTTTTTTGCCCCGCAAGGTGTTCCGAACGCTTTCGTCGGCCGTGAGCGAAAAATGCGGCGAAAGTAGGTAGTCAGATGCGAATGCGAGTCAGCCCGCGACAGCCCACTCTGAACTTAGCCGAAACGTGGTGCGTTCTGCAAAAATGGAGAAACCGTTTCCAAAAAAAAAAAAAAAAAAAAAACCCAACAAAAAAACACGATTAGAATCGGATACGTACGTCTAAAGTGCGTTATATATTCTTTGAGTTGCAATCGAAAAAAAAAAAAAAAAAAAATGCAATGGGCAGTACAAGTCCCATAGTAATATATCATCGCATATTTAAGATTATATAATGTAACATGTGGGACCTCATGATAGACATTTTATCAGCCACAAACACACTTTTGGTCAGCGACATAACAGCACCATCTGTTGGCGAGAATAGGAAATTGAAACCGGCCTACACGTTTTCTTTTCCAATACTTTACTCGCTCACTACAAGTATTTGAACTTTAATATGAGGGATTTTACATTGAAACAAATGCACTCCAACATAAACACTTCCCCCACACATTTAAATGCAAGAACGGTATTTTGTCACCAAACTTTATTTGGCACCCAAACGTAATTGAGATAAAGACACACATCCAACATCCAGTTGTTGTTTTCAGCTCCTGCAATGACAGTCTAATACAGAACAGTGGATTGCTAAGGCAGGCAGAGCAGTGCTCCAAAGGCCTCCTCTGTCACGCACAGACTTCCTGAATGTAAGAGTTCCAGATGTGCTTTTGGCATTTCCTGTCTAACATTCTCCAAGAACACACTCAGCCTCTCCTTACTGGGCTTGCTACATCTTTCCATGACACCGACCCACAGCCCACTCAGTACATACTCTGAAATAACACGGGGATTTGAATTCAGTTATGTACATCCATGTTCATTTTACAAATATACAAGAGAGGCATATGCTTTTACAAGTAGAAACACTCATGAATGAATCCATGACACATTCTTAAGTGGTCACTGCTAAAACATCACTGAGTTTTTCACACGGTCAGGTGGAGTTTGAGGTTGAGTGGGATCACCACTGTTCTGTCATCAGTGTTTCTGCATGTACTGTCCTTTTCCCTGCCAACAGAGTCCAAACAGGAAGCCTTACACAGGCCCGACGCCACTCTTTCAGTTTAGAGAACAGTTCAGAATTGTCCCTGAATAGCTGTAGAAGGCCAAAAGGATCTTTTTGTCTTTGCGTTTCGTAATAATCTGGTGACGTGATTGGAAAAGGACCGACTAGTTTCATTTGGGATTGTTTTACAGATGAGTGACCTTACATGAGGACTCAAAACTTGTACTTATTCATAGGCTTAAATGTGCAACCCACTGTGCCAAATACAGCAACACTGCTGTGCTGCCTAATTGACCTTGCTCGTGAATGGTTATTGGAATACACGAACGCCTCTTTGAAAACCTTAGCAGTGATCTGAAGTGGCAAAAATCATCTGAATGGATGGTTAAAACTGGATCAAATACAGGGTTTTATTAAATCTTACATGGATTCATGTTTTTTAATATTTTAACCGTGTCAGGCTTTGATTTGTTTGGTGCATTTGAATAACAGATATATTTAAACTGGCTTAAATATATTAAGAGTTTCTAATATACTCCTGAATTCAAGATTTTTGCAATTTTCAGATTTATAGCTTCATAACTAATGACCTGCAAGACCCAAATATACATTAATTCAAACCTTTAATTAAGAAAATCACTGAGGTGTCCTTCATTTGCAATGATATTGAGATACAAATATGCAGAGTTAAAAACATTTAAAGAGCACAATACTTAGCGAAAACAACTGCACATTGAGTGGCGTGGGGTCACAATGGACAAAATTTGACAAAAATTGTGAAACCCTGTCTTTGGCTTAAATTGGTCCACACACAGGGCGCAGCACTGAATCCATTAAAAGATAGATACATGTCGAGATAGTCTGCACAACCACCTGTTTAGTAATCCTGCACCACACAGGTACCCAGTGGGGTGTAAAGAACAAAAGGGGATGGAGAACGTGGTGTTCCTTTGTCTAGCTGGGCCTTATTCGTCACCTGGTATGGGTGAAGATGGACGCTCACAGTGACCAGATAGACATCAACAATGTTATCCATAGATCTCGTTTTCCACCCAGCCAGCCTGACTCCGTGAGCGTCGCGTCTGAGCTCTGCAGGTCTCATAGATGTCATTGGTCACAAAGCCACTCTCCGTGTCCGCACATGACACATTCTCATAATCGTCACACTGGGAGTCCTGAGGAGAGGCACTCGAGTACTTTTTCATAATGTCTGCTGGCATGCTGCTGTCCAAAGCAGTGGGAGGCAGTTTGGTAATGTCACTAAAGGCGTATGGTCCTTGTACGGGGCAAGGTGAAGCCGTTACTGACATCCAAGGCTTTGGTCGGCTGGGATAGTTTGTCATTTTAGTCTTCCGCCTGAATATAAATGAAATGGCATCAAAAGAACACAGTGTGATCATCACAACATGGTTTTAAGTGCACACAAGTGACCATTTTGTCCATTTGTGCATCAAGTGCACACATACACGTAGCCACAAACCTTTCTAAAAACTAAGATTCAAGATGTATATATCTTCTTTACAAATGTGTGTTCATATTGGCTACAACTTAGTAAGTATGTAAAAGGGCTGCATCTTTGTTTAATACATAAATTATACACAGTAGATTCTCTACTAAAAAAGAAAATACTACCAACTATAGATGCTTTTTCATTTGAGGAGAATGAAAAACAATGCATCGCATAATATACAATAATAGAACAGATGAGTAAATGATGTGGTTGTTAGTAAAACAGGTTGTACATGAGGTGAGCTGTTCTGCTTTTACCTCTTCGCATGCTGTTTATAGCAGAAGAACCCAGCAGCTGCAAACAACAGCAGCAGTAGGGCAGGAATAGTTGCATAAAGGATGTAGGAAACATACAGGTCACTGTCTGAGAGAGACACTGCAAAGGAAGGGCAACACAAACAGCTCTTAACATTGTTTTATGTAAATTCAAATATTACTTTTAGTAGCTTCTACGAGACATAAATGGTGTTAACTCAGCAATTAAATACGTTTTTGTTCTCTTACCTGATGACTCGGGTAACCCTATATTTATCCTCTCATCACGGTCTGTAGTTGGGAACATGTTTGACCTCAAAGTTGGAACTGTTGGATCAAGAAATTACACGAATCATCTTTTGAATATAAGGTAAAATATGTCTTCATATTTTTGGTAAAACATTGTTTTTCTAACATTTAGGCTACAGATTCAAACTGTTTGCTGCCAGAAAAAAAATACTGACACAAAGAAAAACGTGACCTTTGACTTAAAGGTTCAATGTGTGATATTTAGCGACATCTAGTGGTGAAGTTGCAGATTGCAACCATCTGAATACACACCCCCAACCTCTGCCACAGTGGCCACAAAAAACATGGAAGTCCCTCGTTGGACCAAGTGTTTGTTTTGTTTATTCTAGGCTTTTTAGTTAAGGAGATTTTAACTCAGGTCCACACTCAAACATAGTAGGTGATGCACCTCAACACTGGATTCCACCTGCGATAAAACAGGAAAAAGAAGTAGTAGAAGTAGGGTACGTCCATTCTTCTTTTATGGAGTAACCCACTCCAGAGAGAGTAGTTTATCTATCTGTAGATATAAACAACTCATTGTAAAGTAACAAAAACAAGATTCTCTTTTTTGTGTTATTATACACTTAATTATAATAAAAATAATAACGATTATGAAAACATAATTCTGAAGAATATATTCAATTTCTGCAATTAGATCCTCGTAAATCCAGTTATATCTTGCACACTGGACCTTTAAACATTAAATGTATTAGATATAATACATTAAATTGAATGTGCATAAATGCAGGTGTGACAATACAGGTGGTGAGGCGTTGTTCAGACTTTTGGGTCCAGGTCTTAGTAACTTATCTCCTAATGAAGGTGGTCTCCTGCAGAAAGACAAGTCACAAAATCTCACCCCAGAAGGAGACCTATGGGTGATTCTGTCACCTTTATATAGATCAAATAAGCTCAACAAACAACTTTTGTCCTGTTTACACAATAAATGTTTGATCAT
>JAPQRN010000006.1:16435643-16468720 GCA_037367275.1 Coranthus polyacanthus | reverse complement strand
AGCTTTGAATTTGGAGGAATGGTTACGAGACACACGGAGACACTTATAGCCTCAACCTAACCAGATGAGGATTTAGACCAAGTAACCAAGTGTTTCAGGATTCATGTGTATATATATTTATATATCCATGTCGTCTAAGTAGTTACGATACTGTTCTGCTGTTTTACTGCAGGAGACCTTGAGATTCGACAGTCATATGCAAAGATAAAGGTGTAAAATCGCAAAAACCTTCATACGTTTTGACCACTAGATGTCATACAAAAAGAAAGTGACAAAGTAGACATTGAGGGTAAGAATGTGTCTGACTGGTTTGGATTAACTAAAAGTACGTCTGCTATCACTTTTCATATTTATGCCCTGAACGCATCATGCATTCAGTACCACTGTGTACAGTACGTGCCATGACACTCAACTACATGTTGTACCTGCATGTGCTGTGTTCCCTTCCTCGGTAAATACTGGTAATTTTTCTGCAAAAGAAAGAGAAAGGAAGTGTTAATGCTTACTCTCTGGGCATTAACTATTTCAGCACACTTTTGTAAAATAATGGAATAAACTGTGCTTCAAATCCCTCAAAGGAAGAAAAGGAAATCCATACAACAGCTGAAAAAACAGTGGGGAATCCTAAATTGCCAGAGAACAGTAATGCAGGGAACTAACACTAAGTTTGTGCATTGGAAAAAAAGAAGATTCTTTGTACCAATAATGTCAATAATTACCAGCACCTAAAAGCCAAGTACAACAAAGTGTCTGTAATCTGTTGGCTCACCTTCTGGGTATTTGCAGACATAGTTGTTCTTGGAGTTGCAGTTGTCGTCATTCCACTGGAACAGGAAATGACCTTCCTCATCGGGCGGTGCAGAGGGCTGGTGGTACAGAACCACACACATTTCACCACCACAAGATGGCTCATCCCAATGCCAGTTCCTTCAGTAAATGAAAGGTTAAAGTTAGGACTCTAATTATGTACAAACCGGGTGATTTTGATCACTGCAGGGGTTGCTTTATGTCTTTATTTCAATGTATGATGGACAAATGACTCCAATTGAAGCATCACCAAACCCTGACATAGCAACAACACACAGTTTTTGGATGCTTTGAATGAATTTTTACATACTTTGGAACTGACCTGAACTTGGCTTTGCTTCCATCAAGCCAATAGTACTGTGAGGGGCAAACCGGGCTGGTGGTCCCTGGCCTGAATCGCTGCGGGTTGCGACGGAGCCCAATCCAGAAGTCTCCATCTCCAGCCTGCAGCTGTTTTATAAACCTCTCAATCAGCCGCTGCTCACTTTCTGTCTCAATGCTCAGCAGCTCCCCTCCATCCAACTTGCAGGCTTGACTGGCATCTTCAAAGGTCAGCCTCCGCCTGCTGTCCTGGATGTAGGACACCTTGTAGCATGGGCGCTCTGTCCCACGCCGACAGATCCTCTGGCCTGGACAGGCGGCATTGCAGGAAAAATAAGATTATTGCAGGCTTCATGTTTTGAACAGACTTCCTGTGTTACCAGTGTGGTAGAGAAATTAAAAACACCCAACAGTAAAAGGTATTCTATGGCAGGAACCAGAATATTCGGGCTATATTGTGTTGCCAAAACCTTCCTGCATGGGTACAGTGGTGAGCTAAAACCTATGTTTTAAGGACTTTTTTTAAAAAAAAGACATTTTTCAGATTGGTCAAGAAGAAATCAAAATAGATTTAATGCCCGGGTATCCTGTGACACACAAGAGGAAAACATACTGAAAATATGTGAGACTGTCTGAGATGCAGTGATCTGCTTTGGGGTGAGATGGCACAGTAGGTTGCACAGATCATTTCTGACTGAATGATGGCAAATATGGCAGTGAATAAATCTTTATTGGTTTGAATAATGCCTGTAATATTACACAAACATGAAAATAAACGTTAATGCAGAATCGTGCTTATTCGACATTTGGTCTTTCACAGAGATGCGTCTGTAAATCCTAACAGAGCTGTGGGAGCGTGGACGCAGAGGCTAGTCGTTATTATTCTGTTTATTTATTACTCAGAATTGTCACAGTGTCCTAAATATACCAGTATACGTTGTTTCTAAAGTTCAAATCGATGGTGGAAAACACCCCTCCGGCTGAGATGCATTTTTGTCCACATCACGTGCTGCTGTGCAGAGTTTTGACTGCATGTTGTTTATCAATGAATGCACACGTACAGTCCACGACTTTAAGACCGTTCATGATGCTCCCACAGGCCTGGGTCAAAATAAAAATCGCGTTGCAACAAACGGACAGCCTTTACGCGTTCTGCTTGCACAGTTTTTTTGTTTTTTTTTGTTTTTTTTGAAAGATAAAACTTTTCCATCTTTAAGTCTTACTTGGAAATAATAATAAAAAAAAAAACAAAAACAAACAACAACATACATTTCAGTGTCTCATCACACTTAACATCGGAGGAGTTTTGGTTCCTCCGATGGAAATTCTTACCATTTATTTTAGAAGCGGATCCAGGGTGGAAGAAAACGGCGATAACGGTGCCAAAGAGCCTCATAAAATCCATTTCTACATGTTCACCGAGTGTGCTGGACGATCGCTCTAAAATCAAATGTAATTGCGTTTTGTTAGGAGAAGAACTTTTCAGATTTTTCAAACCCTGCGATAAACAGACTAATGACAGAGGCGGGTACTGCAGTCTGTCCAGCATAAAGTGGGTCGACTGGTGAAGGCGTGCATATGGCGTCTGAGAAGGGAAAAAACATCAAGAGTGAGCAAGACCAGGATTACTGCTTTGAATATGAGACAACTAATATGTCTCCTTTTCGTCTACATGTTAAGGCAAACCACGAAGTATGATTTCGCCTGCCGTCAGTGTCCACTTTACTAAATGAGCGAAATCACATTTCACATAATGCAATTATAATGGAATGAATTCGGTGCTTTGTGCACACAATATGCATCATGCTTCCTGTATTAAAATAAAGAATGTGTAGCCTATATACTATTCTCTCTCTCACACACACACTCAGACAAACATGCACGTACACACAGTGATTGAGTGCTGTCTGAGGAAAACAGCAAAAAGCAAAAAAAAAAAAAGAAGTGAGAAAACAGAAACAACTGGGACTTCAGAAACTTAAATGACCGGTGGTGCTTCAAAGATTCGACCTTTTACGTGTCGGGTAAACATGCTGCTCTAGTGGGATACGATTGGTGTCAAACAACTTTCAACTCTCCAGGAAAAGCAAGCCTAAGTATCTTAAAGGAGACGGTTTCAGACGCAGGACAAAGCAAGGAGAGGGAGTGAGATAGGAACAGAGACTGATAATGAGAGAGGAGAGTGAGAGATGTTGCCCTTGGAACAGGAAAACATGCAGAGGAGAAAGAGGAAAGGATTTTTTTTTTTTTTTTTTTACATACTTCCTGTCCATTTGCTTGATTTGCTTGGGTTTCACAGGCACCTTCCATGCAACTTAATTTCCAGGATATGAATGTTTGTGAAAGTCTGGAGCAGTTGTATGCATTATGCAACAAAAATACATTCTTTTAACCCGTAAAAAAACACTGACAAAGGAGTGTGGGGAAAAAAAAAATCACACATGCAGCTCTTTGTAACTTATCTCATCTCCCCTAGTGAAGGTGGTCTCCTTCAGAAAAACAAGTCACCAGATCTCACCCCAAAATGAACACCTATAGGTAATTCGGTCAACTTTGTATAGGTCTAATAAGCTCAACTTTTGTCCTGTTTACACAATAAATGTTTCTATAGATACAGGCCTAGTATGCTTTAAATTTGGAGTAAATGTTTATAAGACACACAGATACATAACAACACCTGTAGCGTAGCCCTGACCTGACCAGGTCACAGTTTATCATCCTCTTGTGTCACTGTGATTTTAACAACAGCCGCCATCAGATGACCTTGGAAGCGGAGTGTAATAGCTCCTCACTGTGGAGAGCAGAGGGAGGGAAAACAATCATGAAGTATTTTTCTATGTGTGGGTCTGTTGTCTTGCTACCTGGCTTCAAGCCATTGGTCTATCGGTTTCTCTACAAGTGACACAAGCGCATCGAACGTGTGACGATCTCATTATCAGACTGAAAATCTGTAGTGCCATATGTGATTTCTCATGTTATGGGGGTTTTCAAGGCCACAGTTCGATTACTGGATTCCTCCATGCATGTGTCATGTGATGGAGAGCAGTGAGCGTGAGTTACAAACATGGCCCCTGTTGAGCCTGTTGTGCAATAGATTCTTGCTGTTTGTGCCAAGCAGGCCATTTCACAGCAGGGCTTTAACATTTGGATGCATGCTGTACATTTTGTTTTTATTTAAAGTTAGATTTTGTTACATGCCGATAACTTTTTTGATCTCAGAAGAACGACTGCATCTTGCGTTTATGGGTAGGGTTAGGGTTTTTTTTCTGAAAACTGAACAATGGCTGTCATTGTGCTGTCTCTTTATTGTGTCTCTTGCTTTGCACTCCTCATCATAGGTGAGTCATCTGTCTATTACGCAAAGTACTCGAGTTATGTCTAATTTTGGCCAGCAGATGACACCAAACCACTTGAGAAACAAGCCACAGACTTGAACGAGACATTATGCACTGACATTGAAAGTCACTGTGTACATGCATTTTTAATTATGTATGTGGCAAAAGAATGTACAATATGTCACAAAAGAAAATGTGCATAGTCATACATGGTTTTTCTTGGCGGCAAATTACACAAAAACCGTATGACTTTGAAAGCGTGATTTAACTCACTGCTCTTCACTGTCTTCGCGATGTGTTCGACACATACAGTGGTTACTCATTCACACCATGTAGGGTCATTAGCTGCACTAATGACTGCCTTTTACTGTATAAGTCCACAGAGTACTGTATCATCTCTTCACAAGCTTCCCAGTGTATCTTCTTTCTTCTGTAACTACACCTGTATCCCTCCCCCCCATGCCTTGCTTTCATTGTTTTCTAATGTGATTGTATGTCAGTTTCCATTGTTGCATCTCATAAAAGGAGGTAGTAACGATTTATACTAAAAGTTATTTGCAATCCTGTTATGATAATACTGTCTGCCCAGTCCATCTAATTTCAGTTTTCCCACCACAACATGTCCCTGCTGCGATGACTTATTATTGATTTAATGTCTTTTTTTATTTATTTATTTATTTTCAAGCTATTTTTATAGTTTAGATTCAATTTCTTGGATATTTCTTGTATTTCCTGACCTATGACCGGACATGTTGTCCAGACGTCTTTACATAATCTGCATTTATCAATGAGCCTAAAGCTAGAAGGATTAAACAAAAATGGAGAAATGCATATTGGGATTAGAGTGCAGAAGAAAGGCCAGGGTTGTTTCCAAATAAATGTCATGGTAGGTACATGTTTGGACGCACATGAGGATTGTAAAAGAGTGACGCATCCATGGATAATGTAACAAATGTCGGCTCTCACCATGGGCACTTTGGCAAAAACACTGATGCTCCTTTTCATTCTATATTTCTGTGGGACAATGGGCTTCTCATTTAAGCAGTAACAGTCGTGGCCTATAGCTATATAGAATACCTGCATTGCAACTCCATGTGGACAATAGAGGAGAGGTTTGTCATGCGAGGGAAATTAACAAAGGTTACTCCTGGTTCGCTGTGTTGTTCATTGCTTGTGGCAAGTATGATCACATTTCAACCATTCAAGTCTTTTCATTCTCAAGAGATAAAATCCAATTCAACACAGTGAGTCTCACACAAAGATTTTTATATCTTGGAAAATATATGTTTTCCTTCTCAAGACTGACAAGTTTAAAGGGTTGTAAAGTTTCATACACGGATTATGATTTTGCAGCTTTAGTCCATGAAACCAGTATTTTTAATTGCATGGGTTATGAATAGGCAATTAGTACATGAACACGATTTATTTCTATTTTTGCAAGAAATGGCAGAATAGCAGAAGAAAGAAAATAAATGCTATGAGCCTTAAATTTAAAGTTGCAGAAAAAGCGCATTTCAGCTATGGTTTCATGTAGAACTTTCATGCTTTTAATTCAGTTCACTAATTAAAAGCATGGAAGTAATCAATAGAGTGAACTTAATCAATAGAGTGAACTGCAACTGAATCAGTGTGATGTCAATAAGTATCATGTTGAAAATGCTCTGTTTCCCAGAAGAATACGTTTGCCTACCAAACCCGGGTCATTGAAAAAGGTTAATTTAATTAATAACAACAATGACTTCTACTCTCCATTTTCCAAAAATCACCACTGATGTCGAGAAATGTCAAACAGTGCTTTAACATAACCTGAGGAATCTGTGTCAGAACCCACTGACACATTAATCTGCTGGGTGAAGATGTGGCAGTGAGCCGTGCCAAGAGCCTGGTGCTTTCCAGAGGAGTAGTCACGAGAGAAAGATGGGAAAAAAAATGCGCATATACTGTATGTTTGGGTGTGTAGGGGCTATAATTGGTTTGAGGGAGGGCTTGAGAGTCACACCTCTGGTTTTAGGTGTCTGGAGGCTTCTAATAATATAAAAGCCCCTTTGCAAGGCTACATCTGTGACAAACTCCTGCCTCGGCACCAGCAAGGTAAGACCCCCTCTTAGGCTTTCATTTAGGTCTGGCTATAAATCAATTTACACATAACAGGAATTCATGGGTATTTTTAAAAAAAAACATTTTCAGACACAACACAACACAAGACAATTTAACGTTTAACAAATGTCACCATTTATTTTTCTTGAATAATAACTGGCACATTTTTCCATTTGCTTGGACACATTTACCACAGATTGAAACTGTTGCTGATGTTTTATCTTGTCTTTAACTGACTGCAGGACAGAGTGAGTTTTCTCAGACAGCATGAGTCTTTACTTTTGTCTCCCTCTGCTGGCTGTGCTCCTGCAGCCGGCTCTCTGCAACTACAACTGTTCCTCAGAGTTCAAAAGGACCCCAGGTATGTTACGCAGAGTGGTAATACTATAATAAGGGCATAAATTGTATACTTAAGTAATGCTTATGCAGTATATGATTATTTCACATTTAGTTGATCATGAGTTAAGGAATGGTGATTCACATGTAATTCATATAAACGTATCAAGTGTAAATTGCACATGAATGTATAAATTAGCTGAAATCCACAGATGTTAATTTCAAATCTGTGATCTGTAGCAATAGCTATTCTAACATTATAAAAACACCTTTATATGTTGCTGCAAGACCCATTGGTCATAAGAAGCACCACCCAATTAACTGAGAGTGTAACTAAGACACACAAAGTGTTTTTTATAACATTAGTATAATACTTTTTCTTCATACAGAGAGACTACTTAAAAGCATGGTATTGAAATGAATGTTTGTGTTATTGAGTCAATTTAGTGGTATATCAGTTCATGTATGAAGTAAATGTTAATATTCATTAATGCATGATGAAGCCAATGTGAAATAATCACAGCTACTTGATCATTGGTCCATGGTGAGCAACAGGAATTGTACATGACATCTTGCATTAATCATGCATGAGTTAAGCTTTACTTAAGTATATGATTTGTTAAGTGTAAGTGTAACCTATTGCTTTTGATCATTCATCATTCAATTCATTCATCATCAAGCAATCTTGTAAAAGTCATATCAGATCAGAGACTATTTGTGGCGACAAACGAGAGAAAAGTACACGGCAGAAAATGTTTTTTATCAGATCACCTTTCCAACGTAAAGAAAACCAAATCCGTTGGTTTCTCTTTCTTTCTTTTCCTTAGTCAACTCAGACCTGACTGTTGACTGTGGCACCACTATAATCACCCTGGAGATCAACTTATGCACAGCCATGTGGGCAGGCTTCAACTACACAGACCTTGCACTGAATGGGAAGCACAACAATACAGAGTGCCAGGGCTCTCTTGATTCCACTGTGGACCCTCCAGTGATACGTTTCCAGCTTCCTATTAACCAGAGTCAGGAGAACCCATGTCGTCATTCCCTCCAGGTCAGAAAAGAAGATGTTTAATGATAAAGCACTTTTGGCTGGAATCGTGTTAAAATGCAGCCCGGTGTTAGACGAGCAATGCTTTGACTTTGTCTTTGCTGTGTTCTTTAAGATTGTTGATGAGACCCCAGACCCCACAGGTCCCTTCAGCCAGTTTCTAAGTGTCCAGTCAGTTTTCATCACAAGCTTCATCGACACACCTACGTCTGACCAGGGGGTGATCAGCTACTCCACAGACCTTTATTATTACTTCTCCTGCCGCTACCCATTGGAGTATCTGATCAACAACACAGAGATTGTAGCGTAAGTGTTGTTTTTGATCATCACGGAACAGCTTTCTTTGAGACCTTCTTTGGGATGAGTGACTATTTACAGTAAGCAAGCTGTAAATGTATACATTTGCACTTTGACTGAGCCAACACATGAGGATTATGCGCCGTCTCTATTCTCTCTGATCTTTCAGCTCCTCTGTGTCAGTGGCAACCAGTGACAATAACGGAACCTTTATTGAAAATCTGAAAATGGGTGTTTATAATGTAAGTACAAGTTGGCATCAATATGTCTTAGATACTATTCTAAGCTCTTTCTATGGACTCATTTAACTATTTCCTCTTTTTCTCCAGGACTCTGGTTATTCTCATCCATTAACTGCACCATCAACAGGTCTTGAGCTGCGAACCAAGGTCTATGTAGAGGTCAAGGCTGTTAACCTGACAGGAAAGTAAGTAAAGCCCATCTGGGTGTTTAAAGTGAATTTGTTTTCCTAAAAACACACTGTTAAATAAAAGTGAGCACAGTGTGTGGTAAACAGTAACCCATTGCACAACTGTCCTGTTTCAGTTTCTATCTACTGCTGGATCACTGCTTTGGGACTCCCACTGCTTACAATATGACACAAACTGAAAAGCACAACTTCTTTACCGGGTATAGTACAGTAGTGTGCATTATTAGTCCATAAAAAAAATACACACTCTTGCAGATGATATTTTTGAATACATACTGTAGCTAAATAGTTCTGCTCTCCACTAGCTGCTCAGTGGACCAAAGGACGTCTGTGACAAACAATGGCCTTTCCACAGTTGCCCGGTTTAACTTTGAGGCCTTCCGCTTTGTTCAGCACCGTAACCAGGCAAAGTCCAGCTTGTATCTGCACTGCATACTGAGACTCTGTGAGCCCAACAAATGCCGGGATATTCTAAATGTAAGTTAAAAGACTCCCCTCCTCAAAATGAGAGAAACATTAGAGGAAGTTGGACACTCTATTTAGTTAAAAACAAAGAAGAAGAAGACCAGAGATTCGATGTTGAGGGTTGAGAGTGCTGAAACTTAGAACGTTTCTGCAACATAACAAATTCTATGAAAACTTTTGTTGAATTTGTTTGAAGTGTCGCCATAGATCAAACTAAACCCTGCGGGATGTTTGTCATTTTCAGGCCTGCAATAGCAGAAGAAAAAGATCTGTGACTCCTTTTGGAGAGGAAAGCAAGGAATCTGCCACCATTTCAGTGGGACCTCTTTATACAAGCGGAGAAGGTAACAACTCGCTGTGATTAAAAAGCAATGTTACTGCATGATAAAAATGTACTTTTTCCACTCACTCTCTTTGCATTCTTTCCCCTGTTAAAGAGAGACCATATGCGTCTGCCTACAGTGAGTATAATGTTGCTGCTTTTATTCATTTAAAAAATACACCTTAATGTCTTAAAAATTCTTTGGATGACCCTAAAAAGAAATCTCCATTAATCTTCCCATACGTGCATCAGGTAACGACGCGGCATCCGGAGAGAGTGATGTGGATGTGACGGGTCTGGTCGTGGGGGTGGTGTTTGGCTCGGCTGCTGCTGCCTTGCTGGTTCTCGGTGGCTGGTTCGTTCTCAGGAGGTTTTACTGGATGGGAGGATTACCCCACACTTTTGAATGATGGACCGTGTTACATCATATAATGTCCTAATTTTACTGACCAGGTTTCTATTTATACGCTACATGTTATGTTCTTTGACTAATCCCATCTATTCACCTTGTATTTGTATTTAGATGACATTCATGTGTTATGATGGAACAGTTTTTATATTTTATGACTGTGTATATTTGGTTCAGTAAAGTTTTTTTTCTTGTCTGTCCACTGACAAAACTAAGAGTTTTCAGTGGCTTTGGGTATCTTGTACAGAATTTCTATTCCGTTGTCATACAGTAACATGTTTAAAACACATTTCTAGAGCAATAGAATATGAAAAATAAGTCAGACTTGTTGTTATGTCTTTTACAGATTCATAATAAATCAAGTTTGTGGTGCACTCTGTGGCTGATGTTATTCAATTAAAAACTGAAACATACAACTTAAAACATGTTAAACCTTTTACTCTCGGCAAGCAGCGTCTTTTTACACGTCACAGTAAATATACTCACTATTACTGCTTCATTTACATACAAAATGAGAAAAAATACATGAATCAAAGCGATACATTCATAAATATGTACATGCTACTTACTTTACTGGCCTGAATGAAAACAGTTAATCAGAATAATAGACAAGAATACAGTTCGAATGAGATCCCATTGTAATTGGATCATAATGTGGTTATAAAAGTAGAGACATTGTCAGTGTCACTGCACTGAATGCAAAATGTCCTGGATCAGAGCAGAGAGTTTGACAGAGAAGTCCTCCTGCAAAGAGCCCCCTGACTGTAAAGAAGAAGAAGACAGGCTGGAGCTTCTCTGGACTGCGAGGTCTTTTTCCAGCTCCACAAACAGCCTCTCCAGCTGAGCTTGAAACGCTTGGCTTTGCAGAGCTGCATTCTGGCTGAACCGCTCCACGCTGGCTGTCACTTTGGCCCGAAGAGGCTGTGCAGTCATCAGCAGACTGGAAAGCTCCTCTTTGAGAATCCCCACTCCGTTCTGCACCTCCACCCTTAGAGAACTCACTTCCTGTCCCAACCTGGAGCTCATTTCCTGCCAGAACCCTGATGAAGCTGTCTCTCCCTCGCTAGCGCTGATTTCTTTCAGATGTTCAATCACCTCAAAGGTTTGAGTCTGGAAGTCGCTGATGAGGTCGGCCAGCTTAGAGCTGCTGAGCTCCAGGGTTTGGCTCATCCTCTGGAGGGCCTCCTGGTAGAGAACAGTACTGTCCTCTGCCTGGGCCTCTGCTGTCTCCAGGCCCTGCAGGTACAGGTTCACCTGGCCACACAGATCCTGGGTGTTGCTGCTGAGAGAGCTCTGGAGCTGCTGAGTCAGGGGAGCCAAGCGCTCCCTCATGCTGGCCAGGGTAGAGCTAAGATGGGCTGGAGACGGGGACAACTTCTCCTGCAGCTCTGCCAGCTCTTGGCGCAGACGGGTTCGTAGTCGCTCTGACTCCATATTGATTTTGTGCTGCATTTCTTCAGCTATGGGGTTTTTGTTGGTGTCATCCTCTTGGATGTAAAGGCCATTGCTGTCTATTTGGCTTTTGTAGACATTACTATGGAAAGAAAGACACAAGAACATAATATCAAGGTTTTTTGTTTTACATTAATTTGATTTGAGAATACAAATGCAACTTTTATTCAGGTCTTCAGCTTCACAATCTTTACTTAGTCAACTTACTCTATATCCTTGGTTAGTTCTATTTTGTCATGAGCCTGGTTTGCTTTTGAGTCAGCCCAGGTTGCTTCTCTGATGTTACGGTGGAGTGGGTATGCTGCAGATAAAGAGAACAAATATGTAAAAAGAAATACACTAACAATAAAGGATATTCAATGTTACTTGAGAAATTATATCTACCTGAAGTTGTCAAGAATGACAGGGCAAAAAGCATTACTTTAAGATGCATGTTCATCTTTCTGTGGAGGGAAAGATAGGAAAATGTTATATTAGAATGAATACATGATTGTAAAATGAACATTTCTGCAAATGAAGCATTACTTTTCTTTTTACACAATCTGTAAAAGAGATACTACTATCAATCTTAGACAAGTCAATCAGTAAAAGTGTTGCTGCATGGCCTTTACCTGAAGATCAGAGGTCTGCAGAGTGAATTGTCCTTTCATCTGACTTATAAAGGTCTGTGCTATCAGACCCTGCTACCCAAACTCTGCTTATGTCAACAGTCAACACGTGGAGGGTCACACTGCTGACAGAACATAACACACACACACACACACACACACACTGTTAACCATTCATGAAACAGCACTCTTCTTCATATTCATACAGATGTTACATTATGTAATCATGCAGAGGTGTTATAATGAGTGAAAGTAGTAAAATGCCAGTGGTAGTAGTAGCAGTAGTAAAATGATATAAGAATACTTGAATAATGATGCTAATACTATAAATATGAATAAACTGCTGCCAGCTCAACAGCATTTTTTGCACCCTTACAATCCAAATTACTCCTAAAAACAAGGATGAAGTTCATTGAAGTGACCCACAGAGGTTGAGCTGGCTCAAGGTAGTATGTCCATAGTGAGATAAGAAGTTTGGCTGGATTTCTGGCCTTTGTAAACTGGGCCCAAGGCCAAAAATCCAAATTCTGCGAATATTTACAACATTTTTCATTTTTCTTTTGACCTAGTTGTGGCTTTTTTATACAGTCTGTGATATTTGAAGCAGGCTTATATTTTGTTTAAAACTGTGTATACCCAGTTTTAGACCAACTCAAAGACTCTTGATTACAGTGATTTTGTCTGGATGCTTGACAATCAACAGTTTACACATCGGTGTTTACACTGATAGTCAGAACATAACAGTTAGAAACAGTCCACAAAAACATGATTGATTTGGCTCCTTTTACCTTTTTGAAGTATTAAATTAAGGCCACATTGTGCTGCATCACTACTGAAAACATCCAAAGCAGAAGCACAGACAATAAAAAATCTACACAGATCTGTCTACGTATACTGTGCATGGTTTTCCACATTCTTCTGGATTCTTGCTAGGATGATTTCATGTCTTCGTTGATGTGTCATTTTATGATCTACAATAATCTATTTTGTATTTGTGGATGCAATGTGGAGGGGATTTCAATGAATCACATAAACATGTAGGTGAAAGTTGAATCCTGTTCTGTTAGGTAAGTTACAGGTCATCATTGGAAGATCATAGTCCATGGCTACCATGATGAAATATATAGGTTATTCCACTTATCCAAAGTCCAACTTTTATTTCAATACAATAACAGTGTGAGGAAGTGAGGTAGGTAGTAGTTACACTGAATAAAAATATGAAGGTAGAAGTGGATGTTTATATTGTCATGTTTAATATATGTTCTTCCCTTTATTTGATTATGGAGCAAAGGATAACAATCCTATTTTGATTACAGCATCAGAGAAACAGGGCTTTTTACTTGAGCATATACCTGAGGGGGATACAAAAAATTCAAACGTGAACTCACGAGCTTCTGAGACACATTTTGTTTGGTAAATTCCTCTAAAGCAAAGCTGTGTTGATGTACACCAGGAGCCAAATCATTAATCAGTTTCATGGTAGACCTGAGAAGAACAAATGCTGTAATGTGATGCGGCAGCAAAAGGTAGCTGTTTTCCCTTCTGTTGTATACCAGCAACCAGTCCCTCCACTGTCACTGTCACCTTACCTCATGGGCCTCATTAATCATTCAGCGGGCCATTGAAAGTTATGCAGACTGACTAGCCTACTACTTACCTGACAGCTCTTTCTACTAGCAGACAGATCAGGTCATGCAGATCTACATTAAGCTGGAGAGGTTTTTTTTCCTTGCAACACCTCTATATGTGCTTTCTCTGCTATGGCCATATTAAGACAGGCAACCGGAAGACTATTTGCAGATCCTGGATGATGCCGATGCCGCAATAGAGTTAGACTGCTTGTCTGCCTGGCCTTTCTCTCAGCAGGTGGACATATGAAACAATGCTAAAAAAGTGTCGATGCAGAGGGGGGCTGTGGTGGTGGTTGTTCGCATGTGAGTTTCTGACTCTTACTCAAGGAAATAACACCAGTCAACAGATCCAGGAGAGGCCGTCCTGCCAGCCAGGTAGGCCATCCTGTTGACCATAGTTTGTATGTGTATATGTGTATGTGATAATTAACTCTCTGTAAAAAAAGTAAATTACTTACATAGTAAATAACTGTATGTAACACCAGGTTATCATCTCTGTTAGGATACTACTGCCCTTTAGAGACTTCCACTTCAGTCCCCTGTCCGAAGGGAACCTATGGACCAACTGCTGGTGCTGTGTCCATTAACAGCTGTTTGAATTGTCCACCTCACCACTACTGCCCTGGACCAGGACTGTCTGCCTCCCTGCCGTGTGGCCCAGTTGCTCAGCAGCCTCTGTCTGGTCAGGACACCTGCATCTGTCCAGGAGAAGGACAGAGCTTCCAGGTGACAAAGCATTCTCACTTGATCATTGCATTAACCTGCAGGATGTATGTTAAATATCCTAAAGATCTAGGTCACCTGTGTGACTGTCAGGCCCTAGTTTCATATGAACGTCACCCACCTCTTACTGTACTCGTCACCCATTTACATCTTTGTCCCGTGAGCTCATCTTTTCTTTTATAATCCCAAACAAGATGTGATTATTTGTGTCTTTTTAAAGTCCTGGGATACATTGTGCATGTTTATCTAGCAGCTTGTTTCTAGAGCAGTTTTCTCACTGTCTCCCAGAAACCCTAGACTGAACAATCTGTAGCTTCAAGCTGAAAGAGCTCTAGATCAAATTCCCTCACAGCAGAGTCCTGTTTCCTAGTCTGCTGAAGCATGTTTGGACATTGAGAGCTCCACTCATCACATCATAATAATGAGTTAAGATTATTGTCCTTGGGTCTTGCGTAGGTGTTAGTGTGGGAACTAGTTGAATTTGAATGAAATGATGAATTAATGGTGGAAAGAGAAGGGGAAATAAACACAAATAAATCAATACAGGAAGAATGGAAAGAAGATAAAGCAGATTGACAGACAGATGGATGAATGAATGACAAAATGAGCAGAAGGTAACGATTTCCTAAAATATGAACTCATGTTGTATTATTCATTAAAATGTTTGAACCCCACTGACTTTTCTCCAGGCCAGTGATGGGCGGTGCCACTGTACCCTGGGCTACCAACCATCCAGCAACAAAGACGCATGTGTACACAGGTTGTACGACATCTGCAGAAATGGAAAAACACGTACGCAGTATGGTGACTGTCTGGACAGATATCAGTGGGCTCTTCACTGTAGACACCAGGTGATGTTGTGCAATCATACACACACTAAAAGTAGAGGAAAGGTAAATGGCATATCTTTCACAAAACAACACTTTCTTCTTGGAAGGAAGTTTGACCTAAATATCTGTTTGAATGAGTTTTGACAATTTTAAAAGAGATACAAGTTATGTTGCAGACCAGACCTATTTGCATAGCCCACTGACAAAACATACTTTACAACCGTAGACAAGGCTAATGAGTACAACCTACATGACTTTGCCCTTTCCTCCATGAACTTGACAAGAGTTCATCTACCACAACCTTGTATTAGACCAATTTAATATTTAACCACACACTTTTTCCTGTGACTGTGGGCTAGCTGATTGTTTGCTCTTCTCCTGAAGCGGTGTTTATATATGCCACTCTAACGACCCTTACCCTAGTTGCACACGCCAACTAAACACTGGTCCAGAATGCTACCAAGTTCAATATTGATGATGATTTAGATGCAGCTTGAAATATCTAAAACTAAAAGTAGCAGTGGCAAAATCATTTTGGTAGCTGACAGTATTGAAAAACAAAAACAAAAAAAAAATGAAATGAAAACAGAAACTAAAACAAAATGGAATTGGGAAAAACAGATCGTTTTCCTGTCCCGTCTTACACTTTGGTTGCTACACCACTTAAAACAAAAACGTTTTCTTTTAATAATTTAATTAAATATATCATCAACCTATGCAAGTTTTAAATTAAGTTTCAAATCAATCTGACTTGAAATTGCTGGGAAAATTGACTTTAAATTTAATGGGGATAGACGGACGGATTCACCATTCGACAGAACAATCTTCAAGAGATGTGTGGATGCATCCGAAAATATAATCTTTTATTATATGGTTTTGCACAAATGGGACCTTTAGTGACCAATGGATTTGTAAATCGTTTTTGATGTCATCCGTGCTTTCATCCTACCTTCTTCAGCTTCAAGGTCATCCTTCTAATGCCTGAAAAACTACAACAAAAACTAAATAAAAACTTTAAAAACGTACCAATTTCTCAAAATACAAATAAAAATAAAACCACTTGCATGAGAGACTGAATAAAATATAAACTAATAAAAATGTCTGAACTATAATAGTTCTATAAGTGATTGACACTCAGACAAAACATAATCCACTCTCAGGGGAATATGCAGTATTTAAAAGAGATCCTAGCTCTACATTGTTTCCTGCAGGTATGCCAGTCTGCAGAGGACTTTCAGGGTTATGACAGAGAGCTGGGGCTGTGTATGTGCAGAGAGCCTGTTGGGAGAGCCTCATGTGGAGGCCTGTGCAGACACAGGCCCATGGACGAACTGAAGCTTCAGTGTGAGCCCAGTGGAGAAATAGTGCTGGTATGGAGCTATGAGAGACAGGTGAGCACATGCACCGTCATTATTATTACAATTATTGACCTGCTTATGCATAAGAAAACTGGGGTAAATAACAAATACAATCATCCGAATCTGAGAAGCGTTTCCTCGTGATATCCGTACATACAGTATTTCTATTGAAACTGTAGGATAAACATCATGAAAAGTTAGAGCAACATTACCTGGTCAGACAATACGTATACAAAAACTAAACACAATGCAGTCTTTATTGCGCCGACAGTGAAAGCTTAAGACAAGAATCTCTTCTGTGGCAGTGACCTATTAATGGTAAACACTGTTATTGTGTGTGTGCAGGTGTCAGGCGTCTCAGGCAGAACACTGGAGACAGTTTTTCAACACTGGGACTCCCAGGGGACTCTTCAGTGCAACAGCAATCTCAACTCCTCGCATCCTGTCTACATTGTTCAGACAACAGGTTGACACACACACCTTTGAACATGCACACAGTGACTTTCTGTCTTCCTTTCTTTCTTTGTGACTCTCTGTCTCTCTCCATTTGTCTTTCGCATCTTTGTCTGTAGAGGCAGGCTTCCTTGGACTTCTCAGTGGCCTCCCGAAGGAACTTCAGCAACTGTTTCCTGTCACCACAGAGCGTGGCGCTCAGAGCACGGCTGGTTTGTCACAACAGAATCATTATTCCCTCTATACGCATGCTATGAATGAACAATTATTGAACTGATGACGGTCCTGTGCTGTTTTTAGAGGACGTTCTGTGGGAGGTCCCTAAAATTGAAAATACTAGTCATGGAGGCAGAGAGGTGAATTCCAGCAGCAGCAGGAGGGGCAACTGGAGTGAAATTAAGGAAAATTGGAGTGAGAGAAGCATCACTGGAGTTTTAAACCCCACAGCATGTCTCCATCTTGGTGACGTAATATTGTTCACTGTCACTACACGTCACTACCCGCAGTATGATCTGTAAGTCGAAAGCTACACGGTTTTACGTCCATTTAATCTGCAGCCTGTGTGATTCTTATCTTACATTGCAATCTTATTATGTCATAATCACTGCTTTATGTTTAACAGCGACAACCTATACAACACCAACAGTGATTTTGACTGGGGTGCATTCAGACAACTGAAAGAGGAGTTGACCCTGTCTTGGACTCCTCCCAGCCTCTTCTCAGTGGTCTTTAACCATCCAGGAGTATATGTATTTACACTGAGCAGCCACAAGCACAAACACCTGGTGAGTAAATTTCAAAATGTTACTTCGAAGGTTCAGTTTGTAAGAGTTTAGTGCATAATCACCTGAAAATATGAATCGTTATGTTTTTGTTATCTTAGAATGCTCAGGACGGACTTTTCCTTCTCTTTCTTTTTTTCTTCTGGGTAGCATCCATCGTTAAGATACATTACTGTGACCTACTATGTTGGAATATGGACCAGAGTTATTATCCCCTCAACCAAAAAGCCCAGAATGGACGAAACAAACACTTGCTCTAATGAGCCTTTTGCATATTTTGTGTTTTTAGTGGCCACAGTAGGGGAGGGTGAGGGATGTCCATTTGGTTGCAATCAGTAACTTCACCACAAGATTCCACTACGTCTTACACACTGAACCTTTAAACATGTATGTTGTGTTTCTCAAAGGTTTACACCGTGTATCATGATGCAATACCATCCTTACCTAATTCAACATTTGGAAAAAAAAATATTTTCAATGTTATTTATTTGGTAATAAATCCAGATAAATAGTCATCTGATTAATTTCAACTTTCACTGATTAAAGGTGTTATTTGTAGTTTTGAGATTACAAAATTAACTCCAACTATCAACAGCAGGGGGCAGTAGTGCAGGAGAAAGCACCCGCCGCCAAATCAAAGTTACTCCTGTCACTCACAGAAAGAAGCCTGGTGCTTAATATTTACAGTAAAGCTTGCTTAGCTCAGTTTTTAGACAGAAAGCAGCCGCAGTAAATCCACAAATCAACTCCATTTTTTTGTATGGCTTGTGTTTCATAGTTTTCAGTCATGTGACGGGAGTCCTGGTGGTAAAACACACGATCCCACATAAGGTGAACACTGGACAGAGAGCGCAGCCCTGTCAATTTAATGTCAGTTTCAAGCCATGAATAATTAGGTCACTTCCCAGAGGAATTAAAACAATAATATGTGACGTGTGATGTGAAGTTTTGGACACTTGTGATCCATATACAGCACTCACCGCAGTATTTAATCACTAAAAACAGCAAAGTCTCTGCCAGACCTCCACTTACTGATGTAAACATCTCTCTGTGGAGGAGAATCTCTCCCCTAACACTGCTGCAGGATGAAAGGGTAGAAAATACACTATTCCATATATTTTACATTTGGATGGATTATTGCTGTTGTTGTTTGAGAGGTGAACGACAAGAACTTCTTCATTGTCAAAGGTGAGGCTGATTAGCTAACGATCTCGTCTTAACTGTGTCTCGTTCATTTCAGCGTGTATGATAGAAGTGACAGTATTCTGGCTAAGTTAACACAATATCTAATGAAATAATCTAACCTAAACATGTTTCCAGTGTCAGATAAACAGTTTCTACAGTTTACATGAGCCTCCATTGACAGTGGGACTCGGTGTGATTTGTGTTCACTTGCAAAGAAAGTTCAGAGAAAAAAATAAATGGATTAAGATAAGTATAAATATATTTCTATGTGTCCGAGCTTTCTTTCTGAGGTGGACTTCTGTAGAAGCATAAACCAGGCTCATCTCCTCCTCAGTGCATTCAATTGAACAACAACCATGCGTATTTTAGCTAAACAAACCTGGTTAAATAACTGGCGGCAGTGGAAGAAAGCCTGGTTTTGTCCTCCAGGTGGGCGTGGCTATAGGTGTGTAACGACACGTGAAAACTATGAATAGCTAGACAATAGCTAATAGCTAGCTCCAAACGAGATCAGAATTGTGTTCATTCTTAAATGGTCTGAACCACGTATTAAAAAAAACTCAATAACACTGTCAGTTAACTTTCTACCTTTATAAGCTGTCACTCATCAGTGTAGAAGAAACATTGCAGTTCAGCATCAGACTTAATTCCTTTACTGGCTGAGAGCTGTCTCCAGCAGGGCAATGCAGGGCAGTGCAGACGACTTTCATTTCGTTTCCATTTTTATCACATCTTTTCTTTGACTCTGAACGTTGTTCCTCCTAATAATGAAAAAATCAATGCATATCAATGGACCTGTTTATCTAACCTAATCACGTTCCCTCAGTATGTGCGGGTGATGCCTACAGGTGGTCAGTGTTATGAGCCTGGTCCCTTCTTTCCGACCATCCCTCGTCATGTGAACAGGGTGGGAATCAGTAGAAGACGCAACCTGTTACTGCGGCCAGACTGGCTTGTAACTGGTGGACTGGTATTTGGAGCAGTGATCATTCTCTGTTTATGTGTTACACTGCTAGTAAGTATGCATACACACACATACTGCAATTACACACTAAACATGTCATGTTCAAAGTATCTCGCATCACATTCATAAAACTATTCCACGTGTAGATTTTGTTCCGTGAATATGGCTGGCCTGAGAAGAAGCCAATCCGAGCGCAGTATCGCTTGCTGCATTTGTCCTACAACATGGATGACTACTCATCAAAAGGTTCAAGGGTGATCTCACTTAGGAAGACTCACAGAAACCATCAAGCCAGAATGACACAAGACTCCATTGAACCAGGTGGAATATTGCCTAACTACACACATACATGCACACGTGCACACATGACCATACATTCTTTTGAAAGGCCTTAGGCAAATATGTTACATAAGTTACATTCAAACATATTCTGGAACCCATCACCTACCTGCAAGCACACATAACAAACCCACACAGTTAAATATATAAAGATGCACACAGACAGTTTGTTGATCTGTAAAGACCTTTGTTGTTTCTTATGTAACATTGACAATGACCCTTGGGTGTTAGTCCCACCCAACCAATTACTGTTGGAAAGGTCCTTGCTGTGTAACTCCAGTCACGTGCAGTGGCTAATAGTAAAACTGACAACAGTTCAAGTATCATGGGACCTGGGAAATCACCTCACATGAAAAATATAATCATATAGGAGGTATATTCGTATCAGCCACACAACTCATTTTCTAGCTTTTCTTTACACCAAATCAGAAAGAGTTGGAACAGTACGGAAATTGAACACAAAAACAGAAAGCAGTGATTGATACATTTGCGTCCACATGTTTTTCATTGCAGACTATATGAAAACAATATTTAATGTTTTGTACCATCAACTTCATTTTATTTGTAATATCCATTCCTAACAGACCTGCAACACATTTCAACTCGGGAAAAGGGTTGTGTTGGGACAACTAAAACTTTGAATAATGATGTGATTTGAAACAGATGACGCCAACAGGCTCTGAGGCATCTTTGATGGACCATCACACAGTGGAAATGTGCCTATGCCTCAGAGCCCAGAGAAGTTGACTGTGCTACTGGACACAATGTTAATACAGTATAAAGCTTCCTATTTGCATTGTAGTTTAGTGGTGGCATTTATGGATATAACTCTGCGTTATAGTGCTTGACAAAGGTTTGCAAAATTAATCCTTAGTCCATGTGGTTCTATCATCTATCGATAAATCATATTTCTTGATGCAGTGCTGTTATCTGAGGTCAGTGCCCTTTACACAGATTCTGTTCATTTTTTTTCTCATGTTATGCACAGTAGAGGGTGAAATATCCAAATTCCATCCTTTCAATGATTTTCTCACATATTTGAGGGCAACTTGCAGATCCTCAGCCCATCTTTGGCCTGTAGTACTTGGCCCTTCCTGGATACTTTGTACTGAGTCATGATTACAATCAGCTGCGTCTAATCAAATCATCAGTCACGGTTTTTAACCTCATTACTTGCACTTAATCGCTCCTGTTCCAACTAGTTTTGGAATGCCTGAATGGCAGGAATGGAAATAAAATAAAATGAAGTTGACAAGGCTCTATTATAATCTCTTTGCATAATACTCTCCTGGTATCAGTCTGTGCAGAGACTTCGGAGGAATTCTGGGATTATGAACACCAGGTGGATTTGGAGGCATTTAGCAGCAACACCTTCTACAGCCTCCTGCTCAAACAAAGTCTATCGGTCACCACTCGGCTGGGGCAGCTCACCACTGAGGTCTGCAGCTCACTGTGACTAAAATAAACATGAAGTACAGGGAATGACTGAAATATATGACTTTTTCTTCTCAATTCACAGTCCCATCATGACATTTTCTTCTCTGAAGGTGCCACCCATTCATCCATAAAGTACACACGAGAAAAAAACACCTCAATACCTAATACCCTGTATCACTAGCGTTTCATTAATATCTCATGAATAGACCATACATTTTATTTGAATTGGAATAGGAGTATAAAACACAAACTTTTCAACTAGTTTATATTTAGCCGTCGATGCTTTGCATATTTTTGGGTGTAAACCAATAGTGATATGCAAGTTCTGAATGTGTGCAGCTACCAGTAAGCTATTTGGTCTTCTAAAAAGTTAGACAAATGCTCGCACGGCAGCAAATTCAAAAAGAAAAAAGCTAAGTGAATTTAAGATGCACCCAAGATCCATTCTTTTAGACAGTTTTTAGTTGCACATGGCCTGCATATGTCTTCCTATTGAGTGCTTCTTTGTGTTATTTTTATCATCTCAGCCTGAAGCTAGTTCCTAGATGCCTTTGTTTGAAGCTAGATACCGTATCTCTTCTAATACTGATGCTTCAGTAAGTTTGTCCAAATCCAGAGAAGGTGGGCAGGTCTACTACAGCAAACACTTGCATATTATGGCTTCAAGGGTACTTCACATACACTCTCCTACAATTGCTTGCTTCTTATCTTTCTCTCCTTTTCTCTTTCACTTGCTGCTGCCCTTTCTCCATTTATCCCAATTATAAAGTTGACGTCTATTGAAACAGATTGGGTGTCCATTTGGAATGTCCTTGTTTTTTGTCGCACCCCTTTCGTTCCCCTGTCCTTCCTGTTTGTCTGATAAAATTGCTGGCTGCACTGTGTGATACAAAAGGTTGTTGTTACAGCCCTCAGGACAGCTGAGGTGATAAAGATGTAAGGGGAGATGGCACATCTTGCACCCCTGTGTCAGCCCAAAAAAACGTGCATGTCACACTAGTGTTGGGTGCACGCTAGCTGCGCGGGGTGGGGTGAGATGTGTGATCTGATTACTAATGCCTTATTAAGTCAGTTTGTATGGCAGTTATTTTAGATTCATTTGTGTGTCTGTGTGTATCTAGGTAAAGGAGCTATACCAGGGGGTGCTTGGAAAACTGCAGCTACTCCACCCACGCTTGATCACCGAGGAGAGGATGGGGGAGAGTTATGAGAGGATGAGAAGGGAGGTGGAAAGGGAGGTAGTGCGACGCAAGTCTTTAGCCTCACAGCTGAGGACTCTGCTCGACAGTCAGCTGCAGGTTTACTATACATTCATATGTACATTATACAGCATGTCATTACAAAATCTTCAAAGGTTTCAATTTTCTATCATCTAATCAACTAATATATCTAAACTAAAGCAATTTTTCTGTCGTACTCGGCCCATGCCTTATCCTTCTACCAAGTTTTATGAAAATTGGTACGGCAGTGTTTGCACAGTCCTGCTGACAGATGACAGATGGATGGAGTTAAGTAAAATAATAGGGCAATAAAAAGCTAACACAGCAGGATCAGACGTTTGACAGGTGTTTTGTTTCTTCCAGGTTTTAAGAAGAGAGCAGCAGGCCAAACAGAGGGTCCATAGTGTGTTTACAGCTCATCTTAGAGAATGCACCAGGCTGTTGGCAAAGACTTATAACAACAACCAGTCGATCTGTGAACTGCAGCATCAAAAGTAAAGCTTCCATTTGTCTTTCAAAGGCATCAGTATATGGCTAAGATATCTTTCCGAGATATGTTTTATCCTCTGAGGTTTCACAAACATATTCAATTCCATCTTTAATGTGTGTTATTTATGTTTTCAGTATGATCCAGAGGCTGACGTCTGTGGCGGAGGAGATGGGAGAACTGGTATCGGCAGAATGCCAACGTCAAGGGGCCTGGGCGTTACTGGGTGAGGGCACGGGGGCCAAGCTGCTCTGCCCTGACACCGGGACTGTCCTGACTAAGGACCACGTCTTTGGTGGGTTTAAATCATTTCTGAAAACTTTTCTCTGAATAAGAAGCATGAACATTTTAATGATCCAAAAGAGACTGAATATTAAAAAACAACACCATCTATTGGTAAAAATTGTGCACTGCAACAAGACAATCACAAGGAAACAGGGTATTGCATAACATCTGTCTATTATTGTATTATGAAATAATGACATATTTTAACCATAGATTATGAGGAGAAACTTCACTTTTAAGCATTGCTTTACTCTCACATTCAACCATGAAGTCTCTGAGTCTGAGCTGTAAGACACATATCTGCAGGTTATGATATTAGTGTGTTACAAAATTGACAGATAACATAAAATTTGCTTATTGCAAGAATTGATACTGACTTATTTCCAAACATTTTCTCATTGTTTCTCAAGCATTTTTTTTTATCTCCAAGGAAACAGTTCTAAATGAATGAGATTTAAGCATTACAATGAAGCTGGTCCACAAATGTGAGACATGATTTGCAACTTAATTAGCGTTTTTACACAACAGTTACACAACTTTAATGTTTCCTGCTCAGCATGTGACTATAAACTAATCTGCCATAGCTCCATGGTAATTACTTAGAGTTTTAATAGGTGCTCAACTATTTCTGATTCTTCACTTCAGGTCCTGATGGGTCCCTGCGTGCCGGTCAGGCAGTTCATTGTGATTCAGTCACAGGCCTTATAAGGCCAAATACTCACAGCCATATGTTGCTAAGCAGTGGCCACACCATGGCGGTGCCACCTCATTTCTTCCTTCACCCACAGACCGGCCGAGTTTTACCGATAGCTGGCAACGTGGCCTATGATCCTGCCAGCTCTACTTTAGTGTTCACAACTGACTCATGCACAGGTAACATGATGTCGAGTGCTGTGGGGGGTTGCATTGCTAAATTAACTGAAGAAGCATTCATTTACACATTCAAGTATAACATTAGATCTAAGATATTTCAGGTGAAATTGTGTTTGATGGCTGCAAAATTTATAGCTATGGTGTCTATCTCACAATTTTGCATTAAGGTTAAAATATTATTGCCTATATAATACATATAATGTAAAGAATAAAGCATTTGTTTTATAATTATAGCATCTTTTTTCAGTGCCAGAACCAACCATGATTTATCAAATCTCAATGCACAACAGTAACAGCACTGAGTTTGGAAAAGTTTGGAAAATACAACTAATGAAGTAGAAGCACACAATTTAACCTGTTGCATTAATGAAATCTAATTCAGATCAATGACATATTTCTGTTTAAGAGTTTCCAGAGACTGATTGAGAGTAACCTGTTCCCATGTTACTCTCAGGAGACAGCAGGAAGTGGGACAGTCCCCTTCTGCCTTTCGTTCCATACCCGACCTCCTGCCACTCGGGCCAGCCTCTTCCCAGTACCCGGCTCAGAGGACTCAGACCAGGCCAGAGACTGCAGCTGGGTGTCCCCATGTCAGACCCAGACACTGGAGTGCCAGTGCCCATTTTAGCTGTAACTATCCACCCTGATACCGGACTAGTATACCCACTGGGAGGGGTACACGTCTGCCCCTTCACCCGCCTGCTGCAGCCTATACAGATTGGTTCTCCTATGGTGAACCCCAGGACAGGGAACATTGTGCTCACTGTTGGAGTTAGTCTGGATCCAGTAACAGGTTAGTGCTGCTGATGAATCTGCAGTACAATATTTATCTGCAACGTAAATGAGTTAACCTTATTCAGTATGTTTGTACAGGAGCTGTGCTGCCAGTAGGTGGAGTCCTTCTCTTCGAGTCCTTCATTGAGCCTCTGAGTGGGCAGATGGTGAAAGTAGGAGGGGCCAGCATAAGGGCTGGACAGCTGGTGCCTCATGGAGGAGGATACCAGACTCTTCTGGATAGTAAGGTGTTGGATTACACTTTGACTAGCTGCTCTTTTATGATGCATTTTAATCAAATGTTATAAAAGAAATAGATCCTACAAACATTTCCACTTCCATCTATTTCTCCCTGAATTTTCTCTCTTTTAGGTTTACTTTCTTTTAAGAGAAAATTATTTATATGAAGGAGATTTACTTTTTAGGCATGTGTATGAACAGAAAAGTTACTTTGTGAGATAAGTAAAACCACTAAACCGTTCTCAATCAGGTTCTGGCAACAATGTTCAAAGCTGTGGAGCTTCTGAAGCCACTAACTGAGGAGTGGGGTTCTGATCCAACATTGCAAATTGCTCAGCCTCATCGAGGAGGTGAGAGAGAGAGTGGTCGACAAGATAATCTTCTTGCTGCAGCGAAAGAGCTCCAGCAGGCCTGGGGAAGGGGCCTGCACTGCCAATTGCAGCTCCAAACCAGGTTGGAGATCCTGCTAGACTGGGCCGCGGGTCTTCAGCAGGATGGTGGGGCTTGGGGTGAGAAATCCCTCATGGATATGGTTATGTGGTTAGGTGGATAATAGTTTAGAAACTCTTACCATTTTCAACAGTTCTGCCTCTTTGTGTTGATATGGTTTCGTTTTATCAGTATAAGTAGCTGCTTTTTGCTTGTACTATCTATATTCTAATTTAATGCCTTTGAGCAACAAACATCATCCTAAAAGGAGAAAACACTATCATTTTCTCTGTTGAAATCAGAACTTCAGTGAGTCACTCCGACATAAATCCATTAGTAAGTAGAAAAATATGCAGCATAGGCCTATTACTTTCTGTTCGCTTATCTGCATTTATTCTGATACATGAAAAGAATTTCATCAAACCAAGACCTCTGCTGCTTTTAGAAACAACAACATTTAATATCTTAATACAAAAGACTTTGGCTCCCTTTTTTTTAATCTCCTTCTAAATGGGACAATGTTGTCCTGAAGTGCCTACTGCTAGTGAGAACAAAAAAGTTTAAGGCATAAAGTCAATTATGTACTTTCGTAAATTAAAAAAGGGCACTGCACATGTTTCATTAGCCTAAGGAGGATGACATGTTCCCACCTCAGTGACTTTTTAACATGACCTTTATTTGTCACAAACAACTAGCCTCCACAAAAACAGCACGTGACCTGCTTCTCCCACATGCTCCCATTGTATCGGCACATGCTCAACCTAATGTGTAACCCACGAGCATATTTTAGAAATGTAATCCTTTAAATGCCATATTTCCAGCATATAAAAACTCCAAATATTAATCCACTTTAACTCAGGTCACAAATTCGGAGTCCTTAAAATGATATTCTGGTACTGGAGGGCCTTAATCTGCACCTCTCCAGCCAAGGGCGTCAACACACATTTTTTTAACTAGTCTTTACCAGATTATTGGCATTGTAATGTGGGAATCAGTATGACTTCAGAGTAGATAGACAACAGGAAAAAAACAATACAAAACAGCACATACTACCGAGTTAAAAATATTAGAATAAAATGTCAACCACGCAAGTAACACTTTGTCATAATTATCACATTTACATCTGTGTCAATTGAGCAATGAAGGAATGCCATTAACTTTATAAATTTGGGGAATTTGTTCTAATTACTGATGCAGAATGAACAAAATCAGTTTACTTACAGTTATGGCAGACATAGATATAGCAACTGCAGTATATATGTCACCAGTGTTCTCGTGTTTGCCAGAAAACCTGTATAAATATTTACATTAGAAATACTTACAAACATTTACATTTCAGCACATTGTTATTTTGTTTTCTAACCCCCTGACTTCTCCTGTGCTCTTCATACCAGGAGAGATGCCTCTCTCAGGTTTGGATATATGTGTGCCCGCTCTCCTGGGAATGGAGTACCCTGATCCAATGGGTTCTGGTCTTAGTGTGCCTGTTTTAGGTTATCATACGGAGCCTGTCTCTGGGATTACAGTACCACTGGCAGGAACCATGGAGGACACTGATGGAAAAGGTGCTGTTAAAAACTACCGCACTGGTCCATGTTTAGATGATGTAATTAAATTGAATTATCCAGAATCAACAACATATGGTTTGCGAAAAAGCAGAGTGAGAAGAGAACATAGCTCAGCTTGGACATGGTTTCCGAGGCTACAGTTTTGTACTTTACAGGTCTAGAGGCGATTCGTTATGGCTCTCAGACTGTTGACCCAGTGACAGGGATGTTGGCTCCGGTAGTTGGTGCCAGGCTGGATGTGTCCAGGAAAACAGTAGTTCCCATCACCGCCTCCTACTGGCTAACAATGGCTGATCAAACTGACAATGCTCAGGTGGGGAAATAATGGAGTTGGAATCTTTCTACAATCCTTCTCATTTACAGTGATATCGGCTGTTGTCTTTTATTGTTGTACACCAGATAGACGCACTGCAGGGAGAGGTGTGTGCACGAAACACTCACTGGCAGCAGCAAAGGCTAAAGGAAGAGGATATTCTTTCTGATCTGGACTCAGCTCTGTCCCAGTGTGTCTTCAAAGTTACAGAAGCCAACTCTTATCAGGTCAGCAGGAGGGGTGGGTTGTTTTGACTGTGAATATCTTAATATACCTCTGAGTATAGGAGGGGAGTTTTTTGAACATGTGCATACCAGTAAAAAGATGGACTAATGTTGGGGCAAAGAGCATTTGAAAGTGATTCTGAAGAATCTTCACATCCTGTCCTGAAAAACAGTTTCCTGTTTTTCCTGCACTGAAACTTAAAAATAGGAGCAAACACTGTTATCTACTGTGTTCAAGTGACTCGCTACTTGAAAAAAAAAAGGAAAATGTCTGTGTCAGGGAACTAGGAAACAGGAAAGGAGGAACCAAGGCTGGCAACCAGGCAGTTTGGCACAGGTAGTCCAGAAAAACACAAAGAGGAACATGAGGGGAACAGGCAAGAATACACTGGCTGGAAAATGAAGTGTGATAACCTGGCAAAGACTGAGCTAAGGTGATTGATATACATTGAATATCCTGGGGCTGATCGCTCATTGTGGTTTGGCTTGCAGGTGACTTGTTCAGACACTGTATTAACATGTGATCACAGGTGGTTGTAAGCATATCTTCATAAAAATGCATCCTCAAATTCTTCTACAGTGTTCACATCTCACTTCCCTGCTTTATACGCAAATAAACAGACTCATCTACGGCCTAAAATTTACAAACAGAGCAGCTTTGTAATGTTTCTTTGCAAATGTAATTCACTGTGTTTCTCAAAAGCACTGCATGAGGTGACTCCATGAGGTGTGAATGAATCCATAGGATACACCTTAAATCTCGGTACGACAACTTAGAACATTTATTTATTTTTGACTCTCTTGCACAACATATGGTTTAGTTGTGACTGAATCTTCAAGTGCTTAAAATATGTACATTAATTTCTTCTGGATTGCGTGAATTATGAATATTATATTTCCTCACAGAGAATAAAAAGCATCTTTGGCAGCACTACACACACAAAGCACACTCTTTGTGGCCTTTGGAAATGTTCGGATGCCTTTAAAACTCTTTGATGTGACACTGTTGGTACAGTGAGTTCTACTTACACAGAGGACGTCAGCTGAGTAGGCAGTCCTTCAAGGACACATTCATGTTCACAGTGCTAAAAGAATGAGGGCGTATGTGTCCCAGACCACTTCCGATTGCATCCTGAGTGATTGGATCTCCATGTGTCCTCATTATGTCCTGAGTTTGTTCACACTCGGCATTAGAACTGGCCACTTGCAATCAGATCACTGAGATAAGTGGGAGTGGAGATATATGCAAATACAAACAGGAAAAGATAAAGGCAGGGCAAGAGACAGAACTCCTTAATTTCTTAACAAGGTTGTTATTGTGAAATAGGAATACACAAGACCATGTTGTGATGTCACTTTATCAAATAATCTAATTTTAAAAACCACATTTCAGCATCTTCATACTGCATATAGGCATTGTTCCCTTGCGTTATGGCTCTGCCTCTCATGTATAGATCGGTCTAAACATTTGAACTTTGTATTTATCAGGGAAGCCTGTTAAACAAAGGATGGTTTGAAGGTGTGTGTTCATGTGGCTTTATGGCTGTAAAATTGATTAGAGATAGGATTTTTCAGTCTGCAGGGTTCGTTTTCCGTCTTGGATGCATTTTTCATTTTGTGTGTGCCAATATGCAAATTTGTCCCTCCACTTCTTGTGTTTTAAGTGTGCACTTTGCTGCAGGTCCAGTGGTCTGGGAGGCAGCTGAAGGAAGCAGCCCTGGAGCTGCAGGATTCAGTACAGACTGAGGCCCAGAGGAGAGCAGCTCAGTGCTCACACTTGGCTCTGATTCTGCCTCCACATGTATTACACATTCTTACACTGGGTAAATTACCTGGCAAGATGTCAGCGTGAAGAGCTTGAGGATAATTACAGTCATGACTTGCACTGCAGTGCTGTCCAATATAAATATGTTTAATGCCAGAATTTCATATCACAACTTTCAGTTGTATAGAAATTAACATAATTTAATTGTTGGGTATTTTATTTGGGTTTGAAGCATGTACCTTTCTGTCTGTAGGTGATGAGGAGGAGTGGGATCAGCATTGTGTTTGGCACTCAGAGCTGGTGTCGGGCCTTGAAAAGCTTGATGTATGTGTTGAGCAGCTACAGCAAGACCAGGAAAAATGGACAGCACAGGAAGGAGACTGGACTGCAACCCTCCACACTATGGTCAGAATATTACTTTTATAGTTTGTCCAGGTAGCTGAATTGTTGGCTGTGGTTAGGTTAGCTTATTTTCCTCCTTGGACACAAATGTCAAACATGACTCATGATTCTGTGGGGAGCTTTAGAAAGTCTAGTAACTTATAACCTATGTTGTCAAAATGTAAATAAGTAAATTGTGTCTGTTTCTCCTCCAGGACAAAGAGCTGAGACTGAGAGAGCTGTGGGAGCAATGTTTTTCCAAACAGGCAGACTTGGATATTGCTGTTAATGCCCTGCATGTTATCAGAGACCTATCCCAACTCTGTGCTGACACTGCTCAGGTCAAAACATAGACACACTAGGGAAATCATTCTGATTATTTATAAACATGACATTCCGATACAGAAAGGTGATCAAAGCAAGCTATCAAAGCAAATGGTGCTTAATGATGTAATCATCATAAAATGATATCTGTTTGGTGGTAGTTTGTTTTGGCGGTCTCTACTTTCTTATATTTTATTCTGAACCATCTGTCTCCTCTTGTTTCTCTAGGCTGTACTGAGTGGGAGCTTTTGGTACAAAGAATATGGTCTGGTCCAGTGTAGTGGACACAGGCCGACAGTGAAGGTCATGGGTTTGCTTCAACAGAAGGCTTTGCCTCTGCTGGAGAGACTGAACCAGCTCCTGGAAGATAAACATCCTGCCAGCTTTTCCTGCCGTCAGCAAATCTCTGGTAGTGAATCAGTTTATACACTGTATTTAAGGTACAATATGAATGTGTCTCACGGATGAATGATGTCTGACATTTGTCACAGGTTTCTCAACAAAGCAGACATATGGTATGGAGCTATCTTCAAGAGTCTGGACAGTCTCTGTGCCTGTGGTGAAAGGTATGTATCTCTCAAAGCACTTAAGCTTTGTGATAACAACTTTATATATATCCATATGTTGAGTGTGTGTAGACAGTGCATGCAGAAATATGTTGGCGTACTGGCCTATGCACTGCAAAAAAGGAATTTCTAGAAAGCATAAAAAAGCCTTGTTTATGGGAAATGATTATTATTTTTTTATCTAACAAGAAAAATAATCTTGTCAAGCACGTTTTTCATTAGAAAAGTAATCTCATGACAATAAATCATATCTAACTTTGTCTTAATAAGATACTCCAGCTAATATTGAGTGGGATTTAAGCAGTAACTAGCTAAAACAGTGGTTAACATAATATCCCAGCAGAGACCCCAGATTGTTTTCCTCATTTGAAGTGAGAGCGAGACCATTTGCACAGCTTTTCAATTAAAGAATGTTAAGTCTGTGTTCAATAACTGTGTTTTCATTGCTTCTAATAAACACAACTTGCTAAAATTATGGGGTTTTCTAGTTTTAAAGCCCATTTTGGTCTTTCAATAGTCTGAGCTAAATTTACAAGGCTAGATTTTATCCCTTTGGGAGAATTGTAGTTTTTTAGTAGAAGACAATTTGGCTTCATTCTTGTAGGGCTGTTTTTGCAGCGTGTGTTTGTTGTCATAATTCAGTAGAGTAAAGGTAAAGGAAGACAAACACCGTATCAATTTCAGTGCAGATTCACTCCACTCTAATGCCCTGAAGTACTGTAAATCACGTCTTAGGAGATTAAAAAAGGAAGAGAAGAAACAAGAGATCAGTGAAATATCAGGTGATTATTGCGGTTAAACAACACATAAGCGGTCACTGCACTACAACTTGGCTCAGCCCTGACAGGCATTGCGCAAAAAATCTCTGATTGCGTGTGTTTCGACAGGAAACTCCACCCAGTCATTGAGGGAGCCTGCCAAAACTCATTCCCAGGACACAGGTCTGCAGGCCAGTTCAGCCCCAACGCACAACTCACAAAGACACACTGCATCTTCCGGAATCCACTCCCAGGGTAAGACAAAGCAGAAATTACTCGTTCACTCTTTTTTCTTTTTTTTTTTTTTTCTGTCCATGAGTGAAATGGGAGTTGAGGTCTTGGAAAGTACAAACACAATCATGCAAACACAGAGAGAATTAAAGATCTCATCCTTTTGACTGCACCGCACAGCAAACTATATCATGTTAATATCTCTCTCCTTGCAGAGAGTCAACCAATGAAAGAGTCTGCTCATCCTCCAAATGTCTCCGTCCCCACAATTTCAGGTAACACTGTTATTTTAAACAGGACATTGTGTAATTTTACAAAGCAGGGTGCGTGACAATTTATTCATGCATGTTGCTTCTATTTCACAGAAGAGGAGTGGACTAAGCTGTTGGAGCTATCTCCTCTTTTTCAAATGTTGAAAGGGGTGGAACAACAGCTGAAGATCTGGGCCGGTGGGGCGGGTCTTGTAAGGGGAGAATTCATTGGTACGTTGCACACAGTGGAGCTTTCCTTTTGTTTATCAAATAACAGTCATACTGAAACTAAAAATGACTTGAAAGCACGCACATACCACCCACATAAAAACTGTAATCATCAATTGCTCAGTCAAAGACGCACTTTTCCCTCTCGTTCTCTCTGGAGTTAACTCGAATATAAGTTTCATTTCTCTGGGATTAATCTACGCGCACGAATGAAACAAAAATGGTCCCATTATGTGTTGGAGTGGGCCGTGTACCCAAAAGAATTCAGGGTTTTTTTTCCCTTGGTCTTATTTTCTCCCACTCCTTGATGAGGCCCAGATGGTAGACATTTTCTGCTGCGTTCAGGCATATGTTAGTTTGTTTGGCTTCAGGGGCCCAGGGTTTTAATTAAATGACTTTCATCAGAAATGTCTTACCGAGGAGCTGTAAAAAAAAAAAAAGTGTAACAGAAAACAACATTCCTGGTTTCAGTATCCAAAAATATTAGTTTTTGCTTTATTACCAACTAATGTGGCTCTAGTTATCAGA
>JAPQRN010000006.1:16425210-16435543 GCA_037367275.1 Coranthus polyacanthus | reverse complement strand
AACAACATTCCTGGTTTCAGTATCCAAAAATATTAGTTTTTGCTTTATTACCAACTAATGTGGCTCTAGTTATCAGACTCATAAAGATGCTTTAAAATGTATTTGTGAAAGAAATGTCTGGCTATCAAACATTAGCATTTTGTTTCAGGTGGGGCCAAAAGCAACAAAAAAACCTTGCTGTTGCTTTGTTGTTCCAAAAAACCTGAGCCTTTCCATCCGTGTTTTGTCGCTTTCCTTCATGTGTCCAGATATATTAGAAAAAAGCATATCTCTGCCTTTTTTTTTTCCAGAAAGAGGCAACAGTTTTGTCGACGTCCTTGATGCACAGTGGGAATGTGAGGGAGAGCTGATCCCTTTGCACCCATCAGCCCTTAACCCCAGAGAGTTCTTGGTCTACCAGCATGGACTGTTTCTGATGCATACGTTAAATAATCTCAAACTGGTTAGTGCCAAAGTTTAATTTCAAACTTTCCAGCTTTTCATTTTCGAATGGATTGTACTGTTTAATGTTCAAGCCCTGAGTGGCCTGACCTAGCACGATCCCCTTACTTTTATGTCGTAATGAGACGCTATGCAGCCTGAGATGCGGTACACTGGCACGAAACCTAACAACCCTGCATCCTGTTTGAGACTCAAGGGGACTTGCCCTTTGTTATGAGAGCTCTGGGGTTTGACCTTTTTGAGTTCATGCTAGCACGCTGTGTATCATCTCTTAAACCTGAATTTGATATATTTTTTATGCATTTCTCTTCATAGTTTACATTTTTGAATGTGCGTGTCTGGATATAGCTGTGTTTTATTGTTTTTGCTGCAGGCTGGACTACAGTGGGAATAATAAAAAGGCTTGTTGTTCTTTTCCACACAGACTCCAGCCATTTCTCTCCAGATAGCAGCGAGTCTCCCAAACAACAACTACTTTAACAACGCCTTCAGAAATTCCTTCTTTTACCAGGTGAATTTTCAATACCAGTGTGTGTTTACTCAGTTATGTGTTATGTAAATACATGAATAGCAGCACAGGACCAACATAATACATACACATACAGTACCAGTATTAGTACAAATGAATTCACTGTAATGGATGGTTGCAAGTGATCCACGTAAACGGTAAGACAGGAGGCACTCACTCCTTCCACCACACTGAATAACGCCATTATGTTGTGAATACACTCAAAGAAACATAGATATGCTATAAATCTAATCCTTGACCCTTAAAACATACACCCAGGATTTGGATTCATGTTTCATGGGGGGGGGGGTTAGGGTTAGGGTGTTAAATACTGAACCCATATGCAGACACAGGAGACCAACGTAGTGAAAGAAAACGGGATTTATTCTTAACAGATGGATAAAGCAGGACCAGGCAGGGGTAGAGGAGCCGACGGGGGGAAATCCCAGGGTCGCACTCGCTGGGAAGCGTGGAGCGTGACGTGAGGGAGAGCACAGGCACATTTAGCACAGGTACCACATCTACAACTCACACCGCGTCTCTGAGAGGCAGCAGAGAAAGGCAGCAAGCTGAGGCGCTGAAGCTGAGTCTGAAAGAGAACTGACGGGACAAGGTGGCCCACGGCAGGCAGAGCCGGCGTGGCAGTAACAGGCCTGGGGAGATCATGGCGAGTAGAGAGGGCATAGGAGACAACGTTCCAGCAATCTGTGAGAGTGTGACATTGGGTTTTAAATGGGTGTGATTGTAGCTGAGGAGCAGCTGTGTGCACAGGTGAGCGGAGTTGGATTGATGTGGGAGGAGTGATTGGCTGGCAGAAGAAGGTAAAGGCAGAGCCAAAGGGAACATCAGGTGAAGGGGGGTGGGACTGTCGCAGATGTTTTTTACTTGTTGGCTTGGGTTTCTTGCTGGCGCTTGTGGTTTCATGCTTTGATTCTCAGTTAATTTCACACGCTCAGGCATGTAGTCTAAAGATCTTCTTACATGCAGAATGTATTTGAATGACAACGTGGTGTTACCTCATGGGTAAAAGTGTTTTTGTGAATTAAATCTTTATGACCAGTAAATGCTATGATGCTAATATGTTAAACACCATTCAACTTTAAACATTGCTGCCAAACTGACCCGGCTTACTGAGTTCATCTGCTGTTTCTCTTTTTTCAGAGCTCTTATTAATGCTGAGGATGTAATAAATTAAACAAACATGAACATCCTCCTCAGCTCATTTTATCATGAGTTCAGAAATACTTCTCATGTCACCCCTCACTGTTTAAAGGGACATAAGTGATGCTTCTTAATGGTTTCTAACGGTTCCATAATTGTTCTTAATGGGTGTTTTCGTTTCATATCATGGCCATGCAAACATGTGATTTACAGTTAATAATATAGTTAAAAATTATATTTGCTCATGACTTTTATTTGCAAAATCAAATCAATTTTATTTATCGTTCGTAACAATAGCACCAATCACAATACACGGTTATTTCAAGGCACTTTCCAAATTAAGGTCAAGACCTTATAATACAAGCCCGTGGCGACTGTGGGGAACAAAAACTTCCTTTACAGAGTAAAAAAAAAATGCTCAGGATGGGTGGCCATCAACCTCGACTGAGCACAAACAATGTTAGAACTGCTACGGAGCACAAGCACACATTCCTATCTATTCTCATGCCTTAGTAACTATGACACCGTGCTCTTTTTTGTAAATACATGTTGCTTGTCTTTAATGTGTTTGTGGCATTAACTTTCTAATTTTGGGAATAACTTCCCTGTTGGCAGGAGGCAGAGGAGACGCTCTTTGTCCGTCGCCAGAGGCTCCAGTCGGTGGGAGGGTTCTCTCTGCTCCTGCTTCACTGTCTGTCTCATATCAAAACTAAAGACATGACCTCTGACTCCAGCCCTGCCTTCCAGAGGCTTTTCTTTAAGGTACAGGCGAGATAAACATTAGAGGATTCTGGCAGTTTCACACTTCATGGTTAACTGACCACTGGTACCAGTTCTGATATCAGGTGTCAGTATACATTTTTTATTATAATTCATTATGTTTGTTATTTTGTTGCTTGGTTTTACTTTGTTTTGCAGGTTCTTCAGGCAAGTCTGGGGGAGCTGTTTCAGGCCAGACTGTGTGGGCTCTCTTGTGGGCAGGACCAAGGGGCCCTTTCAGGGGACATAAATGGAACTCTGTCGGGATCTCATGCTGCCTCCTTACTTCACAGGATACACAACCCAAGCAGGGGATTGTTATCTCAAGATGTAAGCACAGAATGATTCCTTTGAATATTACCATTCCATATTACCATGAAGCGTGTTTTAAAATCTCTAGTAATATTTGCTCTTCTATGCGATTGCTCCGTTAGATTCGCGACTCTCTATATATGCTATTTTGTAATCTGATTCAGTATTGTGTAACGCTGCCATAACAGTTTTTGATGAGAGGTATAGAGTAAGAGTATAGAGGTATTGTAAACGTTTCTTGTTGCGTGTCTGTGTTGTGTATGTGTGTGTGTCTGTTCATGATTACAAAACAGGATGCTGAAGTACTTCTCCAGAAACACAGTGAGACGTCTCTGTTCACACATCTTGAAGGACTTTTAAGAGAGAAGAAATTTGAAACCACAGAAAAAAACAAAGACCGCTTTGGGTAAAATGTTTTTTTCCCCCCATCAGGTTTGCAGTTTTTTTTTCTCTAGTAACTCTTGTAGAATAAAGAGAAACTGCTGGTAAAAGTATAACTTGTTTGTAGTAGTTTTTGTGCTTCTTGTATAGGGTATATTTTTAAGTAATTTTTATTGTTTTTTTCTCCAAAAAAAAAAAACAACCCACAAAAGCATTTATATTAAAGAGTTTATTTTTTGCAACAGAATGAATACAGGTATTTCATTGCAAACAACAAGCAAACTATTCTCATGAATAATCATGCATTTCATTGTTAGAAAAAAGCATTCCTGGGGTCTGTTTATAGGAGTTTGACATAAAAAAAAAAGGTATGCAGACGAACATATCACCACTTTGCTAAGACATTAGACATCTGCTCTGGGTTTTTTTTGGGGGCGAGGGGAAGTCCAGGGTAACAAAAGCATTGCTGAGATTCCACACGTCTGCCAGCCAAAATAGGCATCCTTATTGTGACACTCCACTGGCTTTGAGAGCGATGAAAATGACGATCAAAATTATTCCACAGACAAGTCCGATGATGTTTAGGATCTTTGCTGTCCTCGACGCATCTTCAGCTACAGCTGATTCACCAACAGCATTAGCATTTTGTGCCTTTAAAGATAAAGATTCAAATCTGTTTAATTCATGTGTTTTTGCTCCTAAATTGGTTGACTTGAAATGCAACCATGAAACACATGCAGTTAAATGCTATCTAAACAAATCTGGTAACGAATAGCTTTTCCATCAAGAGAAAAAACTTTGCTGCTCCCTACTAAAAGAGGTTTCATTTTTTTCTTTGCCTACTTAGTATTTATTTTTACATACATTTTCTTCAACAAATATATATAGAGATGCACAATAGTTTAACAGTAATAACTTTAATAGCTCAGTGAACAGTTTGTTTCAACAGAGCAGCCTTTCTTGATGCCTATCAGTATTTTATTAATACTTTTTTCTTTCTCTTTCTTTTTTTTTTCTTTTTTGCAATTTTCCATTACATTTTACAAAAGTGCAATATACTAAAAGAGAACTTTACAGCCACCTACCCGACAGGAGCAGACAATTGCAGCAATCCCTAGAGGCAGACAACAACACAAAGTGTTGAAGATGGACCATCCAAGGTAGGATGGGGCAACAGAGCGACTCTGGCCTCCTTCCATTGTGGCTTTCTGTCTCAGTCAAAGTGGACAAGTTATGCTTTGGTGGGAAACACCCAGGTCCAATAGCTGGTGGAGATTGAGGTCTGCACACATTTATTCCTAAGGGGTGTGGCTTAAGGCGTGGTTTCAACAGTCCTTTCCTCTGCTGATGTTGGTGCCTGCAACGAAAACCATTCTTGTTAAATTGTGAAGCAACACACAGAACAGGTTTTAATGATACTTTCTAATGAACATGGATTTTGATAAGATGCAGTAATGCATTCTTGATGAGTTTTTCACTTAAAGTAGTGCCAAAACTGATTTACTAGTTTTCTTTTTTTTTTTTTTGCAGTGCAGTCTGTAATGGTAGAGAATGGAACTACAACTAGTAACTTTGTTTAAACTGACTTTTACCACTCTAAGATCTCAGGTAGCCTGTGGTTCTCCAGTGTTAAAGAAAGTGAAAAACAATTCCAGCCTCCAGAGCCTTTTACGGATCTGCTCCAAAATTTAAGAGGTTCGTGCTAACACGAAGGAGACAAGGCCCCTTGAAATAAGAAAGGCATGTTTATAGAGTTGGTGGCTTTCATGCAAACACAGAGAGAGACTCCACAGGGGGAGGAGTGGGGGTGGGTGTCGCCCACGCCCATACTGCAAAAACTCCTGACCTTGCCAACACTTGTTAAATTACTGTCAGAGACACTGTTCAAAGCTACACAGTGTCTTTTATGACTCTTTTAGTTCTGAAAACCTGTTTTGAGACGGCCCAGGAATAACAGCCTGTCACACTTAGGAGTTAAGTCACATAATTATTCCAGTACTGGTATCGTGTCAACATCAACACCAGTGAACATTCAGAAAATGAACATGGATGTAGGGAGATCTTACAAGTACCTGGAACAATAAGCAGGAATGGACTGATAACACAATGCACTTCATAAAAGACTATATCTACTGAGGAGACTCAGGTCTTTCGGAGTGCAGAGGGCACTCTTGAGGAGTGGTCTGCATCATCAGCAGCATCAGCGGTGGACAGAAAGAGACTCAAGTTGGTCAAGAAGGCCAGCGCTATCCTGGGATGCCCTCTTGACCCAGTGAAGGTGGTGAGCAACAGGAGAACGACAGCTAAGCTATCAGGACTGTTGGAGAACATGTTCCACCCGATGCAGGAAAAGTCTGATGGCACCCAGCACCGATGGCTTCCTGCTGCTGTTAGAACAAACAATACACTCAGTAGACCACTCCCATCAAAGTCAAAAGGCAATATCAAGATAGCCACTCTTATTCCCTTGTTCAATAGTATTGTCATAAAAGTGTGCAATAGTTTTTTCTACTGTTTACTCTATATTTTCTGTTATATTGCTGTTATATGTTGCTCTTTATTGCCCCGTTGTGGGACTAATGAAGCAATATCTTTCCTTATGCAGTATTTCCCATTTTTAAATACAATGAAATCATCAAGGGCGTATTTTATCAAAACAAACACACTGTGAAATTGATTGTAATATGATGTACGATAGTGTTTCAGCATCCGTCAGCTCTGTTTTCAGATTCAGTCTGATACAGCTGATATTCTAAACAATACAATAAACATTCTACCACACAAATGTTTTTATAAGTCCAAAAATGTTTTTCCTGTCACTGAATGTCAGGAAAGCTTATTCAATGTTAAATAATGACTGAACAATGTAACGACGCCACATTACTTGTTACCTCCAGGTTATTACCTCTATGGATGTTTAATGTTAAAGTACAATGCCTAAGTGATGTTGTAATACTAAAAATTCAGCCAGCGAAGCCAAGTCAAGGCCAAAAGGAAGAGAAACAGGAAAGTGAGATACGATACAAGGAAAAAATCTGAATGTCCCAGAACTTCCCGATACTCAATGAACTAAAAACTGAGGTAGTTCTGTTTGACATCCTGAATCCACCAGCATCCTGTGTGGGAAAATTGGTTCACTGCCATCTTTGATGAAACCCTATGCAAAAAACCTTGGTGGTGAGAGGTGGCTTTTTCCATCTATGAATCTGAGCAAAAGTAAAACCCTTCTTATCATTTGATTCCAAAAAAGCAATCCATGCTTTAATTACTTCCCTGCTTGACTACTGTAACACTAATTTTCATGCAAAACACTGCTGCGAGGTTTTTAACTGCTTCCCATAAAGATGAGCATATTTCCCAATACTTGTCTCCCTCCCTGTCGGATTTACAGTTAACTTAAAGATTTTACCATTTGTTTTTAAAACATTTCATGGATTGGCTCGCTCTTACCTACCTCGCCTATTAATTCTCCACCATTACCACTAAGATCACTCATGTCATCTGACCAGTCACAAATCATACCTAATCTGCTACCACTAAATGTATCATAATGATTGTTTTACTTGCTTTTACATTAGGCTACTGGGTTGATTATTTTTTGTCTTGATTCGAGGAAAATACTAAAGTTATCCCAAAGAATTCAAGCTGTGTGAAGATTAAACAATCTTGAAATCATGATCTTGAGAGAATATTATTTTTTTACCATTTTGGAATCACTAAGGCTATGTAGGCGTATACACTATAGGCTAATGGGAAAGAGTTTTCTTAAGTTGTTTTAAGTAATTCAGTGTTTAAAAAGCCCTAATTTCACACTGGTGTGAGAAAGGGGGAAGCAAGACTGGATGGAATGAGGAAGCCTGGCAGACACAGGCTTGATAAAGTGGTTGTGAAAACAAAAACTTGACAGCCCCCCAGGGGAGAAGTGGGAAACTACTGAGAGCATCCCCTCTCAATAATCACATTATAAAACATTAAATCTTTGGATCTCTGGACAAGATGACAGTTACCAGTAAATAAATATTAGTAGGATTCTCTCTTCTCAGATTTTCTGCAATCTGATTAGCTTCAAATGTAGCACAACTGCACTATAGAAAAACATGATACACCGTGACCCGTGTGGACAGGGTTAGGGTTAGATAATGTAATTATGTAATGTAATAATTAGATAATGTATTTCCGTTGATAAAAAGCAGTCTACACAATCTAATTGATCTAAAATGAAAAACAGACTTCATCACTGGGGACCCTTCACACCCCTTTCATCGCTCCTTTCACTTACTCCCATCAGGCAACTGTTCCAGAGAATCTCTGTCCAGAAAGAGAATTTACAAAAAGTCTTTCATTCCCAGAACAATTATCCATTTTAAATAAGCCTACACTTCATTCATTCAGTTTCCCACAGCTGCTCTTTATTTATGCAACTGTTTGTATTTTGATGCAAGTTTATCTGAGTCTTTCATATATGTATGGTTTACTGTTACCAGTCAGTGATACAGGAACTGTGATTAAGCGACAGTTCAAGCTTAGCGTACCAGAAGCAGGTTAGTTTCCCACCGTAATATAACTTGCAGGTCTCTTATGGACCACATTAACACAGCATCAACTCATATGAGTCATATGCCTGTGGTAACTGTGGTAACAGATTGCCCTAGAAAAAATGATCACAGTTTCACTTTAGTGCTGCTGCTGCAACAGTTAACCCTTGTGTTTTCTTTACTTTTGAGATCCTCTGGTCTACCTTTGGTCCAAAACGGGTCGTACTGAGAGTGTTAGATTGTATACTGCGGTGTAGAGGTATCGATCTCTTTGATGTGCAGGTGGGAGGCGTATCGTGTGAGAAAATGGTTGATGTTTAGGATGTTATGGAATACATACAACATTATATTTGTTGTTTTTTTTAGGCTGCCTTTTAACATTAGGTCAGAGACAACAGATGAAAATTGAAGTCGTTAGCTAACTCTGGCTCATTTACAGTTTTTATGTTCTGTTGATTAATGATCCCTGTCCCTGTCAAATGAGTCAATACATGAATGAAATGAAAATTACATTTTTAAATATATTTCCACTATAACTGCAAACATTCATAATAATGCCATAGTATGCCACTGTGGAATAATAAAAAAAGAAACAATTGAAACACATCTGTAATCTGTATTACACTGTGCAAAAACTGATCACTTTCTCAAAAGGCAACAGGTCAAAATAGTCCACAAAATAGGAAAGCATGATTTTGAAATGAAAATGCAGTAATTGTTTTATCCTCTTATGCTTTTGCTTCTAAAAAGCTGCTTAAAAATAGCAGGGATATAAAGATAGGCTTGGTTTGTTTTTCCTTGTCTTGAGCTTTCCACAGTGGTGCTTACAGTATGGCAGGAAACCCAATGCTTATTTTTAGCAAGAGCTACAGTTCTCTAATCAGAATTAAACACATTACCAGCGAGCAACGTGCATGTAAAAACGGTCCCCTTACTCTTATCAGAATTAAACACATGTTCACCAAACTGCTGTATAAAAATGGTCCCCTTACTTTAATCAGACATGTGTTAAACACATGCTCACTGACCAAACTGCCTTAAAAATGGCTCCTTACTGTACTCTAATCAGAATTAAACACAGGTGTTCATGGACCAAACTACTTGTAAAAACGGTCCCCTTATGTTACCCTCGCCATAACAGCTAGCTAACGTTAATGCGAATAATGCTGTGTCTACCTGGTGTTAATACTGTCCATAAAACACTAGTTAACAAATGAAAGTGGTGTAATAATGTTAAATAGTAAATGTTAGAAGCTAATGTTAGTATATGACTGCGTTATAGTGCATGCAGTGCATTAAGCGTAACTTATACTGTAATACTTGCTAGCTGTAATGTAAAGGAGAAAAATAAAGAAAAGATTTTTGTATGAGGCTCATTGCCTCTCCACGCATGTGCAGTCAAAATAACACACACTGATCCATATACACCAAAAACATACTATACACACCAATCATTTTCACAATGCTATACATCAAATATTGCACAATAATGCTCTTTCATATTCCTGGACAAAATGTTTTAACATTGGATATTGCACAAGGATATTACACATCCCTGCTAAGACAAAGTATAGTTGCCCAAGATAATCGGACTCCCAGTTCTGGGAGAACTGGCCATCCTAGCCTCCCAGTTTCTCAGAACTTGTAGCCTACTTGCAGTTTACTATAGCAACATTCCCCTGAGCACATGGACAACTGACTGAAATGTCTCAGTTATAGTGTCAGTAAAGCCGATGTGCAAGGTAATATCTGAACAACAAATGACAGTGGGCTTCAATGTTTACATTCAAGGTCATGCTGCAGGAAGGTAATGCATTTATTTTTTATACAGAGACAGAGAGAGGATTAAAGGGCAAAGAATGTGTTTGCTATTCATTATTTACTGTCCAGCATATTCTAGTAGTTTCTGAAATATCCATGCCTTGTCTCGAGACCACTAAAACAAATAGACGTTGCACGGCTAAAACATTAATTATCATGATATACACTCACCGGCCACTTTATTAGGTACACCTGTTCAACTGCTGGGTAACACAAATAGGCCAATCACATGGCTGCAACTCAATGTGTTTAGATGTGTAGACATGGTCAAGATGATCTGCTGAAGTTCAAACCGAGCATCAGAACGGGGAAGAAAGGTGATTTAAGTGAATTTGAACGTTAATGGTTGTCTGTACCAGACGAGCTGGTCTGAGTATTTCAGAAACTGCTGATCTACTGGGATTTCACGCACAAC
>JAPQRN010000006.1:16403298-16425110 GCA_037367275.1 Coranthus polyacanthus | reverse complement strand
AACAACAACAACAACAACAACAACAACAACAACAACAACAACAACAACAACAACAACAACAACAACAACAACAACAAAGTCTCTCTTTGAACAGGGTGAATCTCTGGTCAGGAAACAATAGACTTAACCAAAGAATTGGCTTTGGTTAAGTTAACCTGATGTTAACCTAATGTATCATGCATTTTAACAGAATTTTCAGAAAATTAGCAAAAGAAAAGGTGAATTTCTGCACATTTCCATCGACGACTGTTAAGTGACTGTTTATTCTTTGCCATAATCATCATCATGGTTTAAAATTGTAACAGTAACATACTACCCTATTGATTCAGGAGTTGATGATAAGGGGTATTTTGATAAAAACCTGAAGCCAGCTGACAGCTCTTGACCCTGTACTGAACTGGTCTGACTCGTACAGTGTTGTTTTAAAATCTTCCATGGTTTGTCAAAAGCCTTTGTCTAACATTTGTTTCTGCAGCAGTTCATACATGGTGACATTTTGTTGCTGTTTTCCATCTAGTATGGAATTTCTGTTTGTTTCTTATATTAATTCAGTGAATGTTGTCTCCTTATTGGTCCATACATACAGACACACATCATAATTTGCTAAATCAGTTTTTTTTTCACATTATTACCATTTTATTACAATAAGCATTTGTGGAATTTTGAATTTGTGGTTTTCCACTCTGGGTTTTTTAATGCGCAAATAAAAATAGGTAGATGAAAATGCACGTCCATCAGCTGTAATCACTGAAGACCAAAAAGTAAAGTGACTCTGCATTCTGGAGCAAGTTTGGTTCTTGTACTGGTCAAGATGTGACTCCTCACAGGACTGGCCTAGGATCTCCTCACAATACATCACAACGTTCACTCAAAGGGACTAATTTAATTCTACAAATGCATTATCAACAACTGGGCACTAAATTCTGTAGACTTGCATTATTTTCAAAGTGGGGCATTTTGCGAGTCTGCGTGTTTTTTGTCTGTGTTTAACATGTGATTTTTTTGTTGCTCATCATAGTAAGCCCTTTCTCTTTGTCAAAGCGTGTGGCTGTGAAGTTCATTTCCAGAAAATATTTTCAACTTGATTGCAGACTTTAAAAATCTGTCATCATGAGATGTGTCAAATGTAACACAGGCAGCCTTAAACGACACCTATGTATGCTGAGAGGAAACAGATGATCAAAATTATTCCACAGACAAGTCCGATGATGTTTAGGATCTTTGCTCTCCTTGATGCATCTTCAGCTACAGCTGACTCACCAACAGCATTAGCATTCTTTGCCTTTAAAAAAAAAATCTAAATCAAAGATCAAACTTGGAGCTGTTCCATAATAAAAGTGGATCAATTACATATATACATATATTCATTTTCATTCATTAATTAATAGTAGGTATAGAGATGCAAAATAGCTCATTAAACTATTTGTCTCAACAGAGCAGTCTCTCTTGATGCCAATCAGTGTTTTATCAAAACTACTTTTTTCTTTTCTTTTCTTTTCAATTTTACAAAAGTGCAAAAAAACCCCCCAAAAAACCCGTTTACAGCCACCTACCCGACAGGAGCAGACAATAGCAGCAATCCCTAGAGGCAGACAACAGCATAAAGTGTTGAAGATGGACCATCCAAGGTAGGATGGGGCAACAGAGCGACTCTGGCCTCCTTCCATAGTGGCTTTCTGTCTCAGTCAAAGTGGACAAGTTACGCTTCAGTGGGAAACACCCGGGATTTGCACACATTTATTCTTAAGGGGTGTGGTTTCAACAGTCTTTTCCTCTGCCGATGTTGGTGCCTGCAACTGGCATCATTCGTGATGCAAAAAAAAAACCACAAAAGTATTTTTTAAGAGACATTCTAATAAACATGGATTTTGATAGGATGTGACGATGCATTATTTGGTGATGAGTTTTTCACATAAAGCAGTGTCAAAAAGAATGTAAAAGAAAGTGCCTCCTTTTATGAATCTGCTCCATGAATTAAGAGGTTTGTACAAACACTAAGGATACATTCAGGCTTCTTGAAATGAGGAGCCTTTGTGTCTGGTGTCTTTCATGCCAACACAGAGAGAGACTCCACAGAGGACGAGTGGGGGTGGGAGTCTGCAACACGGCCACACGGAAAAAACTCCTGATCTAGCCAAAACCTGCACCTTATATGTAGCCAAAACGTCTTGTTGATCTTGTCTTGAGAATAATGTCTTGTACTACGCAAGAACAGTTTCACTTGTGCATCAAGCCAAATCACACGTATCAGCAATATCAACTCACCAGTGAACACTCACCAGTGGACATTGAGGTGGTGAAATCATATAACTATCCGGGATTTCACCAGAATGATAAACTAACTGGACTCACGACATAAATGTACTTTATAAAAAAAGGGCAGAGCAGACTATATCTGATGACAGATATAGTGTTATCTGACTCTTTCTTGGAGTGGTCTGCTGGGGTGGCATCATCTCAGCCTTGCAGCGATATATGGAACAAGGAAAGCAAAGACAGATTCAGAGACTCTTGAACTGACGAAGTGGAATATTTTTCTCAACACAGTGAAAGATCCACATTTGTCACGAAATATCCCATAATGTATTGAATGTGTGTTTTATTTCTTTCTACTTGTTTCTTGCTGATTGTTGTTTCTGAACATTTTTAAAAATATATTACATGCCATCTGGTCTTGTGATGCTTTATGTCTATTCTATTCTATTCTATTCTATTCTATTCTATTCTATTCTATTCTATTCTATTCTATTCTATTCTATTCTATTCATGTCAAGTAGCTATAGATGTCCATCATATAATGTCCCAGCCAGTTTACCTCATAGAATTCTTACATGAAAAGTAGGGATGGTAAAAGACATAAAAGCCCTATATTCTTTCCCAGTCTTTTCCAACTGGGGACACTGTATCAGCCAGGATCAGATTTTCTATTTTTACAGCAGAGAGTTCAGAGGCACAGAAGAGGCGAGCTCAATAGAGAAGCAGTCTGAATCTAGTTAAGAGGCCCAAGATAATAGGCCTCCCAGTTCTGGGAGAACTGGCCAGCCTAGCCTCACAGTTTCTCAGAACTTTTCTCACTCCAACTTTTAACTTGCTTTAGATTACAATTTCATTTTTTTTTTTACTTCTCTCCATTTAACTTTCTTTCTGTCTTTTTTGTTGTTTTCTAATATTTAAACTACATTTTTCTGTTTACAGCTGTTTTCTATGCTATATATCCTATAGATAAAGGTAAGCATACCAGTTTTTAATCTTTATAAAGTTCCTTATAAGTGCCTCTCTTAGTGATATAAAACAACAAGCTTGCACTCATCGTTTGGTCTATGCTCTAAAAAATTCTTTCCACAAAGGCATACTTGCATTGCTTTAAAATCTTTTCATTTGTATCTTGAATTCATATCAGCAATGCGAGACGAAGTGTAGTGGGGACGGCTTTAGGAAGAAGACAGCTATTATACAGGGTTCTTATCTCAGCACAACCGATTCCCAAAAAAATTGCAGTAGCCGTTTGCTGGATCACCAACAATGGCCACACCTTGATTAGCGCGAGAACCCATCTCACCCCAAAGTCCCTGCCATTTTCCGTTTACATTTGTTAAGCCTTTGATGTGACTTTTGTTCACCTTTTACGGTTCCACTGTAACTAGTTTAAATTGCAGAAACACTCAGGAAGACAGGATACTGCTGCCTTGTTGTGCTTTACCTTGTCTCCACGGCAGTGAATGAAACTCTACAGAACCAGCCACTATTTCAGACCTCAAGAATAATTTTTCTTCTGCACCTATTTGTAGCAGTTCACTATTGCAGCATTTCCCGGAGCGCATGGACAATGGAGTCTATGCACCAGGTAAGACTGGGTAATGGCATCTGAATGGCCTTATTCATCATGTGTCAGTTATGGTGTCAGCAAATCCGGTCAGCAAAGGTAATATTCGAACAACGCATGACAGTGGGCTTCAGTGTTTACATTCAGAGTGTTTGCTCTGGGTGTACACTGACTGCCAGCATGAGGCAGTGATGCTCATTCACCTGGTTCAAGGTCGTGCTGCAGGAAGGAATTGGATTTATTTTTTATACAGAGAGAAGATTAAAGGGCAAAAAGTGTCCTGGCTATTCATTATTTGCTGTCTAGTGTATTCTAGTAGTTTCTTGTGTTGAGACCACTAAATCAAATGGATATTGCACAGCTAAAACATTGTCATAATATATAAATAATGAGGTGTGTGTTTCAATACCTTTCTTTAATTGTGCACCAACCCAGAAGTTTCTTATCGGGCATTTCTGAATTCTAGGTATCCTGTGGGGAAGAAGATAAGGATGAGGTTTTTAATATAACAATTATTTATCTGTGACAAAGAGAAAACACGGTCATGAAGTGTCTTGTGTGTTCAAACTCTGCAATTTATGTTGCATCTTATAAAATGTCTGATTTTATGTACCACATCACAAAATAAAGACATGATTTTTGAAGGGACACTGTTGCATGTATAGGTCTCATTATCAGTATCAAATATATCGTTCTGCAGTAACTACACTGGGTTTTTGCAGAATTTCTACCATTTCTATAGTATTTAGGCTTCAAAATGTGAACATAACTCAAAATGTAGCTTTTTGTGCGGTTTTGAAGTGGAGTTGATCTTTTGTAATAACCTATGAAGAAAATCCGGAGCCATGTGCAGATTTTAAGGCAGATAAAGTGGAGAGCATTTAATCAACCACAGCATTGTACCGCCAGTATCTGTCCTCCTCTGAGATGTGACGTAGTGGCAGCTGGAGCCTGGCCTGTCTGAAAGCCTTCACAGAAATAACTCCATGCATTCTGTTCAGCTTTAATCCACACATAATACAGTCTAGCAGCTGTTAGGATATGGACAATGCAGTTCCCAAGCTCAGTTAATTATTGATACGCAGTGCACAACTGTGCACACTTAATTCTATAGGCTTGTTTTATTTTCCAAGCAATTTATTTCTCAAACTCATTGTTATTATTAAGTCCTATCTATTTGTCATAGTGCGTGGCTATTCTCTTGACCTTCGAGGTTCCTCTCTTGGAAATATTTTCATCTTGTTAATAGACTTTACAAGTCTGTCATCGTGGAACATGTCAGATGTAGTGCAGTCAGTCATAAATAAGACCTGCGCACATCAATGATGATATGTTTCATATTAGTTGTTTCTAATATCACCAACCCAGATCCAAGTAAATAGCAAGTGAGGATGCTTAACGTAGTGCATCTGGAATGCCTTTATGTCTTATGCTGTATAAAGAGTCCGACTGTCTGAGGCCGTTGTTGACTAAGAGCTTCCTGTGAGCCTGTTGGCCCTAATGGGATGAGGTCAACACTCCCACTGCTTTATGGGACGCTCCATAAAGGCCAGTTGTCCAAAGTGATGTGGCTTGCTTTTCAGCAACAACCAAATACAGCTTTAATTGAGGATATTTCCTCTGATGGTCAATGAATAATATGTCTGTTTTCTCACATGAATGCCATGTCAGTGAAGATTCTCATAAACAACATGAAATATCTAGACGTCCAATGGCAACCACAGATGCACTCTCCTCCCATCAGAAAGGCTTGTACATTCTGACTTCTACTGAGCCCTTTTTAGTTTTAGAACTGAATTTAGTTGCTCAATTTAATAAGATAATGACTTGAATAAGAAATGATTTGCTTTCATTTTATTTGAATTTTATTTTATTTGAGCTAAAGCACAATTGAATTTCCCTTAGAAGATAAATAAAGTTCATCTCATCAATAATAACGACAATAATAATCAAAATGGTCCACTTCATAATATTGCATGGACTGAACAGTTTGCTCATCATACTTGCACCAGTACGCTGGTATTTCAGCTCATATTATACAAACCACATATTAACACACCCCACAGAGATGCCTAGAAACATACCATGTGTAATCCATTTTATTTATTTATTTATTACCTAAAAATAATCGTTATGCTATTCAGAGGATTTGTCAGGATCCTGCCATGACCACCTTCGAGGCATGTAGTTAGAAAGCAGTGAATGGAATCAAAATTGCAGTCCAAGGAACATGCCGAGACTCTTCAGTTTGTGGAGGATAACCAGATTATCACCTCCATTCATTCGGCTTCTCTTTTTTAGGTCTTTGTTTATTTACCTATTGCACTTTTCTATTCTCATGTCAATAAGTCACGCTGTACTATTCAAAGAACACTGTTTTAATCTAATGGAAACTTTTATAAAATATCCTTGCACAGCTGTGTCTTGTATGAACATCTCACCACTGGGAGGCAGTGTTGATCTATAGGCTACTGCTGAGAAAAACGAAGGAGGGCAGGTATAGGAAGAGCTAATCTCACCATAGACACTGCTGAAAAACCCACAGCCTATACTTAAATATTAATACAAGACTCAGTATCTCCGGCCGCTCTACGTACACAGCACAGTAAAGATGCAGGCTACGTGTGCGGGAAAGCATGCTCTCTTGTAATTATTTAACAGAAAATCAAAAGCTGTGAGTTTCATTAGGCTACACAGCAAAAGAGTATGGCCTTAAAGAATGTTTTGCTTTAGAAAACAAAACAAAAAAATAGCCTATAGATCCGACTCCTTAATGAAAATCAGGTTTTACTTAACTTTCACTGTAATTGTTTTGGTCAGGTAGCTAAATATGCCACATTAACAGGAAGAAGTGAAGCCTGAACCGAATAAATTCTCAAAGCAAAGCATTAGATACGCATTTGGAATGATTTTGTTAAAAACAGCAGCTGGGGTTCTTGCCAACTAACTTTGAATATTACATTTTTCAGCTTCAATGTAACAAGCTTTACTGTCACTGGACTGACAACATTGACATTACCAATAAAACCATATAAATTACAGATAACCTACTTTTATACAATTTAAAAAAAAGAAGAAAATCTATACAATTAGTGAAGCAAAACTATAAATTAGACAAAAGAAAAGAAGGAGAAAACAGAAGTGCAGTGTCAGAGTGCTGTACTTGCGACAGTCACTCTGACACGAAGAAGTTTCCAACAGTCTTGAACGCATCGCGCAGTCACCATGGCAACTGACAACGCAAAGACTTCTGAGTAATTTTTTATTTTTTTGCGTTGGTCAGCGTGAGCTAAGAAAACGTAAAAAAAAAAGTAAAAAAGCTAATGTGTAAAAGCTTCCTGGATTCGCGTGATGGACAAGCTTGAGGACTTGGAGAGTTTTCTGAAGAATGTTGACAGAATAAGTAAGCGTTAAAGCTAACACCGCTAAGGTTAGCTTGTGTCCGTGCTAATCACTCGCTCTGCAAATTAACCACACGTACAATTAGCATCTTTACTGTAGAGTCTCCGCTCTTGTTAATCCGAAACATGTCGTTCGAAAACACGACCGTTAAAGCATACATTTCGTCTGTATCCAGCTCATCAAAGTTTGTTTTGCTGGTGTGCTCGTTGTTGATGCTGGAAAGACTACGTTAAAGTGCGGTTCCATGTATTAAACCTAGCTAGGCTTTACTGTTTTTAACTTCCAGGCTCCACCATGCTTTGGCGTACTGTGTAAACATATACAGTGACGCAGGAAATTAGCACGAAGGTCGAATTACAGTACGCAATTACAAAAATATTTTAACTTACATTTAACATTGTGTCACAGTGATTGTTTTACTATTTTTTTTTTAATATATCAGAATGCTAACTGTAAACATGAAATAATTCTTTCTTTTCAGGTGAGATGGTGGAGAATCTCAACTCCTCTGATGCAGAGGTCCAACAAAAGGCAATGGAGAAAGCTGATTGCTATATTGCTGCTTTGGATGAACCCTGCAGAGAAAAAATCAACAAGACTACAGTCACCACAAACCCACCGCTCGAGATGCCCTTGGTAAAGACATGCACACAAGGCTTGTCTGCCTGTCTGTCTCAGTTTGTCTCAAGTCTTTTTCAACCTGTCTGTGTCTCTCTTGTGTGTGTCTCTGTCACTCGTAGTAGTGACTAGGAAGGGGCTTTTTTTTATTTACATTGTTTTAATCATATTTTCCTTCTTTTTTTTTTTACAGAGCACGGAAAATGAAACTCTAGGTGAGTGAAGAAAACACACGTTTTTCTGTTCCCCTGTGCATTGAAAGGCATTTATCGTCAGTTGCTTTCAGTAGCTGTTAGTAGAGGTGTATACTGTGTGCAGGCTGGAAAGTGACAAGAAATTGCAGTACAGAAATACTAAGGGTATGCTTTAGAAATATTCAGCAATAAACAACTTGTCCATATGAGTGCCCTGCCTTTACATCTGCAAAATGTCACCTGTGTCCTTAAATGATAAAATTGAAAATATCTTATACTAATATCAAGGCTGTCAAAATTAGCACGTTAATGCTATGATAAATTCATAAAATAATTATGGATTAAAATAAATTAATGAAAATAATGGATTTTCTTTACTTCCTGTGATCAGTGTTGAACAGCATTACTTGAAGGTTTTGCTAAGATGTGGGTGTGTTTATTTGTGTTTTAGAACTGCAAATGCCATTAAACACTCAAAAATAAGATTTCATTCTTCCAGTGTTGTCGCCAATGTCTCTCTCTCTCTCTCTCTCTCTCTCTCTCTCTCTCCTTCAATTCAATTCAGTTCAGTTCAATAGACTTTATTGGCATGACTATTTACACATAGTTTTGCCAAAGCACATATGTACAAACACAACATTTACAATCACAAATAAAACACCACAAGAATACATATACATAAATCTACAAATACATCACTATACATAAATAGATACGTACATGTATATCAATATATACATCGGCCAAAATGCCACGTCTAACTACAAAAAGTAAAGAAAGGAATTAAAAAAAAAAAAATCTAGAAAAACATTGTGTGTGTTGTGTCAGGATTGTCTTGTTCACAGGTTATTTGTCCCTCGGTTTATGACATACAGTCACATATTGTGCAGCTAGGTAAGCTGCTTGTCCCTCACCAAGTAGAATCTTTTGTTTTCCAATGTCATCTAATTGTTTAAATCGTGGGATGAGTGAGTTAAATATTTGGAAATACAGTATTGTGCGCTCATAATTTTATATTCTCACATTTCAAGAGGAAGTGCATTGTTGTCTTTTCTCTATGTCTGAACTGTGGTCACTGAGTCTGTATTTGGTCGGGATCTGTCTCTGCTTTGGATCTCTGACAGTATGGATATACTCTGCCAATTTATAGTCACGGTTCAGGGCCAGATGATAACCGAGTTTGTTTTGAGTTTTGGTTTGATTTGCCCAATGTTCCAGATAAGCGTCTTTTGTTGATTTCATAATTTGGTGTACTCTGATCGGTGGTTTTGAAGCAGTGCTGGTCTGAGGTTGAACGGTATTGTTTGTTGTGTGATCATTTAGACTCAGGACCAGCTGACAGAAGGGACTCCTTTGCTGGTTCAGATCCTGAGTTTGTAGATCCTGAAACCTCAGTGGGTCCTGGGACCTTGATTTCAGATGTAATCAGAATTTAAGTGTTCTGTAGTTAAGTGTTTTTAATGTTAATTATCAATGGGTAACGGCCTAATTCTGCCCTTCATGCATTGGTTAGTGTTTTTCTTTGGATGTTTAATATTGATCAACAGAATTCTGCATGTAGGGTCTCTGTGGGATGCTTGTCTTGTCTAGTGTAGTCGTGATGACTGAGTGGACTCCAGACTTCACTGCCATAAAGGGCGATTGGTTGGATTATACTGTCAAATGTTTTAGTCCAAATTCTAATTGGTATGTCTGTATTTTGATTTTTTTTTTTAATGGCATAAAATGCTCTACATGCTTTTTGTTCCAGTGCATTGACTGCTGGACCAAAGTTACCTGTTTCTAACTTTCTCTCTCTCTCTCTCTGCTCGAGCACAGTCGCCTCAAAGTGCAGTTTGCCAATAGTCTACAGTCTTTTACATCAAATTAGGAGCAACTTACATTTCCGTACAATTCCACCTCCATGTACAATTGTATAAGCAGCTGATATCAACATATGTGGAAGCACCTCTGTATGATGGTCACATGACACCGATGGTTGGTCTCTGGTCATGACTGGTCCGTCATAGTGTGTGACTGAATGACCAGTAGTTTGTATGGAGTCAAATGGAGTGAGAAGGTTTCATCATCTGACTCTCAGCTCAGTTCTCGTTCACATTTGCTGGACTGTTGTGCAAGTTCATTTGACACTTGTTAATTATCATTTAAATTTGTGCATTTGAAAAATTATTGCCTTAAAGCTTATCTTGGTGGTTTTGAAATTGAAATTGCACTTTAATATATAGACCTGGGTGTTGTTCTTATTTCTGTTAATATGTCTGACAAGCTGACGGTCAGTTGTGATGGTGTTGACTGTTTCATTGTAAATCTGTTATTCACAGGAGAGAATCTGTTTAAAGTTAAAAAAAAGCTATTATTCAATAGGATTTAAATTTGAATATACTTATTTTGTATTTATTCCTCATTAATTCTATGATTTTTACATTTAAATGTAAACTATTACAAGCTTTGGTCTTAGAAAACATTAGATTAATTGCAAATAATTACAGCAAATTCTGCGATTAATTAGTTAATTAATTATAATTATATATCGATTGACAGCCTAACTAATATATTTGCTTATGTATATGTATATGATACTGTAGTCTTGGGGATGATGACAAAGCAAAAAAGGGTTCCTCAGTTAAAATAAAATAAAATAAATCCAAAGTCGGTTAAAATGAAATGAAATACCTAGATAAAAATGGCAAAATTATGTTATCTCTCAAACAGTTTTATCTCTGAAGCTATTTTATTTAGGCCTTTGTAGCAAACATTTTTTTTGCTGAGTGATGTGTTTTGCTACACTGCTATTTGTATTTCCCCAGACACTAGCCTGCCTGAATAAACAGGGCTGTAAAAGATGCAGTCTCTGTATTTCACTTGGGTTTTCAGCTGCCTGTGTGAATGTCAAAAATTCTGACAATGAGAAGCCAAGTCTCAGCTGATGTTAGTCAGTCCTTCTGACCACCCTGTAGTATGACATGTGAACGTTGCAGCCTATTGGTTTGAGGCAAACAATATTTGTTTGAAGGTCATTTTCATGTTGTACGATGCTCAAGTGAATGTTTAGTGCAGATATGACATTTTCATAAGATGCTGTGATGCTGCCTATTTAGAAATTTAGTAGAAAGAGATATTGTGTTGCACAGTATGTTGTACTAGGTGTAGTCTTAGCATTGCTGCAAGACACTAGACTTTTATTTTCAAGGGTGACCGTGTTTGGACCACTTGACCTTATTACTCAACTATCAGACTGCTAGTATGCCATGGTCAGCAGTGCACTGATTTGTTTAGGGGTCTATAGCTCTTGGTTCATGTGCACCTTAAGTTTAAGCTGGTAAATAACGATAATAAATTGTGAACTTTTCACACCTCTTTGTGTGAACCACTAGATTGAAGTTAACATATCATTCCTTTCAATTCACATAATGAGGGAGAAAAACTAATTCTGTGCTTAAGGCAGAGAAGAGAGTGAAACAGTTTTAAATTACCTCCACCTTATATTCATTGCAGTGGACTTAAAAACAATATATGGCTTTGGGTGAACGTTTCAGCACTAACAATCACTAATAATTATTGTGTGGGGATCTTTGCAGTGGCTTTCAAATGACCCCTTTTCACAGAGGACTTGGTAAACAAAGATCAGTTACATGAAAACGTGCTTGTAAATGTGCTTTTGTTATGAAATGGGTGCAGGGAGAGAACTACTGTAAGTCAAAAAACGTTCTGCTTTGACAACAAATAATCAACATGTTTTTTGGTACTATTCATCCAAAAAATAAAGTAACAAGCTGTAATGGATGCTGTCTTCTGTCTGTTATGTTGCAGATGTTAGAAGGGTTAAACCAAACAATATAATATCTCATATGTTTCATGACTGTGGCCTTCATTTTATATTGATTCAGAAATGTGGCAAAACTTTGTTCCAAACATGAAGGAGACATAGAAGTCCAAAATATCTTATAATATAAGAAATATATAAGAAAATGTTTAATATAATATTTTGGAAAACATCCTTTCAATTTTGTTCTTGCATTCTCAAACCTTTTTCTTTTCCAGAGAACTTCATTAAGATTATGGAGAAAGATGCTGAAGACAGGAGATTAAGGAAGATTGCAAAAGAGAAAAAGGCAACTGGTGGGTGAATCTCAGTCCGTTGAAAATGCTGTTGAAGGTGAATGCTATACTTGCTGCTCTCTTGGGCTACAAGTATGTGCATTTAAATTTTTAAATTTTTAATTAAATGTAAATAATTTGTTGTTCCTGCAGCTCTCAAAGACAAGGGCAATGAAGCTTATGCTGTAAAAGACTATGAAACTGCTGTGAAGTATTACAGTGATGGCTTGGCTGAACTGCGGGACATGCAGCCATTGTACACCAACCGAGCACAAGTGAATATTTTCAACATTTATTTGCCTTGCGAAACCTTGTGTTTAAAGGTCCACTATATACTGTACATATTGTCTTATTACTCACAAGGAAACTTGTGTTCTGCAGATGTCAGTGCAGGAATAAAAAACCTGGACTGAACTAAACTGTTTAATTTCATTTTTCCTGTTGAAGCCATATTTCCTTTCTGCCTGTGTGTTGAATCTCACTTACTTGTTCAATGTTTCAATCTTCTTAGGCATACATCAAGCTAGGAAAGTACAAGGAGGCCATCAGTGACTGTGAATGGGCATTAAAGGTATGGCTTAGCTAGGAACTGGGTTTGGTGCAAAGTTTATGATGAAAAAGTCTTACTATAATTTGAGATGATTAATCTGCTCTGTAAAGCATCACATTAGTTGAAGTAATCATACCCTTGTAACACACATGCCAAGATTTCCATAGTGGAGTGTTTCTCTGACGTTCAGATTGAATATTTGTGACTTGCTGTACAACTGTTATCAACACGGAAACATTGAATCCTCATTATGTAGATGTGCTGCTGATGAAGTGCTTTAAAGAGCATAACAGCCATTATCTTTTTCTTTCTCAGTGCAACGAGAAGTGCATAAAGGCTTATGTACACATGGGCAAAGCAAACCTGGCATTGAAGAACTATAATGAGGTAAGTATAATTACCTCATATTATATCTAATCACATTTTTTAAAATCTCATCTAAGTACCGAGGAAATGTGGCTGTATTATGACAGTTGCAGTGTACAGTTTGTATAGAGATAGAAAACCACATTGACCTAATGGAGTTGCTGGCACTTTTGTGCTGGGAGTTGACTAGAACCATATTGATTTCTGTGCTTCTTTTAAAGACCACTGAAGCTCGCCACGTTATCACTAAAGAGCCAAATTCTCCTCTTTTTTTCAGTCCAGAAACTGCTTTGGAAAGATAGTGGAAATTGAGCCTGGGAGGGAGAAAATGGTGAAAGGTAAAGAATACTCGTGTTGTATTGTCACATGATCTCAGGTTGTGGGTTGTGGTTTTTAAAACATTTTTAGTGAGTCTGTGGTTTGGTTATATAACATGAAATAATTTAAATGCTAGTGAGAAGGGTTGTGTCAGTTTTGCAATAATTAAAGGCACACTGAAGGTTAGCAGACCAATTCTCCATTGCCACCGAGTTGATTGTCAGTGATGTCGTCCTTAATGAGTCTGAAGCCACCCATCTGATTACAGTGCTTTCATTACAGCCACTGTCTCTCTGATGTGACATGTTTTCTGCTGGCGTAATGTGTTTAGAGTGGAAGGTTTTGTTTACAATTAACTTTTAAAAAGGTAATCCAGTTAAAAAGACTAAAAGTGCACACTAAACTGAGTAACTTTTTCTTAATGTGCTCCTGTCTTATGTACACAGTTTTACCACCTCTTTCACTATGTCTTGCCATATGTCGTACAGCATTACATTTCTAATGCATCAGCCACAACAGACCTGCTCCAGACTGAGTGCATGTTTAACAGGTCATTTTAGGATAACTGTTGCACCATATAATAGCAGACTTTTAGCTGACTGGATTTGTTTCTTTCACTTTTTCTTTCCTTCTTTACATTCTGCATACAGAATACCTGATCCAGGTAGATTTGGAAGAAGAAAGAGATATTCAGGAAAAGAGTGCACAACAAGACTTTGACAAGGGAGAGGAAGAGGCTAGAATGGTGCCTCAGCTGCTGGAGGCGCTGTCAAGGCCTGGCCATATGCCCTTGTACTACTGTGGAGGGTTGAAGATTTTGTCAAAAGCTATTACTGACGGTGAGTGTTCCATTGGGAGACGCTTCATATAATTATCTTTCTCCTCTTATCTCTTTGTCCCTACTCTTTCTTCAATAACCTGCTTCACTGGTCCACCTGTTTCTAGGTTTTATAGCTAAAATGAAACCATGAACCTTGTGGACAGGGTGGAGAGAAACACTTGATGGAGAAAAAGACAATTAATGTAGTATTAAACACTCAGATCAGGTATTACGTGGTATCAGGGTTACCTGCCCATCGCAGATTTCTCTTCCTGCTCCATTTGCTTGTCAGAGTGTGCAGGTTTACAGGTTACAAAGCAACACTCACAGAACAACACTTTAGTGTTATCTAGTGGGGTCCCCAGGAAGAATAGCTGCTGTCATGCATTAGCTAATCAGGGTCTTATGTGATAAACAAAACAAGCAAACAAACTGTGCAGAGGATAAGTAAATACACTGTAACACTATGGAAAACTAGAAAATGACACTGCAGTTACATAAAAAGTAAAAACTGTGCAGTTTTCTTGTATTTGTTTTCCATTATCGGATAAACAACAAGCTGTCTGCTGTTTATACTAGTGAAACCTCCTGTGCTTGTGTAATTTGATTTGTGACATGTTTCTGATCATCTAAATTAGCATAATTAGACATTCCCTTAGCCTGTGAATATTTATGTAATTTGGTTTTGGAACTGCTGAGCAGGCTGTTGTCACGCCAGTGGTGTCTGCTATTACATCAGCTATGTAATGTCATTTAAAAATAAATAAAGGATTTGGGATAGCTTTGGGAGTGGCTATAAGTTTTCTTTAGTAGATGTTATTATGTCAGCTATGTAATGTAGTTTAAAATACATTGACTAATGTGAAGAATTTGGGATAGCTTTGGGTGTGCATACAGGTTTTCTTTAGGATACATTAGCTGTATTTGGTGTTGAGAGGGTATAGAGGGGTATTGTCAGCAGACACTATTAAGCCCTCTGGAGCTGTCTTGTGTACAGTTTCATGAAACATCTGTGATAGCAGGTGTCCATCCCATAACCTCATTGACATACCTGCACTCAAACGCTCAACTATCAGATTTAGTGCACGCAGCAATGAATGGTGTTACCTGTTCAGTTACTATATAGATTTATGACAGCCCAGCCTGAGATCCAGTAGATAGACAGAGGACTTAAAGACACCAGGGATTAAAGATATTTATATGTTACATGTAACAGCAACTAACAGACAGAAGACAGCATCCATTACAGCTTGTTACTTTATTTTTTGGATGAATAGTACCAAAAAACATGTTGATCATTTGTCGTCAAAGCAGAACGTTTTTTGACTTACAGTAGTTCTCTCCCTGCACCCATTTCATAACAAAAGCACATTTACAAGCACGTTTTCATGTAACTGATCTTTGTTTACCAAGTCCTCTGTGAAAAGGGGTTATTGTGTAACCTACAGGCATCAGTTGCCCTGCTCTCAGGTTGTTCACCCCTCTTCTTCCAGCTGCTGATATTTTTGTGCATGTTTTTGACCCAACAAATGACTTTGAAACTCACCACCATGAATAAAACTCTGTTTAGCTATTGCCAAAAGGTACAAATGTGAGGTTTTGTAAAACAGTACAATTCGTCAAGGTCAATGGCCCTCTCAGGAATATTTATTTGGTTAGATTTCAGCTGGTAGTTTTGACATGGTCTGTTGCTGCTCTCATACAGACCTTGTATATATTAATGTATTTGTACAATACAGCCATAGCAGTGGAGGTGGTGGAGTGAAACTTGAAGCCTGTCACTAAGTAAACCATAAAGTATCAAATGCTTATTGTCTGTTTTTGTTTTGTCTTGTAATACATCATGCTCCTTTGGTGCAGCTGTCCTCTGTGGAATGGCAAACGCTCCCCATCCAGTCTCTCTTTTTTCTTCATTTAGATGAATAAAGAAGCGTACTGTCAAATGATATAATGGCTGTCTCATAGTGCCATTCAAAAGAAAAGGGCAAAACTTACATAAGTCACCACTGAAAGGATCACAGCGGGACTGACATTGCGAGTTTTCTCCCCTAAAAGAACGTCCTCGCTGCTCTGCTCTACTTTCTTGCTACTCCTTATCAGAGGAATACAAAGCATTCCTCACTATACCTCAGTACCTCAACATATTTTATTTATTCTTTTCTTTTGTGCCCTTGACTCTAAACCAGTGAGCAAGCAAACTGAACTAAAAGGGAGAGGTGTTAAGGTACATGGCAATGATTTATGGTCTTCTGTCTCTTTATACTTCTTACTGTTCTCTTCTAACAGGTACCAGCCAAACCCTTTTCAGACTGAACAATGGCTTTAGTGTCATCAGCAGCAATGACACAGTGAGGAGGTAAGGAGACCAGTGGGAAAGGTAGCTGTCAGCTCTCAGAGGAGCTTTGACAGATGGACCCAGAGACAGGGGCTTACAGAGACAATGATGACCTAAACTAGGAGATCATTCTCCGCCCTCTCTCTCTCTCTCTCTCTCTCTCTCTCTCGCTCTCTCTCTGGTTGTTTGTGTCATAGCCCAAGAGGAAACGATTATCACACTGAAGATTGAGATGAGCAGTGAAGTGAGCAAAGGCCCAGTGTTTTGTCCTACAATGAGGGGGTGTTTTAGACAAGATACGAATTGTGACTCCCTTATGTGAAGGTTATTATTAACGTGTCACATACTTTCCCTGTGTTCCATTGTTAGCACTGTCATTATTCAAGTTGGAGCACAGCTTCTGGAAAGTACAAGCACTGTAAAAGAAATTGCAATTTGAGCTTGATGGAAATATCCGATGGGAATCTGCTGTGAGTCATATACACCTTATACAAACAAATGCATGTAGCAAAGATGGCCATGGTCACTGTCGCCTGTCTTGATCAAAAGTGCACTCCGAGTTCATATGCTCTCTACGCTTGGAAAGTTGAGGAAAGAAAGCTCTAGTGTTTTAAAGTTGTGAGATGATTTTACAACTTTATGTTATGTCGGTTGTGCTGAATTGCTTCCTGTCTGCCTTGATTTCCTCGCATTTGACTGTAAAATAAATAATAAGAGCATTTGTCACATGTAACATTGTGTTTTTGCACGTATTTGTCTCCATCCTTCATATTAAAATACATTTATTGAGATACTCCAGTGCAGAAAAAAAACATTCATTATTTGACAGCAGTATTTCAGTTTGATTTGTATTCTGTCAATTACAAGAGAACAGAGCTGAGATTACTACATTTAATTTCTCCACAGTTGTCTGCTGCGGAAAACAATGGACCCATTCAACCAGGAGATGTGTGTGTCTCTTCTGAAATTATGGAGGGTTATTTGTTGTGGAAATGGTATGTAGATAGCTATACTTCATTTTACATATTTATTTATTTCATTTTCATTTACTTATTTGTCCATGGAGCAATTAGCTCTCACAGAGGCGGCAGAAATACAAATTAATTACTAATACAATCCTTCAGTGCTGTATTATGTTTAGAATCCACAGCTTGTCACTGTAATACATAAGCCTTTTCTTTTGTAAAGCAATTTTAATTAACAAATAATACAACTATAGCAACTTGGAGTTCATGTAATTGTTTGTAGATGAGTTTGTTATTGTTTGGGAAAATACAGGGGAGAGCATCCTTAATAAACTGTGCTTTGCCGTGCCCAGTTAACTATTTCTTCTTTGTTTTCAGATGAAAACCAGAAGATGTTAATGACATGTCCTGTCTTCAGGCAGTCCATTGTTTACTTGGTAACATCAGAGCATGTTGCAGTACAGGAAGAATGCCTGGCATTACTTTGTTTGTACTCACAAATGCCACGCGGCAGACATTTGGTCATGGACAACCTGGATGTACACCTGTAAGAAATTTCTTTGTATTGTAAAGAGTTCCATCTGATGAGCTTTGACTGGAACAAAAAATCATTTTTGCTCCTCCAACTTAGTGGTAGGGAATTACTGCTTGCAGAGAAATAATTTAGCATTTCACATTATGATGATAGTAGAGAGACTTAGACCAGCCTGGGGCTATATGTTTGTTTGTGTCCTATTATCTGCTTGTCCTGTTGTCAAATATATTAAATGAAATTTCTGTAATATTGTGTGTATTATTGTACTGCTATTAAGTTTTAAAAAGCACACTGAAACACCTGTATGATATATTAGTGTTACCTGAGTTACAGGTGATTTGATTTTGCAAAAGTTTGAAAAGAATGATATTGCGACTTCATTATGATATAATTAGAGTCACTGTAATTGGTGCGAAGGTGCACAGACTCATTATATCAGTATAAAATGCTCATTATCTTGATGGTGTTAAGAACATGTCTTTTTCTTCTTATCTTATTTTCTTTGTATCTCCCTGTTTCCTCGTTCCTACTCTATTTGTATTGTGGATCTAAAGGTTAGTGAAGAACCTTATGGTGTGCATCTCAAAGCCAAGACAGCAGCGGGAGAACTCAGCGGTCAACATTTTGGAGAACTCAGCGGTCAACATTTTGGAGAACTCAGCGGTCAACATTTTGGAGAACTTTGCCGCAGAAAAGAAGTATTGTTGATACACAACCAGACAAAAACACCAGTGTTATTTTCCTCACTCCTTAAAAACAACACATAGACAAGACATATTTCTGAATGAGAAAATACTTTTTTAATTAAGATGCACGGCAGAAATTTGACTATAACCCAATGGACAGTCTGTTATCCTCTCATCCATCCGTATAGAACTTTAAATAAACCCATATCAGGAAAAGAGCCTCTGACAAATTGAAAGCATGGCATCTTTAATAAATCACTATGTGCTATCCAAGTCATTTGAAAGCGAAGTGCCATTCCTAACTTCTTTTCCTCTTTGGCTCCACATGAAAATAGACATGAAAGGACAACCCAAGCTCACCAACACAGCAGGAAATAAGTCGAGGTGTCAAGCAGTGAAACAGGGAGATCAATTTTCCCTGTCTAATGCTCAAAGAGCTTTATATCCTACAGAGGTTTTCTCCTCATTGTAGCAGCTCTGAAGGGTCAATGTTAGGCTTTCATCTGTATTTTTGCTCTGGCTTGATTCTTAACACTGCATTAAGTTGTATGTGCTACTTATTTTTAACAGAGAAAGACCTTCACACAGTATTTCTGTCTTGTAAACGTATGTTTTCATATTTTACTTCAGATTTCGCATTCGCTTAAGGGCTACATTGACCGACTCTGTCACTTTGCCATTTACAAGAATACTGGTAAGATATTTATCAAAGTTTCATACTCATATTCATTATGTACTGTACATACAGATATGCTTTTATGTGATGTGGACTGTATGTGTCTAAATATGTGTACAAATAAACACATCCTTTTACTTTTAGAAAAATATCAACTCCTCCAGTCAGCCTGTTCATCCATCACTGATATCGGTTATCGGCTCTCTGGCCCGAGATGACACCATCCGCCGCAATCTTTCTAATAATCCAGAGTGTTGGAAGGCCTTTCTGGATGCCATTGTTAGTATGATCACAGACTGGATCTTTTACTTAGAAACCTGCAAATCACTTCTTTATTAAGACGAGATTTGCACATGGGATAAAACATTTTAATAAAGTGTTCACAGTGTCACAAGGAGACTCAGATATTTTGTTGGAGGATGTTTTTTGCTGCTATTTGTATGCACTTTCTCTGCACTTGTAAGGAACATAAAATCTCTTGGCTGTTGCAGAAGCAGTGCAGTGAACGTGAACGTGAATACAAAGAGATCCTTTACCCTATGCTCGGACTCATCATCAACCTTTCGACTTTCACTTCTCCAGCCATCCAGGTACGACAGGCCATGTGTTTTGCCTTTCAAGTATTTTACATTAAGTATTTTAATGCAGGGCACAGCTTCGTTTATGTAATAATATCTTGAACAGTGATAAGTTTTATGTCATCAGACATTCGCTTAAAATGCACTCACATACACACACACACACATTATATATATTTGAGCAAAGTACCTTGTAAAAATCTATTAAACACCAAAGCACATGGGAAGTGGAGCAGAGGATGTATCTGCGTTAAGTGAGATGTCATCTATTCAAATGTGAAAATTGGTTTTGCCACTTTTGGTCGGTTTCTCTGTAGGAACATGCTGTTTCACTCTGTGGCTGCTGCCAAGGCCTGCTGAAGGATAGTGATGGAGACATTATAACTGTGAGTGAACATTACTCTAGCACTACACCGCGCCTCACCTCACTACTTGGCTGTATTACTGTGTGGACTAAAAAAGGTTTGCAAAATAATTCACTTGCAATATGATGCAATGGTTTATACAGCAGCTGCAAACTTTTTGTTTGTTTTCCAACATCCTAAAAAGTAAATCCGTACTTTCAGGTAACTGAATAAACTAAAAGACATTTGTCTGGAGTAATGGGCCATCTCTCTGAATCGGTAGCACACTGATGATGTGCTCCGAAAGGTGGACCCAATCCAAACTGTTGAGAGGATCCTGTATATGAGTCATTACGGTTGATTAAAACTCTAGCTCCAGGTGCTGTTGTCGGTGCTAATGGCTGTTATAGCAGCTTCACACTGCCTATGCAATGCCCTCAGAGCCCCACACACACTTCCATCCATCTGTCTCTTTACTCTCTTTAAGTGCCCATTCACTGCTTGGCACTTTTTCATTCTTGTTTCCTTGTGTCAACATCATTTTTTTTAATTTACTCAATATTTTGCTCTTTTCTCACCTTGATTTGTCTTAACTTGACTTCTGTTTTCTTTAATGCAACATTTTGGTTATTTTAAATCCCTTTAGTCTCGGTCCACAGTGTCCCAAATGCCCCAGTTACTGATGTAGTTTTGTTTTGCTTTTTGACTTGTATACACATTTAGGCGAAGCTTTGTTGGCAAAAAGGGTCAAGGGTCAAATGTGAGCCAAGGAATGTGATAAACGTCCCCCTTTGTGCATGCCAATCTCATCCACTGAAGTTGACTTTGCTGCGTCTATGACAGACTATGTAACTCCAATAAAACTTAAAATAATAATACTTAGAAATTATGTTTAAAATGGAATTAAGTAGAGTTTGTCAATAAAGAGAATGAACTGAATTGTTATCCTCACATTGTTAAATTACACCTATGTGTTGTAATATTGTATGATGCAACAGATCCAACACAAAGTAAGCATCAATGTGTGGGTGTTTTCTAATTCTGTTTTCTCATCTATTCTTCAGAAATCTCATGTATTGTAATAAGACTCCATTATGTCCTGGTCCTGTAATGTTACAGTTACTATAATTTGTTCGTGTTCTATAATGCCCGGTGATACAACAGTTTTTTTCTTACTATATTATTCTAGAGACTATTCTCAGTCTACAACAGGAGCTATTTTCTTTGTACTATCTGTCTCTCTCCTATATAAGTTGTCTGTCCTCCATCATTTCTCTGCTCCTATTTTCCCAGTTATCTCCTCTTATGTCATCTACTTTTTAAAAAAAATCTGTCCTATATAATTACTTTCTTTTCTAATGGCGGCATTCTTCTTTGTCCTCCAGAGAGCCACAGGTGTGTTGAGCGCAGTCCTCCCTCAGTCCTCCGAGGCTGTTCAGCACGTCGTTCAGGGCGGTGTGGTCAGGACCATGCGCCGGTTGCTGAAGGTACACATGGTCAGGTT
>JAPQRN010000006.1:16365795-16395864 GCA_037367275.1 Coranthus polyacanthus | reverse complement strand
TCCAACTGAAAGGATGAGGCTGAATGGAGGTCATAGCTCAGTAACACCTTTCAGCCTTAGAAGACAGACCACTTCAGCAGCCAAAAATCCCGAAGAGAAGACTGGAAGAGCAGATTCTTTGATCTCCGTGCTGAGTGGTCAGACACCTGCAATACCAATCTCCCAGACAGAAGGACCCGTACTGAGTCCGACAGCTCCAGAGAATTCTGCCATTAAGTTTGCATCAGTAACAGCTATGAGAGATGAGACGAGTAAACCAGACATACGTACATTTAGCACGGTAAACAGCATTATTAAACCGACCTTTGATGATTTTTCAGGGCCGCTGAGTAAATCTCTTGCAGAAGAACGACATACTCCAGCATTCACAACAGGACGTGTTGATGAGCCCGTGAAGTTGTTTCTTACAAAATCAAGACAGGAATTTGACGGTGATATGTCAATGTTGACTCTCACAACACTAACAAGAAAGGCATTTTCTGAGACACTGACAATCAGCAGACTTTTAGGAAGTCAATCAAAAATGACTAAGGAGAGCAGTTTTGATGTTGGCAGCGATTCATACATGGCGCCTGCACATCAATCTTTTATAAGGCATGATGGAGATTTCATCGGAGACTCACATACAATCGACAGTTTGAAGGTAGAAGATCAAAATGAGCAGGTGTTGACTGTAGTTGCACAAGATGAGGACAAAGAGATCACTGAGACGGAGGGCAAGCAGGGTGAAGAAATTAAAGGAAGTAAAGAAAAACTAAAGTTGCAAGAAGGGGGAGAAGCCAGGGAAGATGAAAAGTTTGAGACCAGCAACGAAGAGTTATTTAGATCAGATAAGACAGAAATACTAATTAATAATGGGGAGGAAACAAAAGAAAAGGATGATAAAATCGAAGAAAACAAAGCCAAGACGAGTGGAGAAAAAAGTGAAAGTATAGAAACCATCGGAGAGAAGGATGCAGCCATGAGGCAAGTGGAAATAAAGGATGAAGATGGACCTAAAATAGATAGTGTAAATAAAATAAGTACAGAGAGTTTCAGCGACGTTAACATTAAAGATAATGATCGTAAACTTGAGAATGAGAATGTGACAAAGGAGGGAGCAGAGGACACAGGAGAAGAAACAATGAGTAAAGAAGACATTCAAAATAGAAGGGGAACTGAGAGAGAGGACATGACAAATGCTCCCCTCGGACCCATTACTAATTCTAAAGAACTAAACAGAGACAAAGGGCACACTGTTACAAACCTGTCTTCCTACCAGAGCTTGATTAAAAAGTTGGGAGCGACTGAGCGCAAGGGCATTCATCTGGGTGAAAATATTGCACAAAGTGCGGAAATGGAAAATAAGCCATTTTCCTACAAAGTGACAAGCAATCACAGACCACTATACTCGACACTGAGGTCTCACAGCCCGAAACTATCAAAAATGACAACTCTTCCGAAGGAGTCACACACACAACTTAATCCTCGCCTGTCTACCCAAAAGGCTATGCTTACAGAGCATAAAGTTAGATCTCCTCTCACTGAAAAAACTTTGAATAAAGCTGCATTTTCTGCCAGTGACATACCAAAATTGCTCCCAACAGTCTCCCCACAACCTAGTTCAATTAAATCAGCTTATCCCTTAGTGAAGGGTATCAGTAGTGTGGTGTCACTCACTACCCCACGACTGGTAATCACAGCCACTACATCAAGGCTTCAGCCCCAGTTTACAGTAAATAGTTCTACTCTCAGTGTATCAATTATTCATAGCATCTCAGATCATGGGGATAAACCCCATACTTCAGTTTCTGAGGCAAATTCTCTTTCACAGACCGCAGCAAAGAGAGAGCGAGCAGAGCCTATCGTGCCACCGTATATATTTGAACCCACTGTCAAGGACTCTTTAACCTCCCATATTTTTAAAAAAGTAAATATATCTACTCCCCCGAATCCTGCTCCACACCGGCAGATGTATAATGAGTCATCTACGAGGCCAACCACAGCTGCAGCCTTGTCATCTGAGGCCCGTGTTTCCATAGGGCAACTGCAGCCTCAACGAGGGCGGTCTACCCCCGAGATAAGTCAGTCCCTCTCCTCCTCTTTTGACATGACTTCGGGCCAGCCGTGCTCATTTAAACTGTCAGAGAAGATGGCCCATTCAGATGCTTTGCATGCTCCTGTTGATGATAACGAGCGGAGATCTGCACAGACCCTAATGGCATCAATGAGCCCTGAAGCAAAAAACAATCAATTTCCTCTGAGCAGCATGTCACCACAGCTAAATCTCATACTGTTTGGAGGTGACAGTTTACCTGGTACTGATAGTCTGACAGGGCTAACAAGATCAGCCTCAGAAAAAGAAATATTGAGGGGGAACGCCTATGCTGAATATGCAAATAGTAGAAGTGGCCATGCTGAGTCTTTCTTGGGGACTTCTGAGACAAATCAAAGCGAGGACGACGGCAGCGAGCACACGACAGTGACTGCTGCTGTGACACTTTCAAATAGCGTCACAAAGCAAATGGCTGAAAACAGAGATGAAAAGACCAGTTCTCATTTAATAGCAGAGATATTTGGCAGGAGTAACCACCATGCAAATAAGACCGGCGAATTCATCTCTTCGTCTTTAATCCACACTGAAAAACTACCAGTAAAAAACGCAGATGAAATTAACCACGCTGGCTTGTTCAATGAAGATACTAAGAATAAAGCAAAGCACACAGTGACAACAAACCCTCTAAGTAATCATCATCTGTACCAGTCAGACAGTTATAATGACATACACTCTAAGCATATTATGATGGAAATTCAGACCACCCACAACACTGAACAGGCAGTAAATGAGCATTTTGTCCCTGCAACAAATGATTTTGTAATACCTGTGCTTGACAAAAACAGTCAAGCTGGCATCACGGCAATTGTTGAGTCAGACGGTCTGCCTAAAAAACCCAAAATACAGACTAATGATGTGACTAACAGTGCTATTTCTGATTCAGAGCATCACGCAATGAAAACAACTGAAAAGCAACACGATCCCTCCACGCCACGAGGCACTGTGGGTAACAACATTCACGCAGTTGCACGTGATCATTTTGCAAAGGACTTTGACCTGCACAACAAATCCTTACAGCAAATTGCAGAACAGATAGATAATGTTAACTTTGGACTTCACATAACCACCACCGAAAGTAATGATTATGTGTCTCTGGCACCGGTTACTCGCAAAACAGGTTTTACTGTGTCCCCAGAACCTCATGAATCAGCACTGTCCACTAGTGAAACTGTGCAAGCTGTTATTGAAAAGTCATCTCAGCCTGCACATGCTGAGCATATTTTACAATCCAATAGTTATATTGAGCCTTTGTCACTGAGAGAGCCTTCCTCAGCTCCCACTACTAGCAAACACACCCCTGCTGTGAAAAGGAAAAACACAGGAGAAATTGGCCCACAGAATGTAAAGCAGACTGAGCATGAATTTTTTGTACTGACTACTGAACAAAGCCAGCATACTGTGCCTGGTGTGATAACACATCCTATCAATAACCCTGACCAAGGCATCCAAGCACCTACGTTAAAGGATACCAACAGAGCTGGAGGGCCACATGGCATACCTACATCATTTAAAGATGTCAAAACGGCTTTGACAACACAGGCTGCTTTTAAAGCACACCATTCTTCACAGGACAGGACGTCTGCGGTAAATAGCATTACCAGAACAGAACAGCATAGGAAGCATGCATTACCTGCAAAAACCTTGATAAATGAAGTGATACTTGGAGCCGTGACCGATTCTGTACCACCTACAGAGATGACTAATAAAACCAGCTGTAACACAACTGGCTGCGGTTTGTCAGCAGAGAATACTGAAACAATAATTGCAGCAGCTGAGATTGATCATTCGGCTCTAGAAGAAATGCATGAGACAAAAACTGGTAATGAAAGAGATCATATTAAGGAGAACTGTACTGACTGTGCTTCAGCCGGAAAGTCTACACCACAGCCCACTATCCTCGACAAAAGAACGCTTTCACCAGGCACTGATCTTGGCCATGTCACTGCTGATGAGACTACAAAGTTGGATGCCAAAAGTTTGACAAAAGCACAGAGCGAACTTGTTGAAGCTGATCGTTTGGAGAGAAGTAGGACACCTGCGCAGTCTCAGTTTCTACAGAAACCAACACAAAGACACTCTCACAGGGAGGACTCTGCAACACAGCAGCCTACTGGAACAGAGGTCACTTTATCTGAACTTGAATCAACTTCAGCACAGACCACTGAAAAAAATACAGAGACCTATCCCAACAGAGGAGCAGCCAAAGCTGAGATAATTGTAGCACATCCCACCAGGTCAGCACGTGCTGTGGCAAAAGAAGAGACAAGAGTACAAGAGTCTGGGAGGAGACTGTTGTTGCTGGAGCCGGAGTCTGAATCAGAGCTGCCGAGACCGAAACACAGGAGGAAAGCCTCACCTCATCAGTATCTCTCAGGGTAACTTTCTCCTGTCGCCCTTTTAGGAAGGAGTTATCGCTTAATAAATTAAAAACATTCAAAATAAAACCTGTTGATTTTATATGAGTTATATTTTAGGCAACATAATCCATCACAGTAAACACTTCTGCTTTATTATTATTATTATTATTATTATTGCCTAAAAGTATCTTGTCACGTGGTAATGTTTTTGGACCAGATATACTTTGAAAGGTCTTCCTGTTGATGCTACTATATTTGGAGATGTGATACAGTAGATGGGTGATCAGACCTATAGGTAACACTTTCTATGCAGTCCACATCTATAATGCATTACAACTTATTATGAACATACTTATAATGTATTATAGTGCACCTAAAGTGCTGTATAATCGTAGTTATAAGCACTCATGATGATTCATAGCGCGCTATAATAATAATCATTGCACATAATTAAGCCAATGTCTATAATGAATTGTGAACATACTTATAATATGTTATAGTATGTTGTTCATAATGCTAGTACCTATTAAAAATTACAGTGTTTTGTGCTGCTCTCCCACCTTAATTTTAGTCTTTTTCACTTAACTTAAAGCAAACAATGACCGCTTATAGTGACTGAAACCAGTTTGTAAAGTATGACTCGAGTCTATAACACTGGGATTTCATTACTAATCACATTATAATGCATTATAATAGTGATTAGAATGTGTTGTAGAATGATTATAACATATTTCAATTATGAGAGTTTTAATACACTTTGACCCTTGAAAAAATGAGTGATCAGCAAATCGAACGCATCGACACCCAAATGATGACGTGCAAGTCATTATTATCCATTATTCAGTTATTAATTCCTTATAATGTGTTATGATTATAAAGCTATGGATATTTATGAATGCTTATAGCTACACACATTATAACACATTATAATTATGTTCATGATTCGTTACGACACTGGCTGAATAATGTGTTATGATTATTGTTATAAATCATCATGAATAATCCTAAATGCTCAGAACGTATAATTATACAGAAGTATGGGTGCATTACAATGCATTATATGTATGTTCATAATATGTTATAGTGCACAGGCTTCATATTACGTGTTACCAACCTATACAATACAATATGAGTAATATGTCAGATTAACCACAAATAAAGCAGGTTTGAGTTTTCCTCCAACACCGTCGTATTGTTCACTGTGATGGATTACACATCTCAATCAAGTTTGAAGATGCCCGTCAGACAAGTTCATTTCAAAGGTGTAACCCTTGGACAGATATTTCCTAGTAGTGGTAGTTCAGTAGTGATGGCTTTAAGTTTCCAAGTTGCCATACTAGACCACAATCGGGTCCAAAATATTTGTAACACTACTAATCCTGCCTTTAGGTACAAAAGCCTTCAATTCAGATTTTAAGTGAGTACGGAGAAACACTTCATCTCAGATGAATGTGACACTATCAGTCTCTGCACAGACATCATTTGGCACAGTGACACCCGAGATTACAGAACATGATTTTAATTAGAGGGGGGCCTTAAGTCGATCGTCATAGTACAGAAAAATACAAAAATTACCTGAAAATTACTGCCTGGAAGGTAAGAAATCTAAAGACCTGTAAAACCTTCTAAAACACATTTTTTTGGCAGTTGACTAAAAATGCTACATGCATTGAAGTTTGTTACCAAAAGTGTGTAAAATCATCTGATATGGTCCTTTTTATGTTTGCTGATAAGATATGTTGGCATGCCATTTTTTCATTCGTATAAATTGTAATTATGCTGATCCATTGCCAGTGTAACAGAAGTTTCAGATGATGTTTGTGGCAGTGGGAACTACACAGCCGAGATGAGTCTGAACCTGGGGGGAGGCGTGGAGCCCGGTGATGCTGTTCCTGCCCTGGGGAACCTCCGAGTGGTTATCAACCTGAAGACGAACAACAGTCGGATTAATCTTGAGGTCACCTCCTGTTGTCTGTCCCCGACCATCCAGCCCGACTTTACCAACTCCACCTGCTGCCTCTTCTCAAGGTGCACAGAGTAGTCTGCGATGCACAGTACATCCACATACAGTTGACAGGGCAAAGATGTATTACTTTCATTGCAGAGTTTAATGGATTTTTATATCAAAGTAAAAAGGTTTTGTTCAGGCAAAACATGGTGAGATATTATTTGTGGCCAAGAGAAAATGTGTTTTTAAAAAGATTAAAAAAAAAAAAAAAGAATATACAAGAGCAAACCTAGGAAATACAAGTTCGACAGTGAGACAAAGCAACCGCATGGACTACCTTTCGTGAAGAGAAAACCAAATTGCTATTCTTGACTTTTGTGGGGGACTGACTTTTTTAAATTTATTGTCTACCTAGAAATAAGACACATTTTCCAAACCCCACCTGACTTTTGCTTTTTATGTAAATAAAACTAGTGGCATGCATAATACGTCCTCTAAAGAAGCCTTAAAACAACCTTGCCAGACTGACACGGTCATAAACAGGTTTACAGGAGAACATTTTTTGCTATTATTCATTTCAGTCCACAGACTTGAAGGTACGTTTTAGACGCTGAATATTCTCTGCTGTAGGTTCATGGCGTTATCTCCGAGAACCAGCATCAGTCAGATGGATGGAAATTCAATGTACTCCTGCACACAAGAGGCAGCAGTAAACGCACAACCTCTAAAATATGTCAGATGTGAATAGGTTGGCTGTTAACTTGTAAAGTAGATCTGAATAATAAAAAAAAAAAAAACAAGTGTGTACAGCTAGGACTTGTCTTTTAATATGTAAAATATACAGTCAGGTGTTTGTTTATAATGACTGTTATAGTTATACAGTGTGTTCGCATTGCGCCTCAGGTTAGCAGCAGAGCCAGCGGGGATCACGCTGCTGCCCAGTGGCCTGTCAACCAGTGCCAGCTTTACCATCAGTCTCTTCCAAATGATTAATTACTCAGTGGCATACCTACACTGCGATCTCAGTGTCTGCCTGAGGAACCGGTCTGACTGTGAAAAGGTAAGACTGCAGTGAATGCACAGCGTAATGGATGCAAGAGGATGAGAGTCAGCAGTTGAGAGTGATTTAATTTTAGTGACACGAGGTGTGACACTGCGAAAACAGGGAGACAGACGAGGAGTGAACAGGCTGATGTAAATGGGCTGAGGAGACGAGCAAGAAGGGAAGCCAAGGTGAGTGTGGGACTTTGGAGAGCGAGAGAAGGTGACTGGGGCCGAATACGATGCAAATACAAGGAGATGAGGGATTTACACGCAAGGTAACTAATTTGACTGAATTGGAAGATATACATAATTAAAATATCCTGTCAAAAGTACCGGCACCGCTTTTTAAATGTGAGTGTTCTGACTAAGACTGAGGAAGACGGCCAACAGCATAAAGACTAAAACATCTGTCATGTCATTATTCACTCTTAAGGTCAGATAAGGTCTTCACAAAGTTACAGAATAACACTTGCACAGCAGCAAAGGACACCAATGCCTTGATACCAAATGCAGTCTCCCGCTGTTGTGGGAATGAGGCCTCTGATTTAATGGGAAAAACTGACTCATCTGACAAGTACGTGTTAGAGGGCGGAGGTGAAACAGAGGATTAACTCGGGGGGCATAATTTGACGTCTGGCTTCACAGAGCTATTCTCTTTCAAGCGTTTTTTTTTTTGGAGTCGAGAGTGTCCACCTGTTTTTTTTTTTTTAGCACTGCAGCATTTCTTAGAGAGGCATTTTTTTGGTTTTGCAAAGTTCAGTTAAATGCATACAAGATGTTTGCGCTGCTTGTTGATGTTTAAATGCACGGATCGAACAGTACTAAAACCTGGAGTGTATGCTTTGACATTTTCTGCACCCCGCTTCCGTTTGCAGCTTTCTTTATATGCATCCATTGATCTCCCCCCCTGCTCTTTCTACTCTTCTCAGCACTTGATGTGAGGTGACATGCCGCCTAAGACTTTCATTTAGATACTGCAGGAGCTACACGTTATATGTAAACTACCTTTTTTGAACTGTGCCAGCTCAGTAGGTAAAAGTGTAAAAGGTAAAAAGTGTTGCTTTCAATTGAAAATCCTTTTTCCAGCTCTCCTTTTGAATGATTCTCCTCCTGCTCTTTGTCCAAATAAAAAATAGCACAAAGGAAAACCAGTTTAAGACATATTTATCACACAGGCGCACCTGCATTGTTTCAATTACTTTTTCTGCGCATTGTTGCCACTATCTTTGATGATAAACAACACACCCTACTTCTTCGAAAAAGTTAATTAATGTAAGCTACTCAATCATTTTTCATAGTCACATGTTACTTATTTCCCATGTCTTTTTATAGCAGTGCCTTCAGCAGAGGAATGCATTTTCCTCAGAGGGTCCAGATGCTTTTGTCACTAATCTCAGAAATCGCATATCCTTTGGTCCCATGTTGAAAGAAGTGAAGAATTCTACCTTCCCGGAAGAGATAGGTAATTATTAACTCTGCCTTAAAACAAGAGCGATCAATCTGAGATAACAACTCATACACAGGAGGTGACACAAGACAGGAAATGAGAGATAACCATGTCATTTATCTATAGCATGTGAGGAATAGATCCAGCGCTAACCAGCTGAGTGTATGTATGGAGATCGGGGGTTCCATCACCTCATACGATACGTACGATAAATTAATGCATGATTGACACATAACATTTTAAGTGAATAATGTAAATTGAAAAGGTTTAATTACATACATTTAATGAGCTCTTTATGGAGTTATGTTGACATTCTGGAGCATTATTCTATGGTGATAGTTAGTTGGGGGGGTTATTCAGGAAGCAGAGGAGGGGAAAAAGGAAACCAAATTACAATTTCTGATCAGTATTTTCTATTCTGATTCGGATCCTACTCTTTCCTCTAGTTTCACCAAAATTTAACATCATTAGATAGCTTGTTAAAATAAAATGCAAGGCCAATCACCTGCGTAAGAGGATGCTAGAAGGGGGAACAGTAGAGACAGTAGCAATGCTTATTTTGCATAATAATGCGGTTACTGTGTTGTTGAATTATTTATAGGAATCATGTCTATGTATGTACACCTTTATGTTTTATTTTTGGCACGGTGTTTATTTTTATGTAAATATTCAGGGCTTCCTATGGTCATGGTCTCACTCATGTAAGGTCTCCCAGCTAATGGCCTGTAGCAGGTAAAGTATGAAAGGCAGCTACTTCCTCTCAGTGGGTCGTTGGTGTTGCTCTGTCTCGGTGTATGGAACGTCAACAAATGCCACTCTTGCCACTTGAAATTGTGCCTCAGTCTCATGCCTCTCTGTCAAAACAAACACAGCGACGCAGTGAGGATGAGGTGATGGTGGATGCAACTATTTTTGCTCATACCGTCCACATTCAGCCGATAACAACGGGCTGATTTAACGCTGTTCCTTTGTTTGACTTTCAGACCCATCAGAGCTGGATCTGGTCCTGGTCATCGTCAGCCTGGTGGTCGGCTGCTCTCTTGTCACTGTGATGCTGCTGCTGGTGTGGCTGGCCTACCGTCGCAGAGCAATCTGGCTTCCCCGCTCAGCGGCTCCACCGCAAGCCTGCTGTGGCTGTCTGCGTCGAGGAGGTGACTTGATCCTACCGTGACCAAGGAAGGACCACTGCCAATTACACTGATCACATCCTCACCAAAATAGCTGCAGACAATTACATTAGTCAACAGACAGTGGAGCAGTCAATCATATTAACCATAGAGCACAGGCGGCGACTCGTATCAGACAGTGTAGGCCAGACTAGACGATGAGACGCAATCCAATTCGCACCTCATCTCATAGGTGACACAGCTGTTGCAGTGAAATTTCACACTTAACGACGAGCAGTCTATTATCATTCACTGAAAATAAACACCATCCCCAAAGGGAAAAACTGCTCTGATCCCTTTATGTTCTCAGTAGCAGCAAATCAATACTCTTTGCATCCCACTTTGAGATTGATAGCTTGTTAATGCTGGATGTAATATAATGTATGCATTCATGCCGTGACATTTATATTGATGTCCTGTTATAAACTATTCAGAGAAAATGTCTCTCGATGGATTAGGAAAATGTCTTATCATTTATTATTCCTAGATAACATACACAAACCCTCACGTTATTGTTTTTCTATATCTCCAAACATATATCATTACCATATTGCATCATATTAACATAATATGATAATCTATGTAACGTCAAACGCCAAATCTTCAGTATCTAATAAATGATTGAGCGCTTTCAGCAGTTCCTAGTTTTGAGTTCAATTCTTGCTCTGAATTTCTGACCTGAATCGTTTGTAATAGCAATGAATGTATTATTTTTTAATATTAGTTTTATTTTTATCATGTTCTCTTACCCGCAGCCATACGGAGGATTAAGCGGTTACTGAAAAAAAATGAATGAATGAATGAATAAATCATCCATAAGTGAGAAAACATTTCTTTTGTCAGCGCTGTGGTTCAATATCTAACTTAGATTATGCACACATTTCAACCGGTGCACAAAATGAAATGCATTACCGGTAACACACATCAGGTGCCTCCACTGATGAAATCCTGATTCACTGTGTTACTCTCACTGTCATGCACATCAAATGTTTTTAATTCTGCAGAAATACAAGTGGTAAAATGTCGGCATAAGACAAGGATTTGATTAAAAACAGCCAATGCTCTTGGGAGACACATGGTAACCAACTGATGCTCTAGTCTAAATCACAGAGCGTACATACCCCAGCCCCCACACTCTTTCATTTTGTGTGGGTATGTGAAGCACTTTCGACTCTTACAGAATATGGATCAGAGACACTGGAGCTAGTTATTAGGGGACATAAGGGGCAATAGAAAAGCCTTTAGCTCCAGTCAGCTTTCCCAGTGTGGAGAAGCCTGCTAATGCAATGGGCTCAGTTGCGAGATGTGGGTTTTGTCAATGAAGACAGACTTCTCCCCTCAGGTAGCCTATCAGGAATCTGATCACGAGGGCCTGGTTTTCATTGCAACATCAATCCAAGAGTCTGTCCTAAATTATAGTGTGAGTTAGTGAAGCATGAAACTATGGCTGTCAGTGAATGTTAAATTCATCTATTATCACTTCTTAATGCATTCAGAGATGAAGGGTTAGGACACTTGGCAATGTATTGTTGAGAATACATTGTGTTACAATGAGTTGACAGATAAATCTGAGGATTTTTTTTTTCACAGCGTTGCCCGGTAAAAGCACCGCAGACAGCACAGATACTCCATGATCGGTTTGACAGGTGTACCTGGAACTGTATTCATAACTGTATTATGCTCTTTCATAATTGGTTATTAGGCTCAAGTAAAAAAAAAAAGAAAGTTTTAGCCCAGTTTAATAATGCATTAGTAGCCTGCAAAAATATTTAATTATCATATAAAGCCTCATAATAATGCATTTGCAGTTTGTCTAAATGTCTAAATGCAAATCATCCCGCATATGTGCATCCCTTGATTAACCTTGAAGACTGAGCCTGTACATTTCTAACTTTGTCATTAAAATGAAAGCCTGAACAACGAGTAACCTCAAAGCAAAGAAGGAGAAGGAGAAGAAATGACTGCAGTGTCCTGATCTGTAATAGCGGCTGTCCCATAAGACATAGATTAAAGGCCAAAATCCTAATGAATCACATTTACAGTTCAGAAAAGACAGAGCAGAAATAACGAGCAATAGAGTGCTGCCCAGTGAGGGTTGCACACAATTGTGAGTTTGTATTGGAGATTTGCGTCATGCTCTCTGCAGGAGCCGTATTGAATCTAAATGTGCTATGTGCTAGGAATGAAGAAAGCCACAGGAGATGTCCTAAATTTTTCTATGTCTGCCAAGGTGCTAGTGGCCCACAGGAAGAATATCTAACTTCATCTCCTTTAACATCGCAGCAAACTCGTCACGTCCCCAGACAAATTCAGCCGTAAAGGGGGTTGAGTGGTAGTAAAATAGAACCAACAAGTCTATAAAAGAAAACTGCAGGTGGGAGTAGAAGGGAAGGTGGACTTTTTTCCCTCATCTTCCTGAATGGGCTCTCTATTACTGTAATCCTTTCACATAAAACACGATGTCGAAACCTTTTCTCTCAAATATTATCCTCCTTTAATGATGCAGAGAGACCAAATCCTGTGATTTTAGGTCTAATAACAAGTTAAGGTTGAAGTCAGAAAATGTCTGGAGACACTGGAAACTGATAAATGGGCTCACATTATAGTCCTTACACTGTGAGGTAACACATCCAGCTAGCACATGAATGTACAGCGCACTGTGTGAGTTACACAACCAGTTCTATTAAACAATAAAACTATGTTGCAATATCTAATTTGCATTCCTTGAAAACAGCGAGTGAATTGAAAATAACACTTATTTTGTTGTTGAAACCAGTAAGCTTCCACACATTAATTAGGGCAAAGGCGTTTAATCTCATTTTGTTGTCTCTGTGTCTTACACAGAGCAGAGAACCCAGTGAGAAATGGCTGTATATGAGAAGTATGACAGATATGAGGCCCAGCTACATTAGCCAGGCGGTAAAGTACATGCAATGAAGCCTCATAATGAGCTTTGCCAGCAATCTCAGAAAGCTAATTTTCAAGACAATTTACTAACCACTTTAGGTCCACTGAAGAAATACAGAATGTTGAGTTTCTGATTACTATGGACATTGTTTGGAATTGTTTAAGAAAAGATAATAACGTGTGTCCTTTGTCTGGCTTTGTCTAATAACAGCTAAATCATCCTGAAATGTGTTTACGTAGTTTGGAAGACTCATTTCATAAAACTCTATTCATAATGGATGTGATTAAATAACCTAAAGGACATCGATTTGCAGAGACAGGCTGAAATTCAAAGCAGTGCTAAACAGTACATTTATCTCACACAGGAATCTGCAAACTAAGAACTACAGGGAGAAAATATTCTCCCTCCACGACTAAAAGAACTTCTGAAGAGACACTCAGAGACTTTGGAGGTCAACATTTTATAATTATGTTAATGCTGGAGGCCAATTTTTTTCATGCATTAGTTTTGTTTCAGTCTTGATTAATCAATTAAATCATGATAAATTATGCAAATATCACACTACTATTTAGAGAAACTGGGTGACAGCCACACACACACACACACACCGCCACAAGTGAGACCCTGGTGAGACCCAGAATTGCTATATTGTGAGACTCAAGCTGCTGCTGAGCCATTCCACTGGAGCTGCTGGGGGTTAAGTGCCTTGTTAAGGTGCAGTTTGATAGAAGTGGATGGTTCATTAAACACTTCATTCAGTGAGTATACAAACCCAAATTACAACTGGCATATCTATCATTTCACCATCTATCATAACTGGTTCTGCCACTGGAGAGAAAGACATACAGCGTGTCTGGAAAACTGAAAGCTAGGTCAGCAATGTTTGGCGACTAAAAACCGGCTTTGCCACATTGCACTGCAAACAAGTTTTCCACTACAACCCCTCCCACGGATCAACAGTGAAGCCAAGTACCTGCGACTGCACATGCCTTTACCGTACACAGCCGGCTGCCGCTGGATTTAATGTGAATCCATGTTGTACAACTTCGTGTGTGTGAGACACAAGCTCCAGCTGTGCTACTGATCGATGCTGATCTGAAGGATAAACCCTGTTTATGTGTAAGATTAGGGGGTGAGTGTGTTGAAGTGGCTCGTGTCAGAGAGGATCTATGTACTCATGGATTGCCTTGACGGATCCCCTGGGCAGTTCAGGAACTTCAAGAAGGACGACTTTGAGGCTGACTGGACAAAGGTGGCAGAATGCAGATTTAGTCAAGTGTACAGAGCCAAGCTCAAACTCTGGCGGGAAAACTGTGCCCTGAAATGCTTTGACACAACCTTGTCTGCAAACAACTTTTACAGGTGGGACTTTGTGCTCTGTTTCTGCTGTCAGACATGAAGCTGTCCAAAATCTGTTTTGTGTAAGCACTGGCTTTGATCTTTACTATTAACAAATCCTGAAATCCACATTGTTGCCGAAGCTTCTTTCATACATCCTTCGTATTGTATTTTACTGTATGTTGACAGAGTGAATGTTTCTAATTTAAAATTCGCATTTGATGCGAAATCTTTTACTGACCCTTATTTTTCTGTCACAGAAGAATAATAGATGAGGCGTCCACCATCGCAAAAGTGAAATTCAAGTACATTGTGTCAATTTATGGACTGTGCAACGAAGCAACTGCGATGGTGACGGAGTACATGAGCAATGGATCACTGAACAATCTTCTAGCCAGTCACAATTTAATGTGGCCAAAGAAGTTCCAGATGATTCATGAGGCCTCCATGGGCATGAATTTCCTCCACAGCATGAAACCTCCATTACTCCATCTTAACCTCAAAACATCCAACATCCTACTAGATGATCATCTCCATGTCAAGGTCAGTGAACCAGCACGACAAGATTTTATGTGCTTACCCATTTCTCATTTCAGAGTACTACGTGCTAATTCTGGCCAGCACTGTAATACTTGTTTATCTTCAAAGATTTCAGATTTTGGTTTAATCCATTGGGAAGAGGGTATGAAGACGAAGTTACTCATGGAGTATCTGACAGCAAGAGGGAACATAAGTTACATTCCTCCGGAGGCCTTCACTCAGTGCCCTGATCCTCCTGGAACTACCTTTGATGTTTACAGGTGACTTACCAAGGGCATTTTCTGATATTGCACCATCAAGTGAAGGTGCTTTTTTTCTGAGTCAGTGCAGAATTCACACCGTGTAACCTTGCACTCTGCATATTTGACTCTATTGCAAGTCACAAAGACATATTTCAAGGGTTTCACCCATACCTGACTCACTATTTTTTTGCTCCTAAATGTTACAGGAATATATTTTTTTGAACAAGAATAATTTATTTGTAATTTCATTTATCTCAAAGAGGGAACCACAGAATTCAGTAAGTGCAGCATTTGCAGCAATGATAAATTAACCCTGAAGTGATTCTGTATAATTTGGTCTACAGCTTTGGAATTGTGATGTGGGAAATTCTGACACAACAGAAACCATATGCAGGTATGGCTTAATTAATTTAAAATGCATCACATTTTCATATTAAATAGATTTGTGAGTGTTAACACAACAAGGACGTTGGCAAAGACTCTTTGAAGAGCATAAAGGTGAAGGTTGTCTAAATTAAAGACCCCAGTGGCGTTTTGTACAAGCTGACAAGTGCAATTTTATTTATTCATCAAAGGATTCATTCTAAAACATGTCATTGCACAGTGCAACCGGTTCATGAGCTCATACTTCCTCAAGTAAGACAAACAGTCTGATATCTGACAAGGAAACCTTTGATTGTATTTTCATTTTTACTCTTTGTCTTAGACCAAAAATCTGCTCAGGTATCGTTTCATTTCCCTAAACATAAACATAAACCCGGTGCATGACAAACCCGTAAAAAATATTGCCTTAAATGTGCAATATGTCACCGATAGTGTAGAAAAATCTCATAAATGAAGTGCGCCACATATTTTAGGAGCCTTTCTGAAACAAGTAAAGCTGATTTGTGTTTTGTGGACCCAGGGTGCAGTGTGACCACAGTGATCTTGCAGGTGACCCAGGGTAAGAGACCCTGCATGGAGATAATACCTGAACAGAAGCCACAAGAGTGTGAGCCGATGATCAGCCTCATGAAGCAGTGCTGGGACCAGGATCACAGGAAAAGGCCACAGTTCTCAGGTGCTGAAGTCCGGCAAAACCGTTGTAATTAGCCAAATGAACTGCCGAACTTCAATGTTTATCAGTCCTCGATTTCCCAGAGACACGCAAATGTGCCTTAAAAACAGATAACACTGATTATCTAAATGTGCTGCAAAAAAAGTACAATATCTAAGCAACATGTCATATATTATACGATTTAATGATGTTTTAGGGACAAGAAATGTGTCAGAGGAGGGTCTAGGTTACTTTAAATCTTCTATACAGAAGACAAAACTTAAAGCATGAATGTTTAAGCATATATTTCTTAACTATTCTGTAATGATGACATGACAACAGAATGCTTGTTAAATTATTATACTGTATGTCCAGAGTTGCCTCACTATGTAACACAATACTGGACAAGTAGGAAAGGATTGTAGCTCATTCAGGATAATGCCTGCAGCCTCAAAAAGATCATGTCTAATTTGAACAAATTGTTGTATTTAATTGCTTTTGGCATTTGTGTGTCTCTTTTAAAATGAATTCGAGCCAAGAAATTACCAACGGCCATCATTTAGACTCTTAGACTTTGACAAGAGCCAAATTATTTAACAATGTGGATGTCATGTTCAAACAGCAGCGTTTTTAATCCACGGCATAAAAGACATTTGGCACCTGGCCCTCATTTGAACATGAGCACAGTTTTAGTCTTGTTTCCCCATCTGAGCCTCGCGTGTAATTATCAAGTGAACATTCATCCCATGATGTCACCTGCACACAGAAAACATGCTGCGTGTAACGTTTGAGTGAAATGCATACATTCAAATTAGATTAAACCATTTACACAAGAGCAAATGGGTCACCTTTGTTTAGAAAGGCACTTAAGACTTAAGAAGTCATGCTAATGAATATAAATGTGTCATGTTTATTCATCAACAGCAGCTCTAACTATTTTGGGCTTAAAGGAACACACTGTTATCATTAGTGCGTCTATGAAAGAATTTACCTGTAATTCATGCATGACAGTTCATCCCCCGAAGAGAAGCAATTATAAAGAGATCCCAGTGGGTTTTAGGTTTGCAGGTCTTAGGTCCTCCTGGGCAAATTCAGAACGAGCCTTGTCCACTGCTTTGTTTCTTAGACACTGTGCGAAAAACAGAGGCACTAAGTGAAGTCCTGAAGATCCCAGGACCTGCCCAGTGTCCCAAAAACAACGACGAAGGCCAGAAATCAAGTTACGCCTGGGTGGTTTCCCCCGTTCATAAGGTTGGCTCTGCTTGATTCTGTGCATTAAACTGTGGTATAAATGGCAGTGATTTAACAACTGTATGGGGTTTTTTTAAGTAAAATGTAGTTCAGAATGTGAAAAAGGTAATTCTGTTAACAATACAAAACTAGAATAGTGAACCAACTCAGGCCTGATGCATTCCTTTAGTAAATACTATTGCTACATACACACAGTATAATTTACACACCTGAGGATCGTCACATCGTAAGTGATATGTGTGTTTATTAACTACTTGTTATGATTGATGCCACAGCTAATATCTCTCCTTTTCTTTTCTTTCTTTCTTTCTTCCTTTCGTTCCACTTTAGATTGAAATTCCTGACCTTCCCTCAGGTACACAGCACAATGCAATATCATGTTCAGTGCAGCGATGCACTATAACGCCTGAAGGGCTGACATTTAAAAAGTGCTATTTACAATGCTGTCACATTTTAATGTTACCTTTAGCACTGAAAAGCACAGTCAACTATCCGTGGATGACAGAATAACAACTTGTATACATTTTCTCTTGCATGCTGAATAGATTACCTTTTTGCATTGATTTTTTTTTCACTGCCACCTTCAATTAAAGACGTTCTTGTCGGTACATTTGTATAAATGCTAACAAGGTAAACATTTCACCCCAGCAGCAAACAGTATATGCCAAAGCTGGAATGGTTAGATTTTATACTTAACCTTCACTGTATAAAACAGTTTCTGTGACGTGCTATGAGATGAACTTTGTTTTTTTTTTGTTTTTTTTCTCACAGATGCTGAAAATGGAAAGGATGGCATTCTTTCTCTCCTGTCAAAGAAGGATTTTGGCACTTTCAGACAATCTGTTAAAAGAGAGCATACGTGCAAACTGTTTTCAGGGAAAAAAAGCCTCCTGCACTACACGGTAGCCAGTGGTGATGCAGAGAGTGTGGCACATGTCCTGAGTCTGGGTGCTGACGTCAACTGCACAACATCCAGAGGTTACACTCCTCTTATTATTGCTGTTCTGCACAGGTCTGTATAAACAAACAATATCAAGTAAGTTCTATTAAGCGTACATAGGAGTGGAAGTCTTTTCATCTTATTCTTGGAAAAATGCAAGTGCATTTCCTAAAATGTCTACTGGTAATACAGTCTGCTAAGAATTAAAATTGTTTTCAACAGGTTTCATGACATCATCTCTTTGTTGCTGGAATATGGTGCAGCTGCCACACTGGGGGATGAGGATCACTGGACAGCCCTCCATTTTGCTACTCAGAATGGTGATGACAGGACAGTTCGTCTCCTGTTGGACAAAGGAGCTGTGGCAGATGCCAGGGAAAAAGCTGGTTGGGTGCCTCTCCACCTGGCGTGCCAGAATGGCCATGAAACAGTAGTTCGCCTGCTGCTGTCACGGTTGTCAGAAGAGGCAGTTGTAGAACGGGAGGCAAAAGGAAGGACGCCGCTCCACCTAGCCTCCACCTATGGGCATCTGAATATTGTTAAACTCCTCCTTTTCCAGGGAGCAGATCCTAACACGGCAGACAGTTCTCTCTCCACTGCTCTTCACTTTTCAGCTGAGGAAGGTCATAACAGAGTAGTCAGACAATTGGTGAAGAGCGGGGCGAATATTGACAGTGTAGACAGCAAAGGGTACACTCCACTTCACCTGGCTGCTCTGAAGGGTCATACGGGCATATGCAGGCAGCTGTTGTCAAACGGGGCCTGTCCGGACTCCCGGACCCTCCAGGACTGGACTCCCATGCACCTGGCTGCCCTAAGGGGACATGACGCTACAGTGGCCCAACTGAAAAGTCAAGGTGGTTGTGTGAATGCTGGAGGTGAAAATGGTTGGACTCCGCTCCACCTTGCCTGCCACCAGAGCGAAACAGAGGTGGTGGCTAAGCTTCTGGCAGCCAAAGCTAATCCAAACGTGACAGAGAGCAGGGAGGGATGGACCCCACTTCATGTAGCCTGTACCAGTGTCAGTTTCCCAAGTGTCCTCCACTTGATCTCACATAATGCTGATGTCAATGCACTAAACTCGGGAAATGCGACACCTTTACACCTGGCTGCGCAGCATAGCTGTCTGTCTATTGTCAAGGCTCTGCTGCTGAATGGAGCAGACAGGACTCTGCTGGACTCTTCTGGATCCACAGCTTTAAATGTGGCCCAGCGGTGTGAAAAATGGGAAATTGTGGAACTCTTGGAGAAGGGATGTTAACCATGACTCTAAGGCCCCGTTTAGACCTGCCATTAACAAGCAATTTTTGGTGATCCAATAACAAATGGCTAAACGCCTCTGTTTATACCTGATATTAGAATACATCTTCAAATGCTTCTCAGCCGATCACTTGTGATTGGATCTTACCTTCCACTCTATAAGCGAATCCAAGTATAGCCTAAAACATAACACAAACTGCCATGTTTCTTTCATATTTCATTGACTGTGCAGCTCAGAAACAACTGCCAGCTTTTAAGGTGAACTGTTTTCTTGCCTGTTACTCACTTAACGAGGTGACGTGAATCAATCAATACACCTTAGATGTGAATATGATAACTTAGATCATTTTACTTGTTTTATTGGCTGTTTTGCATGACGTACACTTTATTTGATATTACACTTTACACTTTGATTGAAGCTTAAAGTGCTTAAAATATGTACATGAACGGAGCCTCGAAAATCTATATAAATTGAAAGAGTGGCACTGCAAGAATAATGATCTTCTTTTGACTGGGAACTTCATGAAACGTCTTAAAACCTGATTATGAAAAGATGTTGAAAGCTTAATGTTAATGTTAATTGTTCTTTGTTTTACACATTTGATTTATAAAACCTCTTTTTACTTCTCAAAAACATATACTGTGTGTGTGTGCTGTTGTTATTGCTCACAAACAAGTAAACTTTTGTGTAGCTCTGCTAATACCAACCTTGCAAGTTGCCATATGAGGTCTTGCCATTTTCTAATGCCAAATTAGTTATTTTCCTGAATGAAATGACATAAAAGTCTGTGCATTTCCACTGGAGTATTGCATGGGAGTCAGCCAACACAGGAGGTCAGAATCAGGTGAAGTCATCTATAATGAACAAACATATTGGTTCTCCTCTTTGAATCACCTCGTTTGTTTCTTGGTGATGGAATTAAAAAGGCTGGGAATGAAAATACAAAAGGTCTGCTGTTATAATGACTTATAGAGGAACTCATTTCATTAAACCTGCAGACTTCATGAAGGTATTATATGATGAATAATGCGGTGTAAGTCTTGATGACAGAACAACTGGCATTTTAAATGCTTCTACTGGACTTTTCAAACTATACTATGCATATAATGCATAATGCATGGAAAATGGTAGAAGATGACTCTGATTATCAGTCATTCCCTGTGAAAAAGCATTGCCGTAGTCATTCACTGCAGTGACACACTATTTAATCTAAATTAATGTGTGGATTCAGGAGCTGTATTGACTCATATGTTCACAGGATTTTGCTCAGAACCTCATGAAACTGCAAACTCTAGCAGACGGGATGGGATTTAAATCACTGTAAATAAATGTAGCAGAGTTAAGTTGAACTCAAACTAGGCTAAGAGTTTCCAGGGGGCGAATTCAGCTTTACATATATAGTTTTCCCTGAAATGTTTAAAGCTGAGGTGTTTAATAGTTTTTTTTGGCATCACTGAACAAAAATGACCTTTAAGCACATTGTAATTCAAGGTGATTTGGACTGAGAGGAGAGAGCTGCAGAGGGAAGGTTTTTATTTTCAAATCCCCTGTTTTTGGCTTATGCAGCTTTCAGTGTGAATACATTGCTGGCCAGAGCTCGCCTGCGGTCGTCTTCCATGGTCATTTTTTTTAGGATGCCACTGTCCATGGTTGGCACCCTCTACCAACACCATCCCATTTTATCTTCCAATTTATTTTTGGACACAGTCAGGAATGAGGCACTTCTCAAAGCTGCCATATACTAAAATATGCTAAATTTATGTTGTCATATGGCCTGACAAAGTGAAGTATCTGTTGACCCTGCTCTCACTGTAATTTTCTCGCCTGAGGTTGAAAAGCAGCTATCACATTATGAAAAGAGGCTCTTTTAGAGAGGCAGTAGATGGATGATTTATAGTTGAATGTGTCATTTTTATTGCAGCATCCCATTTGGAATTTATGAGGCCTTCAATGTCTTAAAAATTGGAAGCAAACCACATTTGTGTGATTGTTATCTACAGTAACCAACCCGCAGTTTAACAGATGGGAACGACACACATCTGTGGAATCCACAGAGCTATGTCATTGTCTAACCTGTTTAACACAGTTTTTGTCCTTGTAATATTCAAATGAAATGTCTAAACAAGCAAAAATTAAACTCACTTTTCAAACAGCATTTAATCAGCTCTACCTAAATCAATGGTGCTGCCCCAACCTTTTTACACATACAGTGACACATTGGATGCCATCTATCAGCTGGTAATTGGGTTTGCAGGCGCCTAAACTAATTTTATTTTCTAATAGGGGGACAAGCAGGAAGAAGATAATGTAAGTTGCTGGTACCACAAATAACACGAGCTAAAGAAAGAGAAGAGTGGCAGTGTACCTTTTCTTTTGTTCTTTTATTTGTGGAGGCATAGTGTCATTCTATAACTTATTCAGAGTATTTATTTATGTTATGAATGAAACAGTAGTCTAGTGAAGGTCCTTAAATGCCTCATGCGCTCTCACTAATGTCTTTTACCGTACAATAATACTGTAGGCTTTTAAAATCTGTTAAACAAATTTCAAAAGAAACTTCGTAACACTTTCAACTTTGGTTCAGAATGGCTTCATGAACACAACTTGCCATGCTGCTCTTCCACCTACACAATTTACGAGGTGCGGCTGCAGGGCTCTGAAGGCCAACAAGTTCCAGAACATTTTACATACTTAATGGTATTTGCATGAGATGGACAAATGTTACCTAAGCCCAGGTACAGTTTGACAGTAGACTATAAGCGGTGTATTTGCGTGAAGACTTTAAAATGTTACAGCACTGTTAAGGTCTGTATGACATTCACAGCTCTTACTTTAATGATGTACTTAATCCCACTACTTATCTGTATATTTAGCTTCTCAGAGGAGAGCCATTACGCGCTCTCTGCAGAACCCCTCTTAACTCACAGGGTTAAACTCACCATCGAGCTGTGTCCTGTGGTGTTAAGCATCAGTCATGGCTTATGCAGCTGCGTCTCTTTACCCAGGTGTGCCACCTCACCAGGGCCAAGCAGGCATCTAGGCAGGCATCTCTGGTCCTTGCCACAGTAATTGATTGAGTGATCTACAGTATCATGTCTCCTGGGGGATGATTTTTTTCCAGAGTGATGATATGGAAAACATTTTTCGCCCCAGTCATCTCTTAGCAGCCTCTCACTCAGTAATATGCTGGTGGAAAAACAGTCTAGGCCCGTCTCACTAAATCCCCAAGGCTGCTGCTTGGTTGAGTGTAAATGACTGCTTTCACCCTTTCACCTTGATGAACTCCCATTCTGGTTACAGAGTGAAAACATTTTGGTTGGCCTTGTAAATGATGCTGCAAATTTCTTTTTAACACAACAATCCCGTCTAAGTGTCATAGTGTTCGTAGTGAATGCTAATTTGCGACACTTGTCCCTAGAAGGGCTTTTACAGAACGAGAAAAAAATAATATGTTAAATGAACGTTGAAAGTTTTGACATTAAAACATTGTGATTTACAGTATCAAAGGCCTTTTTCAAATCCAGAAACACTGGACCTACAGTATTTCCTTCATCAAGTGGATGTTTAAAATGTTCTAATAGTAAACAGGTAGCCGATTCTGTTGAGTGATTATGCCAAAAACCGAACTGTAAGGGGTGCAGATAACGGTTTGTCCCTCACATAAACTGTGTGCAAATTAAAAACCACATACTGGCATGTGGATTTTAAAATGATAATTCATTCATATTCATACTGCAAAGTAGAATTCATTCTCAACCCTATTGAACTACTGTTGCTGAATGGTCTTCTTTTCTCCTGTGCATTCTTATTATCATTTCAGCTCCCTTTGTTTGGTGTTGTCATGTTCCTGTGAAATGATTAATGGTCGATTTCAAAGCTATCTTCCTGGCACAAGCAAAACCCCCACACTCTGTAACATTACACTATTTGAACACCCTATACAGATCAGTTTGCATAGTTTGGCAGCAATGTGGCATGTACAGTACGTCCCATATTACATACATACAGTATATACACATTGTGTAGCAGAAATGACAAAGTCTTTGTGTGCTCATTTAATTATTAATGTATATCCTATTAATCTCCTCCTTTTTCCCTTTTCATAACACAGTCATCACATTGAGCTCTTTTATGGTAATTAATTAACAAATTTGGCTCCTCCTGTTTCCCTCCATAAAATCAATTTAATAACCTTAAGTGCATTAATTTAAATGAAAAGCAATCTGCTTCACAGTCTCTACATTATAATGGAGCTGTTGAGAGACACTCAGTACGTATAAATAGTACTGAATGGTCTTTTGAGTGTCTTTTAAATGTGAAAATCATCTGATGGTGTCATGAGCCACTGTGCTGATGTTAGTTGTGTTATAATAATGCATATAACAGTGTGTCTATGTACTTGTCTTCCACACCTCCTCTGTATATTTTCCCATAATGCTTTAGTCGTTTGTGCTCTGCCACTAAGGCTTTAATCAAAATGAATGGGTTTATCATTACAAAAGCAGAAGTGATAACAATTTAAAACATGCTTATGCTCTTGGCTTTTACAACATATATATATACATAAATTTATGTATAAAAATATACATAAAGAATAACTAAGATTATACAATATAACAACAGTTGGATGAGATTCAACAGTAGTCTGCATTGCATGACAAACCACCATGCTACCATGAGGAATTTAGCCTCATGGGCTCAGAAGTTCTATGGAAAACCATTGTTACTTGACACAGTCTGCTGCTGCATCCAGGAATGCAACCTGAAACTGTATTACCCAAGGAGGAAGCCTATATCAATTCTGTGCAGGAACACAGCTGAGTTCTCTGGGCCAGAGCTCGTCTCAGATGGGCCGAGAGGTGGTGGAAATGTCTGCTGTGGTCAGATGAGTACCTGTTTCAGCTTGTTTTCAGGAAAAATGGACACGGTTCTCCATGTCAATGATGAAAAAGACCATCCATACTGTTATTACACAGCGTGAGGTACAAAAGGAGCATCTGTGATGGTCTGGGGTGCATCAGTGCACACATAGCTGACCTGCATATGTGTGAAGGTGCCATTAATGAGACATATGCCATCGACATCTTTTCCTTGAAGTCTGTGGTTATTTCAGCAGGTCAGTGCCAGGCCTCATTCTTACAACAGCGTGGCTTTATAATATCAGAGTGTGTGCGCTTTACTGTCTTGCCTGCAGTCAACATCTGTCTCCTATTGAAAATGTATGGACGTCAGACAACAGCCACCATGGACTGTTGAGCGGCTGAAATCTTGAAAACAGCTACAGTGTGCTGTTCCAATTGCTCATGATAGCATGTTTAGATGAGTTAATTTTTAATCTAACCAATTCAGGAGATGTTTTGTTGAAAATGAAAAACACTTTATTTAAAATTCATGTTTTATAGGAGAAATATTCAGAAATAAATATTTTATAACAAAAAAACACTTTAAACCAACCCTAATGCAGTGATAGAACTTTGTCTATCCCCATGGGGGAAATTTGTTTACAAGGCAAGACATTTCATCACAACATCATAGAGTAACCAATAAATGTACTCATGATGTGGGTCCTTGAGATGCTGTATTTTCTGTAATAAAATAAAGAATGACGAGTAGGTGCTTTTGGGTGTAATGACTTATTATTTCTGTCTTGAAATTGTTGTGTCTCACACATAAGACACACGTCAGTGGAGAAATGCATTTTAGCAACTTTTTAGACCAAACATTTAAAAGTTTTACTCTGCAGCTTTATAGCAAAAAGATATATTGGTACTGACAAAGTGCATTAGGGATCATAATATCATAGCATCCAGTGCCTCCTTTTTCTGCCAGGAGGACTGAACCAGCAGTGAATTAAACACCACTCAGATATGTATCTGTTTCATTTCCGCTTACCTTCACCTTTTGTCCTTCAGGCTCCAGTAGAGATTATGTCCCATCTCTGGTGAATGAGAATAGTTTTCCTTCCCTGAAAGCAGCATCTCATGCCATCAGTAAATACTGCACACTTCGATCAGTTATGCTTGGCCGATTGCAAGTCATGCATGGTGTGCAGGCATGTCAAAAAGCATGCACAGATACACATTTTTGTTGTTGTTGAGATGAGAAGAGCGTTTAAAATAATGATGACTCAGGCTGCCTCGGGCCTGCTGGAACACATACCACCTCTGAGGACTGAGTTCTTACCAGGGGCCATGTTTAAGATGTGGCTGAGGAATGTGGTCTCAAAAGCAAAACGCTGCTCTTGTGCAATTACTTGCCAATTTTGAAACAAGTAAAACCATCTACAGTACCTTCGCCATGTAATAACGAAATAAACCTCCGATGGCACATCATGGTTTTTTTGTAGTATTTATACGAGTGTGGCCTCCTTCATCTTTAAACCCAAAAAGGTCACCTTTGCCATTTTCAATAAAACTGAGCCAAATCTACTGCAAAATCACCACTGAAATCCTCTTGATAGTCTTTGCAACAAAGTAGAAAATATGAATTGAGAATAGGTTATCTGTTGTGACCCTTCCGCAATCATTCACACCAGCTGTGCAGCCAGCATCTAGCAGAGAAAATGAATCAATTCATTCAATACAAGTGAAAATTAAGGTGAGTCTGGTATCTTAGATCATTGGAACGAGTCTAAACGTTTAATTAGACTAATTTCCACTGTGTAGATACAATTCATTATTAAAAATGACCCTTATAATTTTAACTAATAACTAATGTTTCGGAGCCCTGCGATGAACTGGCGACGTGTCCAGGGTGTACCCCGCCTTCGCCCAGTGTCGGCTGGGATCGGCTCCAGCCCCCCCGCGACCCTCCAGGGGATTAAGCGGCTACAGATAATGACTGACTGACTGACTGACTAAAGTTTAGGATATTGGGTATAAATACAATGCGCTTTACTGGAGTTTGTTATTTAGATTCTGTACATACTGGTTGACACAGGTTTCACTCTTTATTTTTGTAAATGGTTGTCACTTACAGACATGATTAGGTGAGACACATATAACTGTAAGTCACACATTTTTAATGAGTGTCAAGCAATATCTGTGAAGTCAGGATATTGACGTTCTCTCTTGGGTTCAGAGATAACAGTAGAGCAGGATATCTCAAACTTTGTGCTTAGGACCCTCAAAGTGCACAGTGGGCTTTAAATGCGATGAGACAAGCAACATTTCTGCTAAATCCATGTGATATTAGCTGCCTGGCTTGATATTAAATTCTAGCCTCTTGCACATACCAGTGGTATCAAAGCTGTAAGGAAATCAATATTAAATACCTGCCTTTACCTTGATTCACCTTGTGGAGAGAGCGGAAGGATCAGTAAACTGCTCCCTGACTCAATTTAACTGTGAAACAGAAAGCCATGATGGAGAAAGGCGAAAAAAGCAATAGGAAATACTATATAGTGGCCATAACACTGTGGCAATGTCACTTTGTTCTACCAATTCAAACGTGCTCTCTGAGGCGTCTCTTGGCCAAAAGTACATATTAAGAAAATGTCAAGATTTCAAACTTTATAATCCCCAAAATTTCAAACACCCAGACTCATTACCCAGAACATTATTAACACGTCGACCTCACAAAATTATACACGACTAATAAGCAAGTAACGGATAATTAATAAATCTTAAAGACTTTCATAAAGTCCCATAATTTTGGGTCATCTGGTAACACTTGTGTCATTCTGATTGTCGAGGGGAGTGAGCAGTCAAAATAAGTGGGGAGCTTGGTGTGCAGATGCAGAGAGTGGAAGATATTAAACAGGGCTAAAGTGGAGACAGAGAGGAAGCGAGAGAGAGAGGGACTCATCTCACCAAGGATGTGATTATGACCATCTGCACCAAGAGAGCTCTCCAGTCTCCCTCTTTCACCGCCGCACAATTAACAACATATCCCACTGCTCCTATACCACACACAGGATTGCACAGATTGTGTTAAGATTTAGATTGATACTCTGCCAAGGGAATAAATGATTACAAATGACTAGAGCCCATCTTCTGAGGTCTCCACTAAAAGCAGGAAAGAGCCAGGTGGAGTCAGTATGGAGGTGAGGGTAGGGGAGGAGGCTGAGCTGAATCACTCACTGAACTTCACTTCAGTCACTTGCTTTCAACATCATACTGTCATGCATATCAAATCATGTCTGTAGAATCAGAAAAGAAACAAGACATGAAGCATATCCAATCAATCCAGTCACATCCACTGCAATACTTCCCTTGTCATGTACCACTCCCCCCTGCAGGCTCACTATGAGATTAAAAGTCTTCCGTGTTTTGAAGCCATACTGTGTTCTTTTTTTTTATTAATTTTTTTTTTTTTTTTTATTTCATCTTTATGATGCAATTTTTTTTTTAACTGGTGCCACTGTGGAAGTAAGGCTACTTCTTCCTTAGCAGCATCGTGATTGACACTGCTGCACCTCTACTCAAGATGCAAAAGATTCTGTGTGAATACAGATGAACAGGTCATCACTGCTCCGCTTGATGATCAACATTATGTGACTAATTTGAAAAGTATGCCTCACATCACGTACCAATGTTTAATGCAGATGTGGTAATTCTAAGAGAGGAGACTTGGTCATGCATTGCCTTTATCTCTCATCAGGGTATTTATATTTATATTATATATATTATATTAATGAATGCTGTATATTAGTATATTTACTATATATTTACTATTACTACACAAAGTATATATCTATGTATAACTTTTTGTCTTGCTTTCTTTCTTTCTTTCTTTGAACCTCTTTTAAACACGATTATTATATAACAGTCATGATGAACATGAAGAAAATTTTAAAAGGAAATAGTGGAAGAAGCTTGAATTAATGTAATACCTTATTAACTGAGTCATAAACAATAATTAACAATAAAGACGCCAATAAAGGTGATGAATGCTTATGCTATAAATGTACTTTGTTAAATACGAATGACTCTAAATTAGATTCATAAATGCTAATATCCTGAAGTGGTTCTCAAGCTGTTGAACAGCTAATGTAACGAGCATGTATTTCAAAAAGGTCAGGAAAAGAGCTATTGTGAGAGTATCACTGGTGGCTGAATGACGATAAGAGCACAATGGTGTCTTCACTTTAAATCCTTGAATATTAACGTATGCAGACCATCTTAGTGCTTAGAGCAACGCATTGTGTGTAAAAAATTTATACAGTAACAATGGCAATTCTGAGCTTCTTTAATGCAGCCCCAGATGTCCATTGTCCTTTAAAATGACAACATGTAGCCCAGGTTCTGTACAGATAATGACAACATCTGACCTCATGTATAAAAGACTCTAAAATCCCAGTAAGGGGTCATGTTCTGTATCCACTTCATATATAAATAGGCAGCTGTCCACTAAAATGTCTGCTATAACAAATTATAAGGTCAGAATTTCATGTATTCTGTATTTCCAGCATATTTCTTTATTTGTTAGGATTTTTGAAATTGCATTTTGCTTTTGTATTTACTTTTGGCATTTCTTAAGAAACCGAGAGTTTTTTTCTCCATGTTTTCCTAAGTTATTATTGCTGTAGGCAATTCATGTGCAAATGTAGAACACACAGAAAGTAGATGAATTCCACATTCACAAATTTTCCTTGTCTGCAAATGTTTGAGGCCGTTTATCTCACTAAGCACATACAGTAACCTTAAGGGCTTGGCCAGAGAGTAAATGCTGTTGGTTAATGGCCCAGCAGTAATCACATTTAACGATTACTGCTTGGTATTTTAGAACATTTTAATAATTCACCAAAGTTAACACGGCATAGTTGATTAAGAGTTTTGCTATTGTTGAACATGCAGTGCACCTCTACTTGAACTCTCCTCCAACCTCAGGGACTATTTTTGGACAGGCTTGTCACCATGCTCAGCATAGGGACTGTACAGAGCTGACAAGGAAAACACCCACTGGAGAATGAAAAGGAAAGAGAAGGGAAAGACAGACACTGAGGAAGCTTCTCCTTAGGGACTCTTTGTTTGCTGTACAATCTTTCTGCTTGTGCAGCTGACTGCCAAAGGTTATCAAGTTTGTTATCAATATAACCTTGTATTTTCCTGAGATATACAGAAGATTATATACCTTGTCTTCTTGTATAACTTTTATTGTGACTGAACAACCAGTCCTGCCTTTACATCTATTGATCCATAGTTGATGGTGGTAATGCACAAATTATATAATGCACAAACAATCATAGATATGCATGTATGTAACAATTCATATTTTAAAGGACCAGTATCTAACATTAAAGGGGCTATATAGCAGCGATGGAAAGTATTTATATATATGTTTTCTGGAGTCAAGTAAAAGCTGGGTCTCTGATAACAGCAAGAGGTGAGGTCGACACGAACAAAGCCAGTCCTCATATAGAGGCCAGGTAAAAAATTATATGGATAAACTTCTGGTGCCTGTCATGTAATGTGCTGCCAATCAATTTGTTAACTTCTACAAGTTTAATTTAACCCTTGCGTTGTCTTTACTTTTGAGATCCTCTGGTCGACCTC
>JAPQRN010000006.1:16340073-16364977 GCA_037367275.1 Coranthus polyacanthus | reverse complement strand
AAAGTCATCCAATCACATAAACACAAGAAAATATGAATTATTCTGATTGGTTCTGGGGCACGAATATTTGCGCCCTGCTGTGATTCTTTAATCCTCCAATGAGAGCACCGCCTCGTGTCACCTGTTCACCCAAAAGTTTTAGGACTTAAATAAATGATGACTTGAACTACAGGATACAGGACTAGGCATAATATACCTAATCTAAGCATTTCAGAGACATTTTTGCATAAATTAATATGTTTAATATTATGTTCTTCTCCAAGTAGTTTTAGGTGGGGCGGTGCTTTTTATAGTTTTTTGCTTCTTTATGTTGAAGAAAGGGTCACCATAGTCTCTCTTACCTGCTTGGAAAGTGGTTGGTTGTAAACTGCAACCTCACCATTAAATGCCACTAAATCCCACACACGTATCCTTTAAAACATTTTAAAATATTTGGTTCCTAAATGAAAAATGAAAAAAACTATATTTTAAGCCTTATGGATGCACACAGTGAATGGCAACATGACCTTTGTTATGAAAACTCCGTCGAGCACCTTTAAGAGAAAGGCCAGAGACTGACTGGAACGAGAGTGTGGATGTGCCAGTCTCAAATTATGTGCTTGTTTTGTCAGAGGCACTGAAGTGAAATCAGGCTTCAGAGTGTCAGTGATGAGAGTTATAGGGGACTGCACAAGGAGTGACGCTTGGGGCAGGTTGGCTAGCAGATTTCCCTTGATGTAATCAGAAATTCAATCAGAAGCATGCTACCCTGCAGCAACAACGTTAAAGACGGATCAAAACTGCAGACTATGGCAAATAGAGAATACAAAACAAAAATAATTTTAACATCTGTTCTCTTGTCTTAATAGCTAAAGTAGTATGGACAAATAAGCTTATTTCTCAGTTGTTTTTCTGCATGTATGTGGTATGTGAGCCTTGCAGCACTGCGTTTATGTGAGCCAACATTTAAGTATTCATGAATTCAGATGTGATTCTGACATCAGTTCTCCAGTGTATTTATCACTGATCCTAATTTTAGATAACTGAAAGAAACATGGTTAAAGTGCAATAGTAAAAACAACCAGTTACAAGTTAATGTTAGATCAATTAAAATTAATATGCCAAAAATAAACACAATAATAATAGTAATAGTATTTACAAACTGTTAACCAGTAGAGATGCTGATTAAAATGATTCAGTAGCTATTATAATGACAGGACCAGTGCCAACATACAGTATGTGTCAGATATGATTGGTGCTGGTCCAGTAGGTTGGTATGGGGGATTTTCCCAAAGGATTTTCTAATGGGAATACTATATATACATGTGTCACACAAGACATGAGAGATTCACATGCACCAGAGAGAATACACAAGCACTGAATCATATCTGATACAGACACATAAACCAATCTGTAAGAAGGTTGTGTATAACTGCTTTCTCTCATACCATATCCTTTTTACACAGAGTTTTTTTTTTGTTTTTCAGATAATTAAGAGTTGCATCACCTATATCAGCATCCACTGTGAATGAGACACATGATCTGTTTTTCACTGCCTGTGCTGGTAAATTTCTTTCTTTGCTCTCAACCTGTATCCTCTTCCATGTGGGCTCTTCCATAACATCTTCTCCCTGCCTGGGGTCAAACAGAATCCAGATGTCCTCGGAGATGGCACAAGTCCATTAAGCTGTGTCGCCAAGTACATCACATCAGTCCACCACTGCCTGAAGGGACTCAGTGAAACTGACAAATCACACTCTTCTGATTCTGCTGTTGTACTACTAAGAACATAAAGGACTAAAGGAAATTAAATCATATTAGGAACCTGAGCCTGAATCAAGATTTGCAACAGTCTGTGATCTTTGGGAGAAAACTGTAGTTGCTGAGCGATCCTTATACACTTGGAGTTTAGGAATCTTTTCAGAAAAAAACAAATGAAATGATCTTAAGCACTACATATGATGCCAGGTCAACTTAAGCACCGGCACTCATTTTAATAATAATATAATGACAGCAATAATAATATCCATTGATGGAAGTGGTACTACAGTGTAAGAATTACTTTGTTGCAATTTGCTGATTAGATCATAAGAAAATTGAGAAGCAAATACTTTTATTACTGACTCATTGTTCTACTAATTTTCATGCAAAATTGTTAACAAGCTGTAGCCTTTGCTTGCAGGTTGCACCTTCTAAAATGTAAGGATTTAATTATTTTCTTAGATGATAGACTCCGTACCTTTAAGTTCTGGATTTCTGGTAACAAAAACAAAACAAAAAAGAAAAATCTGATATAACTTTGGCCTGAGGGATATTTTAATAGGCTTTTTGATTTAAATATACCGTCATAAAGATTGATGTTATTCTACAATGTAATTCATGACATTATCTACATGTGAAAGGCTGCAGTTCACAGCACAACAAAGGTGGCATCCAGTACATGTCTATGTTAAGCTTAAAATCGATTCATGTAATTTATACAATTGTGTTTATTTACAAAAAATACACTTAAAAGGTTAACTACTTATATTTTTGAGTTTATATAGATAGTATTTTCATAAAGCAGCAATAATAACTAATAGCTATAATATCTTGCTGAATCTGCCTCTGTGGTGCACATTTACCTCAGTATAAACATAAAGATTGGTCACATGGGACTCGGGAACAGGAAGCAGCGTTCTTGTAATCAGAAGGGTTGATGCTAGAATGGATTGCACGGACAGTGATTCGTTTGTGATTGATTGTGTCCAACCCAAGGCCCTAGATAAATGAAAATATTAGACAATTAAAAAGACAATATAAGAGCTGAGCGCAGATGGAAAAATTCCCAACTTGAAGTCTTCTACATATGAAGGAGCTATTATCAGAATTTAATTCACGGGTAAAGAATGAGAGACTCGCCTCCTTTTCCAATCTGATTGCTACAAAGGAGCACAATCCAAGATTTCTTTTCAAGACCATTAACAATCTGGTAAACCCTGCACCAGCTGCTGTTCGTGCCACTTCTGTGGAGCACTGTGAAAAGTTTTTAAATTATGTTGTTACAAAAATAGAAAATATGAAATCATCAATTACCCCTCCTGTGTCACTAGTACCTGTAGTGGAGCCCTTGTCCTCCGGCACACTGTTGGACAAGTTTACGCCCATTACTCCTCAGGACTTGGCTGACATTGTATCCGGGATTAATCATGTAACTTGTCAACTTGATGTTCTTCCCTCCAAGTTATTCAAGAATGTTTTTGAAGTCATTGCTCTGTGGATCCTTAATATTGTGAATGAGTCGCTTCTATCTGGCCTGGTCCCGGACTACTTCAAACCTATTCAACCTCACTCCCGACACTCCCTCAAAATTACCATCCTATATCCAAATTACATGTGATTTTCAGAACACTGGAAGGAAATCATTTATTTGACAAATTCCAGTCTGGTTTTGGAAAAAATTGATTCTACTTAACAGACAAGGCCTGGGTGGGTCTTGGAAAAACAGCTCTTAAATAGCTTTCATCATATTTATTATAGTATTCAGAGTCACTATCAACAACTTCTCCTCTTCAACTGCTCCCATGTCACGTGGGGTCCCACAAGGGTCAGTCCACGGCCCTATCCTGTTCACCCTGTATCTGTTACCCCTTGGTCATCTTATTCAACATTTTACCACTGTGTCATACCACTGTTACACAGATGACTCTCAGTTATATGTCTCCTTCAGCAACGAAAATTGTCACAATTTGGACTCATTGCATTGCTGCCAACAAGGACTGGATGGCTTCCAACTTCCTACAACTGAACACAGATAACACTGAAGTCATGGTTATTGGTCCTGAACATATTTCCAACAGTGTCATCCCACATCTTGTTCACTAACAACTAAACAGTCAGCTAGAAATTTGGGAATTATTTTTGATCAAAACCTCAGTTTCATCCAGCAGATTAAATGCCTCACTCAATCCTGTTATATACAAATAAGAAAAACTGCATGAGTAAAACCAATGCTCCCCAGAAATGCTGTTGAACAGCTCATCCATTGTTTCATTTCCTCTTGCTTAGATTACTGTAATTCACTATTCACATGCCTTAATGATGAAGCAGTTGCCCGTTTACAAATGGTCCATAACTTCTCACAAACACCCACCGTAGAGAACATATCACCCCAGTCCTGGTTAAACAACACTGGCTCCCCGTCTGCCACAGAATTCACTTAAAGATTTTATCGATCGCTTTTAAATCACTTCATGGCCTGGCTCCGCTGTATATCTCAGAACTTCTTACCCCCTATTCTAACCTATGCCTGCTCAAATCTACAAATCAGATGCTCTTAGAAGTTCCACAATCCAGACTGAAAACTAAAGGGGACTGTGCTTTTGCCATTCTATCAACACTGCCAACACTGTGGAACAAACTCCCCCTCAGTATCAGCTCAGTGGAGTCAATGCTTCATTTTAAAAAGCTTTAAAAACACGCCTCTACAAACTAGCATTTTCATAATTATTTTATCGTGTGTAATTACATTTGTAACGTTGCTTCTTTTATTCTGCACCTTGTCTCTGTCTTCTCTTTCTTACTGTACTGCATCTGTTTTATCCTTGTTGCTTTTACAGCATTTTTATTATGTTTTAATTGTTGCTGTTCTTATATTGTGTGGGATTTTATTTTGTAAAGCACCTTGTAACTATGGTTTTGAAATAGAAATAAAGTTTATTAGTATTATTATTATTATGCCAAAGAACTTCTGTTGACAAGAACTGAAAGCTATATATAGAAATATATTGGAACAAGATAGAAATATACTGTTCCACTGCAGCTGAATTGTGCAGCAACAGAGCCACTTTTCTGCCATTTTTGACTGAAAGCAGTTCTCAAAAAGCACCACAGATTTGTGTTTTTCCTTTTTAAATGTGAAAAAATGCTGCTTTTCCTTTCAGTCATTTTGATAATTTGGAGGTCTGGGCTGTTGGCTGGACAGCACTGTGAGGGAGTCCTTTCGAGACTAGGCTCTGAGACTATTTACTGAAATAGTACAAATCCTTCCTTTTAGGTGGTATAGAGGTACAATTCTGTTTTCAACCAGGGCTGTAAACCACCATTCAGAGGTTGGTGAAACTTATTTAGGCTCCCTGTCAGCAAAACAGCAGAACAAAACATCGCCATGTCCTCAGCTGAACAGTCTGTTAACACTATATGGATATTTAGCCAACATTTATGTCCATTAAAGAGTTTTACAAATGGGTAACATATTACAATCTGAAGAAGCTAGACTTCTCTGTGTGTATTGTCATAGTCTACGGCGGATTTTCATACTGCTTCATCAACATTGAGTGTGTTAAAGCGAGATGCTAATGCGCTACGTTACCAGTATTAATCATAGACTATACAAAAAATGGACATCACAACAGCATTTTCTCCAATTGTGTAAAAATGAAGCCAAAATCCAGCAGTCATTGGAGTTGCCATGTTGCCTGTTTGACGTAATGTTAAGCTAGTGACGTTCTCAACCCTTCTGACCACGCTCACTCTGGAAACAGGAAGTGTACTGTTACATACCATTGGCACAGTGTATGCTACACCATCAATCTTTGGCTCCACCATGGATGCATTAGGAAAAATGGATACGGTGCCACCACTCGCAGCTGTCAACAGTTCCTCCAGTGGTCACTCGTGGGACCACAGCAAGTATTTTCTCCATAGAGCACAATGATAAAAGAGACGTCTGTAAAATTGCTGACAGGACACCTACAACTGCAAAAAGGCTCAGAGATTTCTGAACGCCCCAAAATGAGATTTTACAATCTATGCCATTACAGCAATGTACTTTCTGAGCGGCCATTGGTCAGAACAGGCAGGTTGCGGGTGGGGGCAGTGGGTGAAATGTTGACCTAGTCCTAGTCTGCATTTGCCATGAGCTGCATAACGCGGGAGTCCAGGAATCCAGTTTTAATAATGCATCCATGAGCTGCACAGTAAAGACACATTACATTAAGAGTTAATCCATCTCCATCCTGCTGTTTCTTTTTATCAGGAGTAATCCACCTACAACGAACCAACACAATATACACATGGAAGTTTTAATTTTTCTTCCTCTGTCTCAAAAACAAAATGACCTTTCTGTATAAGAAAATGTTAGTTTCTCAGAAAACACCTACACACCTGTTGGGTAACATATATAGCAAGCAAACCTCATTTTTTCAGCTGTATAACAATTATACCACAGTACACAGTTGGTGATATTCCTTACATTTGATATTAATTTATTGAAAAAACACCACATCTTGATGTATTGCTGTAACTGTAATTTTATTTTTACCAAGTTAACCCATTTTTACTCAGCAAAGGCCCCAGGGAGCTGCTTCAGGGGTTGCAAAACATCCACATGATTATACCTGGAAGCTGCAAAGTCCACATACAGGCCATTAGTTTGCCACTGAAACAAGTCTGCTGCAGCGTAGCTCAGAGTTGCTTCCAGTAAACAACATTACTCAAACTGCAAAGCAATCCTGGGAATAAGAGAAAGAGACTGCTGAATGATGAAGTCATTTACGAGTGTATCTGTATACACAGCAAACACTGATATTCATGTGGCACGTTACAGTGTCTTCATTTATTGGACATCTTTTGTATTTTTTGTTAAACATACATTTCATGAGAAGTCAAGTAAAGGAGCAGTGTAGCATGCATCACATTTCCATTGCAGGCATATAATCACAGTTAATATGTTAAGAAAACTATGTACAGTAAATAATAATAATAATAATAATAATGATGATGATGATACTAATAATACAACATAATAATAATTCAATTTATAAAATTGCAAATATGTGGACATTGGCATAGCCACATTATACAGCAAATAAATTGTCTGTTGTCTTTAACACACATTCCAATCAGTAATAGATGTGAAGATTAAGAGCTTGTATCAATTTTGATGCTGCAATGAACACTGACTTGATATCTATAAGATTTGCAATAAATTTCCATTATCAAAACAGAGAACACACACACACAATAAATAGCAGTTTGCAGATTGTATGTGTGTGGTATACACAAATGGCTCCTTAGGTGACAAGCACAATGAGTTTAGAGAACAATGTTACATTTTTCTTTTCTCAATGAAACAGATCATTGTTACAGACATTTCTTGTTTTACATTCAGTGACTTGGAGAACATGACTCCACAAACAATTCACATATAGAGCCAATATGCCTTTCAATAAGACACTGTCAGTTTTTCAGTCACTTTAGCTCCATAGCTTTAAAAAGCAGATAGTAGTTTCGCCCTCTGTGGTGCGTTTTCCTTAACAGGATGAGGTATTTACCAGAAGAGATGCTTTTATTCATCACTCCTCCCTCAGTCTGATCAGACATGTAGACGAGTGATGCTGCAGTTTAACAGTGCAAGATCTTAATGAATGCCTTTCTGAACTCAACATTAAAGGTGGTGTATATAATAGGATTTACAGCACTATTCACATAGCCCAGCCAGGTGAAAGCATTATACATCTCAGCGGGAACCTTGCATTTAGTGCAGTGGGTGTTCAAGATATGTGTAATGAAAAATGGCAGCCAGCATATGATGAATACACCTGAGGAGATACGGGAGAAAGTGAAGCATTAGTGAAGAACAGAAAATCAGGAACGTGAAGGCAAAGTAGGCTCCAATATGGGTGACAAATGCTGGAGTTGGACACTAAAATACTAGTATCAGAATGATTTCTTTCAGTTGCATCACTGGCTGTCTCTGTCTTTAGATGAAATACAAACACATGCAGAGGCAGCCCAGGAACTAAGAGGGCTGGCAACTTGTGTGAAAGAAGAGCAATTTTCTACATTGTACATTATAGAATTAGATTGTGGTAAACAAATATTTATTTTTGACAAGTTCCCCCCTCGGGTCTGATGTTGTTATTGCTGCCTGTTCATTTGTATGTGCAAAATTAATAACCAAAACGTGTTTATTTTACTTGGTAATGGAAATACTTCTCAGAATGGCAGTTCCACATAAAACAGCATTTCATTAACCAACTCACCAAGGACAATGGCTAACATCTGAGTGGCTTTCTTCTCCTTCTGCTGAGAGATCTTCCTCTTGCTCATGGTTTTCACAGAGGTCTGAGTCTTGCCATTAGGTAAAGCCTGTGTCTGGAAGGCTTTGACAACAACAGGTGCTGGATCTACCAGGGCCTCCTTGGTAGGATCTCCGTTCTTTTCTGTTTTCTGGCCCTCATCAGGTGGTGTGGGTGGTGTGGCGGTGGGGCTATCATTGGCTTTGTTGGGCATCAGTTGCTGGTGGCTGGTGGCTGGAGTGTCTCCGAGAGCACACTGTGGCTGCTGCTTCTGTTTCTGGCTACTGCCGCTGTTGTTCAGGTCATCCAGCTCCAGATCTTCACCCTCATTGACAACTTCTTTAATAAATATCTGAACAACGTAAAACAGAAAAAACAAGGATTCAAATGGTCATTTTTCATTTAGTTTTTTGTCAAATGTCAAACACTTCAAGGTTCAATATGGAAGTTTGTGTTGGAGTCTGTTTTGTGTTGTGCTGGGAGCCAGTTGTTTGTTTATGTTAGATAACTCAAATTCTAAGCTAACAATGATTGTGGATTGGCCAATCTGCGATCGGCATGGTTTCACATCACATTTAGTATCACATTAGCTCACTTGGAATTTCAGCAAAGGTGATACTCAAAAAGTACCTGATGGTACCTGCTATGAAATAATGGGAATGCCAAGTTGTGGCAAGTTGAGCTTGTACCGTCAGTGGAAAAGCGGCAGAGCAACACTACATACCATTAGCTAGGAGTTGTCAAAAGTCAACAAACGACCGGCTTTATCATATAAATGATCATATTATTATTTTTTTTTATCTCCTTTTGCTTTTCATAGCGCACTATCCAAGTGGAAAGGTGTCTGAGTTAAATTGATGCCATTTTCCTAAATCTTACATAGGCAGAAAAGTTTCAAACAATTAGGCTTTTTAGAAAAAAGAGTAACAACAGATTGAAAAACGCACCACTTTCTTCTTGTTGACAGGAAAACTCCCATTAGATTTAACAATCATCGTGCACAACCTCACATCCTCTGGATGAGTGCACTTATCCTGAAATGAAAACAGCTGTGTCAGGCAAGGAGAGGGTACAATGTCAAAACACAACTGGCAAAAGGCTGCCGAAGCACAGGTTTCACGGCATACTGGGTCACATAAGGATACTGTGCATCAAGCTCTGACACAGAAAGGCTGTTTAGCAAGAATCTGATGCTGCAGCTTCATGGGCAGGTGATAATTCATTCATTAACTGGACAGTGTCATAAATTGTGTGCAAAGATTATTTCACCAAGATGAAAAAAGCCCATCCAACATTAACAGTGTATTACATTTTTAGTCTATAGTAATTATGTTGTTAATCTGTCAATATGCCGCTGTATAATAGCTTCACATCTCATTAAACAATGCAGTAGTTATGAACATTTCCCTGCCCTCTTTCTGCTTCTCTCACACTCACACAGGCCCCAACCATGCATAAACATGAGCAATGCAATGCACTGGATCAAATGCATTACTTGAGTTCCTGTGTCGGGCCCATTGAGCTTCACTGTGTCAGTAAAATCAATAACAGGGGAGGCAATAGGTAATTTAAGGGTCATCATAATTAGTGCACCATGATGGCTTTTGACACTGAAACATGCCCAAAGCCTTCAAGTAAATGTAAGATTATAATGAAATTGTTATAGCGAATTTCCTCTACATACAAGACAAAAAAACTCTGAAATGCTTTAGGAGTAACTGAACGTTGCCCTTTCGATCGTGCTCTTTGAATGTTATCCATTGTGTGTGTGTGTGTGTTATTTTTTTAAAGAAAATCAATCCTCTTCTTGTCTGGGTTTTTACGTATGTTATTACATAACACAATGCCCGTCCATAAAACAATCAAGTATAATTAGCTTGAAAAAAAAAAAGACCATGCTTATGCTGTTGTTTTTTTTTCAGACTGGTTAGACATAAACTCATAAGCTCTGATATAAAAAACATATAAATCAATTTCATTTTTATGCGGTAGCCATAAAAGTGTCTGTTATAAAGAACAGCCACAGTAGCCACATTGCTTTACAGCTTACCTTTAGTGAAGTGGCCACATCAGGCTCAGCAGCTTGACAAACTCGCTGCTTTGGTTTTGTGTTTACACGTTTTCTGCGTTTCCTCAGGACTACGTAGATTTGCACATAAACCAGCAGAGTAATGATGAAGGGAACATAGAAGGACACAATGGAAGAGTACACCACGAAGGCTGGATTGGCGATCACACAGAGAGACTCATCACGAGTAGCTGTGGAAATAAGCAAAAGCTGAATGAATGCCAGACTGTATGTTCAGTTGCATCCACAACTGATCTTTGTGTTTTGTTCGCTGTGACTTTTGGGGGCGTTATTTCAACATTAATTCTCAGCTAAGAAACAAAAGTCATGCTTTGCTTTTGGAAATGCATTTAAGAATGTAACCACTCCTCGCCTCGTCTCACTTAGAGATCATTGGCACATTTCTTTTGTCCCCTCCCATTCACTTGGACCATTGAATTTTTTTTTTTCCATTCAGAACTCTTAGCTTATCCAGACTATCATCTATCTGGTGCCAAATGTAGAGATCACCTCACATCAGTTCCAGACTCTCTGCAGTAGCTTATTAATTTTAGATTTCACTGATGTACTCTGAAGCCAAATCAAATTATCCCTAACCTACATCACTCACAGTTTAACTCCCTTCACACACGGTTGATACTCGTAGGACAAAGCTATCTAGAACTTCTGGATTTAAAACTGAAATGACCTAAATTAAGTTTAAACCCAAAAGGCAGCATTCAATTAGGACTATGTGTATATCCTTCTTCCATTTCTATTACAAATAAACAGAAAGAAAACAGAAATATTTCAATCTTGGCTTGTATTAATGTAATATTTGTGGTTTGTGTTTTACAGAAAGCCCTACGCCACTTAAATAGTTTCTGCTGCTATAGGCCCTATTTCCTACAGCTTAAAAAAAAAACCTTGTGGAGTTCAGAAATCCAGCAGATACAAAGTACATCAAGGCACTCAGAAGGATCAAGTGGATCTTCAAAGAGACAACAGACAAACCACCGGAGCTGGTCAGCACCAAGTCAGCGCCCTCTAAAAAGCCCTTAATCGAAAACCTAGCTTTAACTGTAATCCACTCAAAGCCTCTGTTCTGTGGAATAAGAAACTTGGAGGGCCAGTGGAAGCTAAAAGTAGTTACGTTTTACTATAAAGTAATGGATAAGCTTTAAAACTGAGGACCATTTAAAACATTAGTGAACTAACCATTCAAAATTAATTAGCATTTAGAAAGTGCAGTACACTATTTACTATATATTTTTGTATTATAAGGTAATGCCAGAGACACTAGAGATGCACTGCTTTCACTCTTACCTGTGTTATTTAGGCCAAACAACAGGGGACATGATATGGCGAAAGACAATACCCACACCACAGAGATCATTACTGTGACCCTTCTCCTGGAGCTGTAGCGAGTGTTGTATAGCATTGGCATCGCAACTGCTGTGTAACTAGGGATGAAGAATAAAAATAAAATCAATACACGAACATGACAAATTGCTCCCAGACAACAACACAACATCAAAAATAACTGACCTTAACAAAAATGTCATGCACATTTACAGTAAGTTGAATTTAAGTTTGATGTGATGATCTGTAGTGCTCGTTTTTCTTTTTTCTGTTTCTAGATTTCTTTTTCACCACTGAACAATTTAAAGGACAATCCAGAACAACAATTGGTGAAAGCAAGAACCGTTCCCACTCATCATTGATCAGACAATTTTTGCTGATGGACAAGAACTTTCGAAAAAGCTTTGTGCTGTGGGTTTCAGTTTGCATCAAGATTAAGTTTTTCTTCCCTCTTGCATTCATTGATTCCTGTGTAATTTGGTTTAAAATGATTTAGACATAAACACTAATCAGTAAGAATTTCAAGTGGCTATTGTGGATGCAGTTAGTTTATAAAAACACATTGGGACCATAGAATAGTAGAATAGAAAATTCCATCTATGATCTGTGACTCGTAATGTGATGAATATATTAATGCCTTTCATTCACATTTCAGTAGCTATGGATGAAAGCAAGGATGTGATATACAGTGTGTGACACAAATGGCAGTGTTCTAACTATGGGGATGTTAACATTTGCTACATCACGTGTTCTCAAAAACCCAATGTACATGTATATCCTGGTTTTTAATATATATTTGTTAAATTTACTGCAACTTACTGTAGAGAGTTGTTCATGACAACAGACTAAACAGACTTTTGTTTTTTTCGCGCAGTATATTCAGAACTGCATCATTACAGTGTGTAAGCATGTAAGCACAAACTGACTGCATCCCCTTGTAACAGTTCAGTTAATTATCGTCAGTGCACAAAAAAAAATTGACACATATTGTATTTTATTTCACGTTTCTTATGTTGGAGCCTGACTGCTCTGACATGCACTGACTCACTGAAAACACAATGATAAGGAAGTGCCTTCTGCCTCGACTTAAAAAGAGCCTGCCAATTGGCAACATAATTGTAGTTCTCTAAATCGCATTTTGAATATGTATATTCATATCACAGTCTCATGCCGATAGTCTTCTCCTCATAGAGAGCATACACGTAGCTTTTTCATTGGTCATTGTTGGAATTAGCATATTCATAATTTTGACAACAAAGTGACTTTTGAAGTTTAGTTATCCACATTCACATGTATTCTTTGTAAACCTTAACTGAATGCATGCAGATTCACTCCATGTTACTGAATACAAAGTGGGCAGAAAAAAAACAATCCCTTGATGTATAAATTAAAAGCTGCCTGCAGCTGCTGAATTTAAAAAAAACGAAACAGATTTGTCTTCAGCTCTCCCCCGATCTTTTAGAACAGTGTGTCGTATGGTTGGATGCTGAAAAGTACTTAACCCAGAGAAAGTGATTCTTGATACTATCATACTGTCAATGATAAGCGTTTGCAAATACACAAGCAAGAACAAGTCATATAGATAAAATCTAAATGTAAATTTTGATGTCATTCCTTTCTGCTGTGCTTGCAACATCCATTTCCGATGCAACACAAAACAATCCAGCCTGAGATTATTCACAATGATGCTGTTTTTGCTACATATGACATTTGTACATTAATTCAATCATTTCGATAAGAGTTTCAAATTGTGTCCCTGGTATGACCATGGTGCTAATTTGTTTTGCATGTGAGTTTAAGATGAAAATGCAGCCAAGCAGAAAATCATGTAAAATTAAACATGACAGAGTTTGTCAACATGAAAATATGGGAAATGTTATGTCCTTGGTTTTTCCCTCACACTGTCTGGTTGTTAATATTACATGACCACTTCATTCAGTCCCCTGAAAGCTCAAAGCTCAATTGCATCTTTTTATTGCAATATTTGTTAGAATTATTGTATTTTAACAAAGGTCAGAATCTTCTTTTCTGAAAAATACATTAGTGCACAGCTTTGCCATTTCCCTACACGTCTGTTTTACAGAAGTTCATTACTTTATGTATGTATGTATGTATGTATCTAAGTTTTTCATTTACAGAACTGCTGCAATTTGTCATATTGAGATCTTTATATTTGTACTTTTGGAACATCTGGTGGCTAGTAATAAGCACTGGTGCTGCACCACCATCGACATTAAAATCAGAGTGTTATGTATGGTCTGAAATCCAATGCCTGGAAACAACATTTAGTGTGTAAATAGGCATGTGGACTTTGATGGTCATGTACCTAAAGTAACCATTTCTCCTCTGTTATTCAAAAGGTAAAGATTTCCTTTAAAAATCGAAGCAGGAAGCATGATAGGCAGGACTGAACAATCTGTGCAGTGACGGACTCACCGATCAATGCTGATGGCACAGAGATTGAGAATGCTGGCTGTACACATCATGACATCCAGCGTGACAAAGATGTCACAGTGGATCTTGCTAAAGCGCCACTCTCCCACTACCTAGAAGAGAAAAACATCAACAAATGGCAGTTTACAGCATCCGCCAACAGAACAAAGCCTACACTTGTCCAGAAAAAAGCACCTGTTTTCAGATATGATGCGTTTTCATTTGACAACAAAAAGCCATCTTGACAGTCAAACTGTATATATTTTTCAAACTATTTCCAATTCAGTTACAGAAATCAGGGGGCAATAAAGAGAAGAAATGAACCACAAACATATGGAAATGAGTAAACATAAAGTAATCCAAAGAATCTTGCATTTTTTTTGGTGTGTGATGGGAAACGGATTGAACAGGCTTGGGTTGTCCCATATGAATAGATGAACTGTGAGTGAAATGCGATGCGAAAGCTATTTATGATGTAAAGAGAATATTGCACTTGACACGAGCAACATTGACTGAGGAATTATTATAACCCGGTGATTATTTAATCATGACTTCATGTCTCTTTACATCTTTATGAATTAAACATTAAATTATCACAAAAACTACAGGCAACCTAGTGACATAATTATCCTGTAGCATGCATGTCAGATGACAGCCCCAGGTGGCTTTCATTGAAGGGTGTGATCGAAACTGATTTATATTCACACCTCCTCTGCTCTTTATTACATGATCAAAGCCTCTGATGAATTGAGCACCATCAGTGATGCTGTGACAGGCCTGAGTTGTCCAGTATCCGCTATGGACGCAACGACCTGCTTCAACTCACAGCTCAGGGAAGTGTAAGACAATGTTTGTGTCTGGGTGTGTGCACTGATTAATCTTTGTCCCTAGATCATATGTGTGAAATTAAGAGTCAGTTTAAAGAGCTGGATGCTGTTTGCTGGTGTCTACAACACTAACGGTGATTGTAGAGTGATCTGACAGCCTAGTGAGTAACCTGGTGCAGCCTCTTCTCTCTCCTCCTCTTTTGCATTTTTCCAACATTTTGCACCTGAAGTTTGCATCATGAAGTCACAGCAAAAAATAAGCCACAACTGGTGATGATATAATTTTCTCATTATTTTCATTGCTGTTTTGCCCTGTCCAACCCTCCATCATTATAACGTTAGACTGTGCATACCATATCATAATTCAGAATGGATCAGCATTCTGATTTAATTTGCAAAAAGTGTTTGAAAATGCAGTTTTAGAGGTTGGGGAATTGAGGAAGTGGTTAGAAAGAGCAATTTAAGATGTCACTTAAAATCAAGGCGCAATGGATCTAACATACCTGAAACTAAATAGGCCAATTTAAGAAGGAATTTTCATGCAAAGCTATCAGAGAAAGTGGTACTTTCTAGATTATTTTCTCTCAGTTTGCCCATTTATAGTGGAGGAGTTAAGTAGTTTCTTGAGTAGTTTACTGGTAAAATATTGAATGGTTTTGTAGTTCTGCTCTACGAAATACAAAGTGGATGGACAACAGGCAAAATAGCAAAAGGCACCACGTCAACACATTCATTTGCGTTTATGCTAGTGCCCCCTTGCAGTTCACAGGCTGCAAAGTAGCAAAAGGCACCACCCCAGCACATAACAATAAACTGTAGCAAGTTTGGTGGAAAAATCTAAAGTACAAGTTTTAAACAAACTCTAAACCTTAAGTCAAGCATGATGTGCCAGCCATGTGTTCTTTAAATCAGTCACACTTGGCAGAGTGCAAAAAATAGAACAGGAATGCGTAATTAATGCTAATTTAGCATTTAATAATAAAGGGCAAGTTGAATGCCCTGCCCACACTGTGACTAAGCTCTCATGGTAATTCATGCTGATATACACACTATTAATGAACTCAGTCACAGCTGTTTTCCATAGCTTCATGCATAAACCACAAAGATAAAGCATGTATTAGATTAAAAGTGACTGTAAGATCAAGAAGAAGCTACTGATACTGTTAAGTTTGTTTGTTATTTTGTTTTGTCCTTACCTGAAAATACGCATAACAGAAAATATATTATGGATATATACCGTATTTACCACGACTTCACCAAAGTTGTTGAGGGTGTGAGTGTCAGGGGATCAAATATTCATTTGACATGACACAACCCAACCTGCGCCAACCCTCATCCCACAAAAAACATGGTTAAAAAAACATTATGAAACTGCACATTGATCCTTTAAGAGCTTTCACATACTGTATCCTGTTTCATGTAGTTTGCCTTATCCAGCATCAGGAAAACAGCACTGTTGATGATGTTTTATTTTTTAATCTCCTGATTGAACACCCTCATCTTCTTGCTGATCAGACAGTTCTGTTGAATTTGCAGAGGTTTTAGTTTGTTTCTAGGTTGGACAAGTTTACATAAATGCTGTCAGTGCATCTGGTGAAGCAGTTCACTCCTTCAAAATGTGACACATGGTCTAATAACTAGAGATTTTTGCAGCTTGTTCATGTAAATCAAATAGGCTCATTGTCACTGTTTGATTAATGTTTTCTCTTTTCATTTCACTATCTTTTTTTTTAAGTTGCAGCTAAACTCAGTTTATCAATTATATAAATAGTACAACCATACTGCAATCATCAGAAAATATTTTTAATCCAAGACAGCTGAGTAGCAAATACTTATATTCAATTATATACATTTTAAATTATCTAGTTAAGAACGATTTATGAAATTACAGAATTTTTCAATTATAAGTTGTGATACCACAACAACAATACAACAAAACCTTGTCCCTCCACTGCTGAAAAAACAGAGACTTAATGAGAAATGATAGAATGAAAGTCAGAAAGAACAATGATGGCAGACGTTATGGCAATTATTTGTTGACAAATTAATGAAATGATTAATTGGGTGGCACAGTGGCGCAGTGGTTAGTAATGTCAATCCCCGGTTGCACCAGGACCTTCTGTGTGGAGTTTGCATGTTCTCCCCATGCGGGTTTCCTCCAGGTGCTCCAGTCTATGCTTGGTTAATTCTCATGTAAAGTGCCCTTGTCTGATTTAGATCTGGAGTTGGTCCCCAGGCACCTACAGTGTGTGCACATGGATGGGTTAAATGCAAAAGTTGAATTTCCTATCCCTACAGGATAATAAATTGTGGAGTTAACTTTAACGAATCAGAAAATAATTGTTAGATTAATGGATAAGAAAATAATTGTTAGTTACAGTCCTATAGTTAGCTGCACACTGCAGCTAGCAGTTAAACATGAGAGGTAAATAAAACAACTATAATGACAACTCTGTCATTGTATTAAGCAATTCTCTTCACAAAGGATTGTCTCAAGTCATAACACGAGTTTGTTTAACCATCACCTCTGTTCTGGTTGTCTGATAATAATGAAAGTATCTTTGAAAACACATGGACATCAGTACACATCAGTTTAAAATGACACTGAAAATAGGTATTAGGAAAAAATTACGATAAAATACAAAAATACAATACAAAAATACACGAAATCTATAATAAGCTTCAACATACTTTTGTGTAAATAAACAGGAGAATGTATCTTTCTGACCAAAGACTTCAGATTCCATTCTCTACGTCCTATTATTGTACAAAAGAGCTGAGTGACAGTGGTGGGCTTCCTCCAAAATATAAACAAAAAGAAGTTGGGAACTAGAAAGTAGCTGTCTACTAAGTGTTCTTCTTGTCTGTGACACACAACTGTCAAAAATGTGCACTTTTATGTTGTATCTGTTTTAAGCCTTGTTCCAGTTTCAGATGTGATGTCCATAAACAAACGCAGTTTGTAACACCCACCTGTGGAGTTCAACTATGTTCTGCTATCAGAGGCTCATTTTTCTGTGGTGATATCAAAATGAATATTTTATTGTGAATCTTATATATGCTTCAAATTGGGGCTTTGATATGCGGTGTCTTGCGATTCAAGTCCCACTTTTCTAAAACACTCTGATGCGGGGTCCCTCCATATGTACTAAACTTCCCATATCAAGATAAAAGAGGAAATATTCAGATAAAAACAAACACTATGCAAGTTGCATAATTTAGAGACAAGCAAAATTTACTGTGGCGCCAATGACAGCATAGCAGCAGCAAAGTTCAGATCACTTTTTGAATTACCTGCCTCTTATAAAAGAATTAATATTCCAGCAGGATGCTATTAAGTGACACGTTTCCAATCACCATTGTGCTGTATGTACAAACAGAGACATATAGAGACAGGAAGAGACCATGACATCCTATGGATTTATACAGTGTAATTTGATCGGTGTGATAATCATCAAGACTCACTGTGAGACACAAGAGGATTAGAGACACTGTAGTCTTAGATTGCCTTTTGCTACATCAAACACCGTGACCTAAAGAAATAACCCCAAGACCGAGAAGATATAACAATAGATGAGCCCAAACAAAGGCACAGAGAGATCTTTTTCTGAGAGATAGCCCACATCCTGTTTGCTATTGATTTCCGAGATTGTGGATCATTTTATGCTTGACCAAAGTCTGCTCTGTTTTAGGTTGCAGCCGTTTAGCAGGCAAGAATATGCTGTAATTCAAATGCAGGACTGCATTATCCCACAGCGCAGCGAATGCAAAATATATACAAGAATGAGGAAGAATTATTCATAAACATGTGACCTCTGACTGAATAGACCGCTCTGACATTTTGACGATGGTGTAAAGAGCTTCCATTACAGGCTTTTAATCACTGAAGCGCTGACATCTACAATGCTGATGTAAACAGCATTTCTGAGCGCTCAAGTAGAGGTCAGTTGGACCCCTTTTTGGTTCTTGAGGATGTTTTACCTCTCATCCAAAATGCTTTCTCTGTTCTAAATGACTGGTGTGGAGTTACAGGTATTTTATTGTGGACTTGTTGATACTTACAGGGCCATTAAGGGTCACATGTGGGTTGTTAACCACCTGAGCCTACATCCACCAGGGCTTAGCCGTAAGTGGGCATGGTCAGAAAGGTAGAAAACAACATGTGGATGGATGAAAGTAGATCAGTAAGGGCTAAATAAGATAATACACCAATATCATGTTATTTACTGGTAACTAACCATGTTTTAAAAGAGTTGTGTGTTGCCAGATCTCACAAGAATGTGTTGCTGAATCAGAGACAGATCTCAAACAAAGTAAAGTCTGTCGGAAGTAAAAGCCATTTTAATGGTCTGAAGTTGGTTCTGTGTTTTTGAAGAGTTATCTTGCAGTAGTCGTTTTGGTTTCCACTGACTCAGATGTAGGTATGCACGTCAATACTGAGGTCACATTGAAGAATAACATGGTCCGGAGCCAGTTTCAGTTTCTGAACTTTGTTGACAAAATCAGTGGAAAAATAACATCCAAAATCCCTTTGGATGTTCTAGGAAGTATTCCCAACCAGAGGTGCTAAGATGATGATGATTTGTTTTGCATTGTTATAGATGACAGAGCTGATGCTGCTAATTATGGGTCTTAATGGGGCTCCTTAGTCCTTAGATGCTTGGTGCATCTCCTCCAGGCTAAAGTTGGTAACAAGATGGACGGTCAATGGCTTTCTCCTTTTCCAGTTGCTGTAAGCAATCTGTGACATTCTTCTTGTAACTGCTTTTTGGATATAGGTTGTATCATAGGTAGTATTATCACTGAGTTGTATAGTTATTTTAGCATGATAATTGGCTGTGATGTGGATCACTTTGCTCTGGTCTTTGCTAAGAGATGTTACTCCCTTCCTTTCCTGGGTTGTGAGGTTGGGCAGAGGTGCAAAAATGCCTCTTCCCAACCTCACAACCCAGGAAGTTGGGAGAAGGTATGACACAACAACGTGACGGTGTGTAGTATCGTTTTGTTTCTCATGTCGCTGTTTGCTTGTGACATTTGGAATTTCCATGATTGGCATTCCTTCGTTTTGTGACAGCTGAGCTGAAACTCAGGAAATGTCCTATAAGACTGTACTAGGTAGAAGTGCTGTTATGTCCTACAGGAAATGATGTGTTGTGTACTTCAGTGCATTAATGCTTAAATGGACCTGGCTTACTCTCAGAAGCTGGTTCTGTGCTTTCAGTAGTATCAGTTCTGCTCTATGGTCTTTTAACGGTGGAGCCAAGGAGATAAGATCCTGTAAGTCTCTTGAATGAGATGAAATGACCCAAAACAAAGTTCAATTGCCTTCTACTTAAGCACTTTATTATATGACGTGGATGACTGAGACTCTACAGAGATGTAGACTTCACTGTTTTACTGTAAATTGAATCTTTGACCTGTTTACAACTGTGGGCAGCATTTTTGGCTCTAACAACGTTAACTGTATTTACATCTACATAAAAGCCACTCATGAATTATTTGTCTTCGGGCTTAATTTTTACGCCATTGCAAAACTGAATTTTTCCCTTTAAGATGATTATTTTCAGTGTTTGACGCCCTTCTGTTTTTTTTTGCACATATGATATTGTCGATGCTATATAAAAGCAGGAATCTTCTTATTGCTGTTATGCTGTAATATTACTATTTCTAATGTACCAACATGACATTACTTCTGTTATTTAATACTGGTCAAATGCTACAATAAAGACAGAGATAAAGGTACAAGGAGAGACATGGCAAGTCAGCCGCATAGGGCATGTCAGTTTATCTTTATCTCTTGCATTATGTATAAAAGACATGCATGTGCGTAAATGGTGTAGGTGTGTGCACATCCTTGCTGTCCTACCTCCAAGTAGACGACCCAGGGCATAACCAACGTGGCCACCAGAAGGTCAGCGACAGCCAGGCTGACAATCAGATAGTTGGTGGTGGTCTGCAGGGCCTTCTCTCTGGACACAGCCATGCACACCAGCACGTTGCCAAAGACAATGACGAAGATGAGAAGTGTAAGGAGCATGGCATAGTAGTTGTAAGGATGCTTCTGCTCCTGATCTGTTTCGTTGAAGCTCCATGTTCCATTATCAAAGAAACTGTCATTGTAGGCATACTGGGTAAAGACATCCATTAGCTGTGAGTGACAAAGGCCAAGAAGGGGCCCTGAAAAATATTCAAACAGAAAGAGGAAAAATGAAATGATCATTTGCCAGTATATTCATGTGAAAATTAGCATACAGTTTGTGTATGAAAAATGAAAAAAGAAAATGTTTTGAAATCTCTAGTCTGTATTCCTGCAGTAACTTCAGTGTCTGTTACTCTCTTAAACTCTGCTGCATAAAAGAATGGATCCATTAAACTATTGGTTCCAAATATCATATAAAACAGTATACAAAGCATCTATCATATTTACATCTGATGACAGCTTTGCCATAAAATGTCAAGGGTTAAATAAACTTAAAGGGCCAATTCTCCAAAGAATTTAAGATCCTTTGGAGAGCTGGATCAAATGGATCCTGCAGCTGCTTGCCAAAGCACTTATGTGTAAAATTTTAATGTATGAAGTCTGCGTTTGATGCGTCTTCCCTCAAGTCCGTTCTTCTGCCTCATCTTTTATAATTACTCAGTAGTGGCTGACAAAGCACTCTTTTGGAACATGCATAATATGCAGGAAAATATGCTTGTTAAAAGTGACTGTTACAAGAGTACAGTGTTTACCACTAAAATGCATTTGTGTACTTTTGAGACACACATGCTGAATGCTTTTTCCAAGCCCCATACACATACTATACGGTGTTTTAAAAAATGAAACATCCATGTTTATATTGTTAAACAATCTTCTTCACTATTTGCTTCAGCATTTAGCTGAGTATTTTTTTTAGCTTCTTCAGTTTGGTATTTTGCCTTCTGGCTCAAAAATGCACTATTACAGTTTCCTGAGACACCTGAACACAAGTGAACCATCATTAATGTTGCAGGTAACGCCTGCAGTTTTCTTACTATGCTGAGTAAAATGTGTGCTTTAAAAAAGACCCAAAAAATAGTTGCTTTGCACTTGCACTCAAAATTCTATTCTTGACCTTATTTTAAGACCATGAAATTAAGCCAGTGGTTAAAATCTGCACAGGTTGAATTTAACCATGAAAATTGCATCAGTATCTGCACCAGGAAGGAGACACTGGAACTGTCTTACCCTAACAGACAGATCACCTTATTATTGATATTGTGCTGGAAAAACACAATTTACTGAAGCAGTAAAATCAATTTTATTTGACTGAAACAGAAGTAAGCAACTTGGGTTATCATCACACACAAAAAAGTGTCACAAACCATCAGCAGTGCGTCATTGTGCATCACCGCAGTAAAGCCTTTAAAACTATGTGACAGACCTTGCAGTTTATGAAAAACCCTGGATGGTGCTAAGGTTATATAAAGCTGCTTTACTGTCATTTTGCATCATATCTATGATCACAATGACATTCCTTTTCAGTATGTATCTAATTTGCCATTGTCACACTATGAAACCCACAATTGCATTGCAGCGTCTTTTCAGAATAACTGCACAGACAATATCCTACTTTAAAAAACCATCGCAGTGCATCTGTCTCATAGCTGTCTGATTTAATGTTTACTGCATGTCTCCTCTTTTCAGCTTTCCCCCTACACCTATAACATTTTATCTCTGCAAATGAGTTTAAACCTAACAATCTTTTTCTTCCTATTACAATAGTTTTTGTAGATCATTTGTAATTTTATCCTGTTGTAGTTTTAAGGTTGCGACTGTTACCTGTAACTGTTAACACCTGTCTGTTTCAAATTTGAATTCAATTTAAATTGAAATTAAATTGGAATTAATCGTATAGACTACACATTTTTTTTCAGATGCATTGTGTCCAAAATATGTTGATACATTACACGTATTGCACGTACATTGCGCAATACATAGGCTTACAATCAGGACAATGTGTGTATTCTTTTGATGCCAGAAAACAGACCAGTGCCAGAGAAGCCTGCAAGAAGTATCCACCAGTTTTTATGACCCTACTTGAACCTTATGAAGCCCTTGACCTGGGTTTTGCCGCCAAGTTGGTTTGTCTACACCGGCTTTAATTTATCTGCCAAACTGTGACTTGTGAAGGTTAAACCCCGTGGAGTTCCTGTATTCTCTGTGGTGGTGAGTATGGAATGTTCTCACTTGTGAAGGACACACTGTGGACCCTATTAAAAATGTGTGAATTTTTAATGGGGTCGGGTACATTTAACCTACAGTACATCTGAATGTCACCGATCTGATTAGATTAACTTGTCCGCTCGCTGCACTTGTTCTGGCATTGACTATGACAGTTATCATGACAAAAAAGTTGACTGCAGAGCGTGTCAAAAAAACACTTCTAACATGACTGCACTGCATTCCAGGAGAAACTAAAGGCGAATACCGGTAATTGCATAAACATTTGACATACATGCAAAAGAGCTACAGTAGAAAAATACAGAATCATACATGCTGTATTTAACTACGTATTTGCGCAGAGGGCGTATTATGTCAATATTATGTGTTAATACTGTATGTGTGTGTGTGTGTGAACAACATGGTATAGAGCAATAAATCAGAATTATAGGTGTTAAGCGTCATATTCAGTTAAATAATAACACCACAGAAGAGCACAGTAAAGCCTCAGTGCAGAAGGAGAACGAAGAAGGATTTAGAAACAGAGAGAGAAGAAAGGGAGAGAGTGAAGGAGTGAGAGAGGGAAGTGTGCTCCTGTTAGGATGTGTAAGCGTTGCTCTGGGGCACCAGTCTGGGTGCGTACCCTGCAGATGCCCTGTGCTGTCTCATCTCATTTATTTGCCCACTCTACTTCCTTACTTAAAGTATGTGAGACTGTTCGCACTGCTGGTCTGATAGCTGGCGTTTGCTTATAAACAAAAAAAAACCTCCGCTCTTTCCCTTTTGCCATTGAAAACCTACATATAGTACTCTAAATGATGACCTTTGACATTTGTCTGATGATAATTACTGTATCCTTCTCCGCAATGAAGTCAGAGGTCACGGTCATATTAATATTCAGTAATATTCAGTGTCTTTCAGGAGCAGTCTTGGGGAAAAAAAGAAGGCGCTAACTGAATGCTAAAACATGCAATGTCTGAATGCAGTGTCATTTTGACATCCTCTTGCTCCTCCAGGTACAGGCTGCGTACTCCATCCATTTACATCGATTGAAACATTGATTATAAAACAAATTTATTTTGCAACATCAGACTGTTGTTGCCAAATGTTTGACTTGCTAACTGTGTAGTCAACCATAATTATGAGTACAGTGTTTCAGTCATTTCTCATGTGTACACAGGACTCCAGTGGTAACTTTTGCACTACTAACCAGTAGAACAGTTAGTGCAGTGACCAGAGCAAAATCCCTCACTGGCTTCACACTTGTAAACACTGCTAGTTACATCAGATCAGAGCAAACGGCCAAGCAAAGGATTGAGCCCCCTCATCCATAATGTATTATTTTCAGTGTTAATCCAATTAACATAAATCAAGTGATTTCACCCAAACGACTCCACTTGATTGATTGTGACAAACCCCATGATAGATTTTTTTTTTTGTTTGTTTGTTTCTGACAAAGCAATTATATCTAATGGTGAGGTGATCGGGCACTGAATCACCAATCACATTCATTCAACCGTTATTTAAACTCGGAGCAGACTGAGGCCTCATTTGCAAAGTAGCTGAGCAAAAATCACAAGTAAGACGCTTTGATTAAACGATGGTGATAATAATAAAAAGGCAAAAATTGAAGTTGTAAAAATTAAGAACTTAAGGATAAAAACAGTCTATTTTAGCTCAGTAAAAAAAACTGTCAGAAAGTGCAACATAATCTAATCAGTTGAGTGTATATGATAATGGCCCACTTTAAAAGACAACACCGTTATATGAATATGAAGGGGGTAAAACAACAAAATATTAAGGGCTTTATTTATAAATAAAACATCTCACTCCTTAGACAGTGGGAGGGCCACCTCAATCCTCTGACACCAAATCCAACGTATGCATATATAAAATATCACCATAAACTCCAAGGAAAACATATTTAATTTCTACAAAAGAAACCAGTTTTAATTTTCTCAACCATTCAATCACATGATATTTTAAAGTTGCCTTCTTGTCAATCCAAACTCCA
>JAPQRN010000006.1:16263990-16294324 GCA_037367275.1 Coranthus polyacanthus | reverse complement strand
AGAGGAGAGGAGAGGAGAGGAGAGGAGAGGAGAGGAGAGGAGAGGAGAGGAGAGGAGAGGAGAGGAGAGGACGAGGAGAGGAGACGAGAGGAGACGAGAGGAAATTACAAACTAAAAACAAAGTTAATAATTATTCACTTTGTGTTTCATCAATGTGTTCCTGTCTATCATAAGTCTTCAATACTAAAACAGATCAAACTCAGCCCTTGCAAAGTGAGTATTGATCAACAATCAATAACACGTGTTTCTGGGTGACTGCAATGCCGCACAGCATACAAGAGTTTATGATCAACGCAACTTCCAAACAAATATTTGAAATTAAATAATCTTGTTGTCGCAAACCCTAAAGAATCAATCATACAACATGGTTTTTCCAGTGATGTTGTGGTGTGAGATGTTTGACAGAGAAATAGAACTTGACATTTATAATTTGCTTTTGATTGCTTGTCAAGGCTTGATGACATAATATGCTTTACACTAGAGGGAGACAAAGACCCTTCATAGATGGACAGGAATTTTATGCTGAAATGACATGATTAATGATTTAAGATCATATAATAAGATGTCACAATGACAAATAGCTGCAGCTCTGAATGTCATCTGCTGTACCAGCAAACGTGGCAGCTACACTCTGAGCACACAGATTCAACTGTAGTTCTTTTAAAAGAAAGTTTGTCTGTTCAGACTGCTTTGACAGTGTCAGCGACATATTATGCAACTGTTGGAAGTGACCCTGTTTTCATTGGCGGGCAAGGAAAATTAACTCCAAATATGTTTATGTTCATGGCTACTCTGCATTCCCGGTGTGACGTGGCTTGTAATCAGCGCACCAACGCATTTGGCCTGTTGGTTTTATTGAAATGTATTTTAGTAGAATGTGGGCCATATTACTGGGTTGTATCCTCAGGGAAGCACGTTGTTACAGTGGAGAGAGCGAGGCAGGAGAGAGGCAGAGAGACAAGGTGGGAGATGGGGGAGGGTGGCACTTTCACAATGCATTTCAAAACCATAATGCCATATTGTTACAGAGTTTACAGGATGTGTCTCACAATCAATAATCAATTTAGCTGAACTTGATGGATGGATAAAAGGTCCTCTTGTTACAAAACCTTTTCTGCCCTTCAGACAATATACCTGCCCTTGGGTTTTAAAGGCCTTTCTTGTTCTTCGTCTTTCCTAGTCAAGGTAAGTCTATCGAACCTTATCCCTTATCCTCTTATAGCAAAGCGTGTTGGGTAAGTGGCGGTTTGTTTTTATTTTGTGTGTAGCAAGTAAAGGAAACACTACATTTCGTATGGTTGTGCATAAATGAATGCATCTCACACAGTATCCAACAGTAATATCTTTGCCAGGCAATCTGCCTTGCTACAGGCATGCCTGGGTTGCTATAACAACAGCTGCTGCTATATCTGTCACCGCTGTGGGTCATGGCTAGTTAAAAGAGCAACGTACATTACATCTCTCTAACTGCCAGTCTTTCGTCTTCTCTCTCTACCCTCTACCCCAACCTTTTGCTTGCTTTCTTTGTATTTTTCAACCTCCCTGGCCACACTCACCTCAACCAGCTGTGTTCCCGTTGAATAAAACTCCCGTTACACTTTGCAGCCCCTCATCTCTTTGAAGGCTGGCAATTAAAGTAGTAGAATTTACTTTAAGTACAAAAAAAAACCCCAAAAAAAACATGGAAGGTCTTCTTGTTGGCTGCTATTCTGCAGTGTTAATGAGCGCCGGAAACACTGTGTTTTACTGTGATTTCTTTAAGGCCCGCAGTTTCTTTTCAGCAGCACCACAGAAACAGATAATAAGAGGAAGGAGGTCGTTGATCAATATTACATGCTTCTGTCAACATCCTGGTAAAAGTCGGACAGTGGACTCCTCTTATTGTGCAGTCTCAGTAGGAAGCTGGGCAATGACACTCAACATGTTTTTAGCAAACAAAGAAGTGCAAAGACAGGACATGGAATGCATTGTATTTAATAGTTCAAAAACAGCTCACTCGCACAGGAGATAATGTATCAGTAACAGACAAAGAATAGGGTGGTATATTAAATCACAATATATACATTTCTACAGTATTGCACTATAGAAATAGGCACACATTTAGTCTCAGTAGCAATGCTACTGTAGAACACCAGCAACAGTCAAAGCTTTAGAGTAACTGTTGGACATAGAGTAAAGATTTATAAAGAGAAGAGAACAGGCGATAGCTCTAGGTGACTGAAAAATAAGACAGAGGGTAATCTGTTTCATATATTTAAATTACAGTATACTGCAGGCTGCACTGATGAATACAGCAAAAACAGAGAGAAATGCACATCCATACAGTATAAAAGCTATGCAATCCATTTATTTCATTAGAAAGACATAAAAAAATGTACCCACCAGTACAAATAAAACCAAAATGTACGTGTTTGCCTATAAAATTGTAAGAATGAACAAAAGAAAACCGAACTAAACCCTAGAGTCGTTGTGAGTTGAGAAGCCTTGACAGCAGTTTAAAGAGTTTTTCTTTTTCCTTGGATATTATCATTTATATAGGTTGTAAATCACAGAGGCACAAGTCACTACTAATCAAATGTTCAGTAATCCTAAGCGCTGACAGGTCCAAATGAAGCATGGCTGGTATTTATCTGATAATAAAAGCATTACATCATGCCTTTCTTGCCCTGCTATATTGTGAAAGCACTTGATTTCTGAGGCCTGGCACGAAGGTAAAACAAACAAACAAACAAAAAAAAAATGTGAGGAAAAGAAGGAGAAAAATTGAGCACTTTAACATTTGACTGGCTCTTCACGAGACACAGTCGACGCGCAGGGGAGGTCGGCTGGCGGGAATCATGAGGTTGTGTAACCTTTGCCTGTTTCTGTCACATGACACTGGAGTCCCGTCCTGATTGGTCAGTACCTAAGGAGAGTGGAAAACATTTATACTCTTACTCATGAAAGAAACTGAACAATTTCTAAGCTAAAAATAACCACTGTAATTACTAAAATATTATATGATATCCAAATTTCACATTGTATAATCCATACAAGTACTGTAGCTGTGTCCTTTGGGATTATGGGTTTCATATGTATGCAAATGCAAAACATTTTAGATTGCTGTAATTTATTGTTTCACCATTATTACTTCACTACTACTGTTTATAATGAGCGATTTACTTGAAATGACATGAATTCACAGGGGAGACGCCTTTTCTTCAAACTACAAAAGCTGAGATAATTTTACACCAGTTCCCCTGTAGTGTATACTGTATTCTTACATGGCTTAAGGCAAAATAGTACCAGAAATAGTGAGAAAGCTTCTACATTGAATGGGAGGACTCCAAAAATGGCAGGAATGAAGGCTCTTTGTTGTGAACGAGAGGAGACACAGAGGATGCGGAAGCAACAGGACGCCACTACAGAACTGCACAGTTATAAAGGTACAAACAATGAGTTGAAAGAGAGGGATGAGTTTTCAGATGGGATCACGTTGAGAGTCACATGTAAAATACCGTGTCACTGACAACCACTTTTATTCGGTAACAGGAGCGGCTGGATTGTCTTTCTGCTCAGAAGGAATGGCTAGGTAGTTTGTCCTGCGGGCAGATTGGTAGAAAAACAGAGGAGCGTCTAAGACCCAGTGGGAGGCTCGCCTCTACCACCAAACACTATGGTTCAGTACCAGTTTGAACAGCATTTCCTGCACTTACACATCATCGGGTGTCCTGGATTTTGAGAAAGGGAGGTTTTTGTGAATGAGCATGTAGATGTCTATGTCAGCTATGCAGATACAATTAATTTGAAAATATGAATCCATCACTGTAATGCAACCAGAGGGGAGTGACTGGCAACACTTCAGATTGCCAGCATTATGCAATATATAATACTAAATACTGTTTAAATACAATACACTCAGTAATATTCACCCAATCCTACATAGCTGCATAATATATTTGTACATAAAGCAAAATATATAATAGTGAAAACCTTTGTGGTTCTGCCAGCAAATTTCAAACATGAACTAATTTTCTGTCTCTTATGATAGATTATCACTTTTGCTGCATTCCATCTTTTCCCTCAGCAACATGACTAATATGATCTGAGCCACTAATGCATCACAAAATGTAACCTCAAAATGTTCTAGCTGTAGTACATATCCATTAAGCCTGGGCAGCTAAGAATTTGACCACAAAACAGCCTCTTTGAGTGGGTGTAGCGTCTCACTGTGAGATGTGTTCAGATACAGGAGACTACATCCCATTAACTCTTTCAGCTGCGGGAACTGATAACATTGACATATTTCTCCACATTTGATCACCTGGTGCTTAATTGAACTACAATCCTGATCTGTGCATGGATCAGTGAACTTAACCGTAATGCTGTGAGCAAAGCAGGATGTAATTCCGCTTAAAAATATGATTATAGTCCTCTCATACCTTGATTTACAATTTTGACTGTTTCTTTTTAACTTGCATTACGTGTCCTGGCCATTAAAAATGCTTAATTTATCTAATTGACTCCAATTTTCTGTCAGGTTCTGATAATATTTACACAAATTATTGAATGCAATATTTGGGGCAACACCTGTAAAATACAAAACAAAAAAAACCCCAGTTTCAATAGATCATAAATAGCCAATAGATACTCAGCTGTGCTCTTTTTGTATTGGTTTGCACTTCTGTTCTCTGATAAAAAGGTTGTTCCTTTTTTAGTTATGTTATATTTTATCCCCACTGTATATTTACATTTCAGAAAATGCAAATAGTCTATTCCAAGAAATGCATTGTGCAGTACAACTGCTTTATGCTTCACAGCAGGTGTAAGGTATGCAACCACACTAACCTAATCAGCACATGTGCTGCGTGTTATCTGTAATTGTTCTGTTCAGGATATAAATTGCCTGTTCAAAAGTTGTCAACTTGGATTGACTGACCTAGCAAACACCAACATAATCCAGTGGGAGCTGACTATACAGGTGCATTCAGGTCTTTGTTAGTGCTGACAAGGTGATGCAAAAATGGAGTTGCAAATCCACCATGGATGTAAAAAGGTTGTTAAGAAATAACAGTAGTCAGCAGTGCCCACAATTATTCAGACCTGTCAAGCAGTCTAAGTAAAAAGACAGATTACTGTTGCAGAAGGGTTACCAAACCGCCATAACATAGACTCAATTACCACTCAGTTGGTCTATCTGTTTCCCTGTCTGATTCCTTCCTTTTCTGTCACTCTCACTTGATTGCTTCCAAAATCTCTCCTTTCCAGACTTCATGTTTCTAAAGTTTTAAATTATTACCATGTAACGACAAATTAGATATAGACGTCTAACACTTTTTCCCTATTCGGCACATACAGTTCTGATGACTTGTATTATGAACTCACAGCCTATGATTTGTAGAAATGTGAATGTTACAAAAGATATGTATCTAGACTTGGTGGGAACTGGTTAGTTTTCACTCACACTTATCTGTGTTTGTGTCTGTCTGTGAATCTGGACATTTATCTCTGTGTGAGACTCACGCTGTATCCTGTGCCTGCTCATCAGACTTGGAGATCTTCCTGTAGCAGTAGACCATCTCAACTAGCAGCCAGAAGGTCAAAAACACCAGCAGCACATACATCATGATCTCAGAATACAGCGCTGTGGTGTCTGTACTGGCTGTGAAGCACAAACAATAGGAGGGAAATTTAATTATTTGCTGTACATCCTCCCTTTTGCATTTGTTGAACAGAACGAGAAGGCTAATATATTTCCAACACTGCTGGCTCGCAATCAGCTGTCAGTCATAATAAACACAAATTTTCTTGAGTATGCTTTTAACAGTGCAATTTGGTTTCACTGAATAATGTGCAGCAGTTATTTCTCTTCATCAAGTCAAGTTTTCACGTGTTCACCCAGTTTGCAAGTCACGCTAAAATTAGGATGAATCAGAGCATTATGATCATACCTCATTATGATTGTACCATGGTACAATGATAAAGGACCTACAGGGAGTTGGATCTGATATAAAATGAATATGCATAGTTGCAGTGGTTCCCATGGCTTTGATTGTTTGATTTTTAGATCACTTGATTTGCTGTAATGCACTGGTCATCGAAGCAATGTAACACAAATGCGTGTTAAATTCACTTCCCTTCTAAATTACCGCATTACATTTTATTCAATATGTAAAAGTCATTCTTAGCCGCTGCAAACCACTGTACCACTGAGTGTGTACCAAATTTCAGAAAGCCTTCTGACCACACTGTTGACAGCTTTCACCAATTCCATTTCGCAGCAACTACAAATAGAGGCTCTTAGTGTAATATAATACCTAAGATGGGGAAGCAAAGATACGCTTGCAATGAACAAATCCGTTTTCCTACTATGGACATCATTACTGAAATATGACACCTAGTTATATTGTGACAGTGCACTGACTGAAGGCTTTGTGATATTTGAAACCACAGTAGTATGAAATGTGAGGAAGAGGCTGTATGTAAGATTCAACTAGTATTTTATGTAAAGTTGCAGTTACACAGAATAATTACATCCAGTCTGTACTCCTATTTTTCCAGTACAAACCAAACACCGGGATACAGAAAGCCTACCTCTATATGCCTCTTATAGTGAACTATAGCGCATGCAAGCAGACAGAGATAATATAAAGGTAGAGAAATGGGAATTTATGTAAGTACTTCCAAATATACATGTTACTGTATATTCGATCAAGGTGGAAAATGACACATTCAGCAAGCCAAGCATTCAGAAAGCAGAATACATTACCCCTTATAATAGATAGCAAAGTAGGTGGTTTGAATTAACCCCCTCACTGACAACAGAAGAAAGCTTAGATGGACAATAAAGGCAGACAAAACAAAACACACAATTATTCTTGTTCAGTACAGTCACAACAAAGGGGAGAGAAGGAAAGTGGTGTTGTTAGTGGCAGACTGCCTTCACACTGATGAATCACTCAGTGAAATCAGCGCGTTTAAAATATATAATAAAATGCAAAACCCATTTACGGTGGTCATAAAAACACCTTATGCAACAACGAAGGAGAGGCTTGAGGAGCACAAAGAGAACACTGAGTACACAGAAGTCAACACAGCACAGACTACTGTTCCTACCAGCAGGGATTGTAAATTAACACGCCTGAGATAAACCTCTCCAGCCTATACTGTGAGCAGCTGGACCATCATCATCATATTTAACATAACAGCTGGTCCACTCTGTCAAATACGTGTTAAAATACGACCAGTACTACAACTATATGATGAGTTATACTGTTTTAAATCTGTGACGCACCACACTGAAAATAAGGCAGACGTAAAACATACAGGAAGAAGATACTGTACTAAGACTAATGCTGGGAGGATATTTGATATCTTACTGTCAGCTGTGACAATGCTGGAGCACGGAGCTTCATAAGAGCTTATTTTTATATTGAGGCTGAATGTCACATTTTCTTTGGGGATCTAAAATGTTGCTTGCATTTTTAATTGAATCAATCAAATCAAGGAATCAAGGCAGCAAGGAGGGTTTATGATGCAAATGCTGATCCTCAGAGTCTGTGACTCGGTCTATTTTGGGTACACTCAGAGGTGCATGCCAGTGCTTGAGAGGCACTTAATGGCAGACAAAAGTCTCAACCTCATGTGTCGTTAAGGAATAACTATGCTTAACTGACTTAGCTCAACAATGAGCACTTCTGTGCTGATATTGAAATGCAACAAAGTATTTACCCTAGCACAGAACATGACAAGAGTTACATCAAAAAAAGTGGAAAGCTATGAACCACACCTTTCTCTTTCACCTTTAACGTGATGTTCCTGACGATGGAGATAGTGGGAGTGAAGAAGTCAAACACAAACTCGCGGTACACTTTGCATTCATAGAGACCACTGTCATTATAGGTGACGTTTAGGATTTGAATGGAGACATCTTGCAAGTCCTGACTCCCATTCCAGGTGAGACGGCCCTTAAAGGGTCCATCCAGGTCTACGGGCTTGTTATCCTCAAACTTGTATATCTAAAAGAGATGAAAGGCATGCTGGTGTGCATCATTTTATACTCTCCACACTGGAAACTATTTTTTGTGCACAATAATGTAGCAGCAACCTACTTGAGTTTTGCTTGACGTGTCATTTTGTCCTGAACCTTGTTTGTAGTACCATTCCACACGTGTCTTTACGGTGACCTCCTCCCTCCTCATACAGGCGATGCAGGTCAGCTTCATGGCGTTACCCAGGACTGCTTCTGTGTCCGACGGGACATCCACACATACTTGCTTGCTCAGATGGACTGGAGGATGCATGGAAACACAGATTCAGCTTGGCAAATAATCTGAAAAAAACCTTAGTTAAAATGTTGAAGTTTATGTATTGTTCATGAAAATATGGAAATAGTGAATGGAGCTTAAACACTATGCAGCAGCACTTTAATTTTTTAGCTTTTGACTGAGTCACCCTCTCATCGAAAACGGATAGGAGATAGCTCAGCAAAACATTTCAGCAAAGTGAAGCCAACAGAATAAGGCCACAAACACTTAAAGTAAACGTGTCTGAAGAAGCAGCTATAATTCATCATGTACAAGTTGGACAGGAGGGTTATATCTTTTTTGGTCTATATGCGTAAACTGCCATGATCAGTGGTGTCATTTTATAAACTCAGTCTTTTTTATTGAGATTATCAGCTCAGATTATGTGCTTATACTAAATCCAATGTTGATCCAGATGAAACACTCAGTAAGCATTAAAAAGACATAAATTCAATTCCTGTTACTGATAGTAAATGCAAGATTGTCTAGACTGCTCATTACTAATGATAGCCTCTGCCCATCAGAATCAGACATGAGGTGTAGGAGTAAATGGAGTGTAGGAGTGTGGGATTCATGGTGGCTGAGTGGGAGGATAACAGCAAAGTAATGTGGGCAAGAAGAAGAGGAAGCATAAATGACGGATATGTAATCCAACAGACATTAAAGAAAGGAGGTGGTTGAGAACACACGGGGAAAGAATTCACAGGATTATGAACATGAAAAGGATTTCTTTTAAAGTGAAGTGAGGCATTAACCTTAGCGAGTTCACCACATGGACGTCTTTGTGTGACTGCTGCACTGTTCGGTCCGGTACTCTTATGTAACCCCAAACCCCCAGGCAGACAGTGACAACATTGATTCCATCTCATGTTTTGTTTTTTGTTTTTTTTTTTTCTGTGGGCTCATAGAAACATGTGGAAAGAGTGCAGAGGAAGCAAGACAAGAGAATCGGGGAGGAAACTAAAGGAGTAAAGAAAAAGGGAAAAGCAAGCCTTTAAGGCAAAGTGTAACCCTGGAGTGCCCTGTTCTATTATTTTTTGTTTTATTTTTTATTTTTTTGCACTGACGTCAAATGGGATTGCCAAAAGGCTGAAAGTGGGGGTTTGGTTTCACAACATGTTCATAAAACCATTAACACGGGACTCGCGCACATCAAACTGTATGTATATTATGCATTGTACTAAAATAGGCAACAATGTTATTTGAATATACTGCACAATTATACTTACCAAGAACCAATAGTATCAAAGTGTGCAGATGAACTCTGGTTGGAGTTACCATATTAAGCTCTTGGCGGAGCTGCTGGTGGACGATCAAACGTCTCACGGCTACTTTTGGGAGAAACTCTCAAGTTGTCTTCACAGCCGGAGAAGTTGAAATGGTTTCAGGACCACGGATAGCGCCTCTCGTCGGCAGATGAACTTTCGTCTTCACGACAGAAAATCCAAACCCAAACTGTCTGCTAAAAGTCAAGCTTTTAAACTACAAAACACAGAAAGAGGCGTTGGAGCCAGGTCAGAATTCTTACGAGGTTACGTATACACCCTAGACTTCCAGTAACCCCTGACTCGCCACTCATCACTTGACTACGGAGAACATTATTACCTTGAAATCGGTGAAATAGCCTATAAAGTCCGTGAAATGAGACGGCAATAGAGTGACACAACAGTTCCTTGCCCACAAACGCTGTCATTCACTCCTGATCCATCCAGAAACACAGACGAAAAAAAAAAAAAAAAAATTAAAAATTAAAGAGCAAAGAGGAGGGACCTGTGGATTCTCAAAAGCCGATTTAGACACTTACTGCTGCGAGATCCTGAAGTCCTGTTCACTCACAAACAGCAAAACCAGCGTAAACAGTTCTCTCCCGCATCTCAAACAATGAGATTATTGATTGTTTGGCGTCTGTTTCCTCCATTAGTGATGACTGATGATATTTCCCAGCCGCGGTTCACTGCCTTTGTTTTCACCAGTCACTTAGCGCTGGCAAAAGAAAGGGCTTTGATACGCATGCGTGAGTCACTCCCTCCTACACTATTATGTGCATGACCATATTATTGTCATTTGGTTAGCTCTAACCAACCAATCCAGCCAGCCTTGGTGTGCCTGTTTACCTTTGCCCTTGTTGGCTGCAGGCTGATTAACTAAAAAAGGCAGCATGTAAACGTAGAAGTCTCTGTTTCATTAAAGCTTATTTCACTTAAGGAGACAAAACTCTCTTTGTCATTCATTATATAACCTTGTTTAGCTCGTTCTCATTATGCTACAGTTCAGCACTTGCATCCTCCATAAGCTCTAGTGTCCAAAGCGTCAATTAGAGCTACTGTTCAGAGCACACACTGGTTCAAGTCTTTAGGGAGTATCATATATTTTAGCCACAGGCTTGTCCCTAATCCTACCTACACCTGTCCATAAAAAGCATGCAAGAGGTCATAGGGTCTGTATTCTGAAATCAAATGTATGCTATGTACAGTACATACACACACACACAGCCCAATCTATATATTTGATTTAGTATAGTATTGGAGTTCATAAAATGTTCAACCCCAACATTCACATGCAACCCACTAATCTAATGATCTCATCCTAGTTTAGTCTCACAGGGGCCTGATGTTTTCTGCAACATTCTGTCTGTATCTGGGTACAAATCCGTCCATGGTGTAGCACTGCTCTCCAGCAACAAATTACCTGCCTTCTCGCATTTTTGTTATTTAACTATTCAAATGATGCACAAGAGTAATTTCACTTTAAACAGTTGGGAGAAATAATTTGAGTCAAAAGAATTCCTGTCCATCCCGCAGATACCATCCTGCAACAGAATCCTGAAATGCCTGCAGAACAGTGTAATTATATCACATAGGCTATAGGTCTCTCTCTGCTCTTATGTGGTTTAACTGTAAAAACCAATGATGAAAAACAATTCGTTGATTCTTTCTCACGTCTATATAGGCCTGTAGTACATTAGCAGACAGACATCACAAGGGTTAGTTAAATAACTTTCTAATGATTTTCCTTTTAAATTAGATCCAAGTAAGTTGATTAGAATTGTCATAATTATCCATATAATGATTTAACCATGAGACATACATTGGAATTCTTTTGTTTTTCCTCAAATGTTTCTGGGACACCTGCCAAAAAAAAAAAAAACAGGATTATTGTGATCATCTGTCAGTTGTATAAGAGGAAAAAGTTAAAACAATTTGAGTTAAACCAGTGATACAGCCCCCTTAGTATCACAGCACCACTAATCTCACTGTGACATCATATCATTTAATCTAGTAGCTATTGTATCTGAAGTAATGAGAGGATTAGGGGTTTGAAATCTTCAGTGTAGTTGTACAATTTTGAACTTGAAGCTTGATTCAGACAAGAAGTTTAAAATATTTATGCTATGTTATGTTTGTTATGTTTTTTTCTGTCTGTAAACCTCAAATAACAGCATCAACGATTGTTTTTTCAGCATGGTTATAGCTGTTGATGCCGATTTTAATGTAAAATGAACAGCAAAAAGGCAGCTGAGTGCACTCTTGTGTTGCTGTCGGCCTCAGCAGTAGGTAGGCACTTTGAGGAGCAGACTAAATATGGCAAGCCTGGTTGAACCACATCCTGCAGATAAGGAAACCATAGCAACAGTAATGCAGTGCCATGGTGACTAGAGGAGGCCTGCTAAGCGACAGCCTGCAGACTCAGGAAGACAACAGGAAGATGCAAACCCCCCAGCTCTCTCTTTCACTGGTAACCAATGCCTTTGATACAAAAAAAAAAAAAGCTTTTCAAAGAACAGGGTGAATAAACAGTGTTTTCACAATTTCCTCGTGCTGAGGTCTAAGGGCTTTTACCACACAGGGCATGCATGTGATGACATGGTGACACTACCTCAACAACAGGAGAGCATGAAGATGATGTAGAGGTGAAAACTTATCAAGGCAACATTTACCAGCAGCTTACATTAGAGAGTGAGTAAATTGGGTGACTGGGTACACGAATAAGTAGGTTACAACTAGTATGTGTTTACTCTTGTACAGTATGTGTACGAGTGAGTGGAGAGCCTCTCGAGGATGTACTGTAGAGAGCAGATTTCAAAGGATTTGGAAGGATTTCAAGATTATAACATGATTACCGCAGACTGCCATGGATGAAACATAGTGGAAATTGAGATCAAATCTCACATGTAGCTCGCTAGAAAAACCTCTTAATACTGACTTTGAACGGTGTAAGCTGTACTATACTCATCTCACTAAACATCTACCATCTATTTTCACTGATCCATCCATCTATAAATACTGTGCTTTATATGATACTTATCAGTTGTGCCACAGAAATAAGTATATGGTTATTATTACCTCCGCCTGCGTTTGTTTGTTTGTTTGTCTGTTTGTTTGTTAGCAAGATGACTTGAAAAGTGATGGGCGGATTTTAATGACATTTTCAGGAAATGTTGATGCGTCCAGGAATTTTTTTAAGCATTCTTTATCATTGCGAGATAGCGCCATTTTCAGCATATGTGTCTATAACTCCACAATATATGGTCAGATTGCTTGGCAAAACAAAAAAATACAGGATACATTCGCTACAAGTTCTCTGATATATCAAAGTTTGATCCGGATCCTGGCAAAATTGTGGATGCTATGATCCGGAACAGGAAAAATTATGGCGCTTGTGGATTTTCAGGCACTGTAAGGCAACAAATTAAGATAAAGACGTGCAACTAGTACCGAAGTGTAGCTGAGACTCTGTTGAATCAGTAGAGTGTGAACGGATTTGTTGTATCTTCGATAGTTGTGGAGCTACATCTAGAAGAACGCCATTAAGGAAATATAGTTTTTTTTTTTTCGAATAACTATTAAACATGATACCAAGATTATTCCAAAGGCAAAAGGAATGTTTTATGATCAATGAATCCAATTAAGTAGATAACATGAATGTTGGAGTGTTAGTTTTGGGTGTAAGTCACAATATGTGGGGAAATGAGCTGCTTGGCGGAGGTCTGTGCTCTCCGAGTGCTTTTCTAGTTATTATTAATATTGCTATTAATAATAGTGCTAATAATAGCATTGTTTTCCATGTTTTAGAAAGACATGTTTTTGAAGTTAAAATTACAGGCAACAAAACAATAGTTCAAAAGAAAACTGTAATCACATATAGATTCTTATGCAAACAGTACGTTCGCACATAAACTCACACATGAATATACAAAGCTGTCTTCCTAAAAATAACCCATGTGTTGACCTAAACAACTAGAGCAAGCATAATGTTGTGCCACTGCAAAGATTTACACGCACAACTCCACAGCACCCCGCTCAGCATGGAGGTATGAGGCAGTGTCCCACAGCGAGGCAGACACATGCCAGATCAGTGCTACATAGAAGCTAATCTAATTGATAAGGCATATAATCTCTAGGAGCCACTGAACCACACCCCACATATACACCAACACGCGCATGTACACACAGCCGCGGGGCAAAGTCAGATCCAGCCTTGGGGGACTTGGCACAGAGCTCTAAACTAACACTGATAGTAAGTGAAGACTTGTTCCATCTGACCTTCTGATTTGGCTCAGAGCCGCCTGTAGGAATACTCACTTTCTATAATAAGACCCAGAACCTTGTGTATCAGATAAACCAAGAGACCTGAAGAAAGCAGCAGTGCTACAGCATAGACTTTTCTTCTCAAGTAGGTTTAACTATACTTAGCTATATTTACATTCAATTGGGTTTTCTGTCGGTTAAGGGTCTCCTCCGCGAACGAAACAGGCTTTATGAACATTAGTACCGTACCGTGCAGATTGTTGTATCTTAATATTAAATATTCATGAAGACATACATGTCATCACCTACAGGGGATGGGGTTGTTCTGAGCAGAAACCAACAGGGAAGCATGAGTTTCACCTTGTCATTCAGCTGGAGTTTATTGTTTTCATTAGAAAATGATAATGAACAGAGTCTGTCTCAGCAGCCGGTATTATCTACTGACTGGCAAACTGTTTGGACAAGATGACAGATTGTGTCACATTGCAGCTTGTTGCCAGAAATTATTTCTGTCCTGGATCAAAGATAATTACAAGGAACACGGCTGAATTGTTTTAAAGCTGTTGCAAATTGAGACAGCGGTCACTCTGATCATTTATTATTGAAGAAGACAGAGTATTACACTTTACATAGATAACGTAGTTGTTTCAGGCCAAATGTAAAAGAGCACTAAAAGGAAAGGAAACTGTGAAATAATGTTGAGGGAATATCATAAAACCATGTTGCTTAGTATTTATCCATATTCATATCCAGCTTCTGATCAGTGGGCCCCCACATGTCATCGATGTCTGATTGTCCAGTTGTATTTTCTATTGTGATCTGACTCTTTAGTTCTTGTTTTTCTGTAACTTCAAGATGCAGCAGCTTCTCAGGCATCTGGCCGTCCGGTAACGTGTCCGGGTTTGGATCCTGCAGAGCGTCACCCTGTTGCTGGTCAGAAATATGACTCTCAAATTTATAGTTATCAAGACCTCTGCTCTCTCCTGTTTGTTTGTTTTGACCGTGGCTCGCTAGAATACTGTCCTGCCTCTGGCCGTCAGGGGGGCTGCAGCCGTCTATGCCAGAATAAAGCACGCCCTCCCCCTGCTGAGTGGTGCGGCTGTCTGTTTGTGTATGGCCTCTTGTCCTGTCTTTTGAATTGCTGTCATGCTGCTGGCTCTGTGTGATCTGTCCTAATGTGATTTGGAGCTCATTGAGGCGCTGTGATACATAGCGTCTCTTCAGTTCCAGCAGGACTGTTCCATTACGACTCAGGCTTGGCACGGCTGTCGGTGTTGTCCTCTGCAATACAACAGATTATAGAATATGTATCGTGTATGGTGTGTGACAAAAGATATAGATGAATCTATGAAACACATTCCTGGAAAATGATGCAAAGATGCAAATCTAAGCATGCATCATATACATGCATGCAGATTACATGCAGGTATTTCGCTCAAGTCAAGGCCAAATGGGTGAAAATGAACATCAGCATCAAGGGCAGCATTATGGATATATGTTTGTATGTATGAATCGTCTAAATATATTAATGTAATATATCATTTGTATGCATGAATTACTAAAATAATGAGCAGTGGAAACATGCTGCCTACATAACAGCATGTTGAATTTGGGGGAAATATACCAAGATATGATGACAAAATTAATGATACAATGAAACTACTACGCATCTTAATCCTCTTCATTATATAATTCTATACATATAATATGCAGTATTCCAGTTAATTACCACAGAATGGGTGCCACTGTGTTCCCGCTCCTTCTGCCATGTACTCATTTGAGCTCTCTTCTGTAACTGCATGCTCAGCTGCAAGAAAGTCTCATTCATGCTGTCTATTTCTTCTTGTATACAAGACATCTGGAATGGAGGAAATGCTGAAGTAATACATCTAGCAGTGCAGCTTGGAAGTTAATAGTACTTTGGGACCACAGAGGAGATTATTGATTAACTTGAACTATAATGATACCTGTATCGGAGTCCCTTTTGGTAGTAGACCTTTTGTAGGAAGGGAGGGAAAAAAAATATTGATTTTGGATAAGTGTTTTAATGGAAACTGTATTGATGAGAAAGAAACACACAATAATATATAATTATTGTGTATCTTGGAGGAAAACAACCACCTATTTCTTTCAACAGCTTCCTAGAATAGCTTCAGTGCTCCTTGGCGTGCTGTCATTAAATTTATGAACTGTGCACTGGACCATTCTTCTGGAACAGAAGCTCTTTAGATGATGAAAGGGGTAAAAATGGACTATTTTCCTCTCTAGGACTTCGATGGTTTAATGATATTGAAATGTTGTGACTGAAAAGAAATGGAATAGCGTTTGAAAACATGAACGGATTTGTTTATTAGATCGTATGGGTGTAATGTTATTGTGGAATATGGGCCTTTCACAGGTTTTATAAAATGACATATCAGTACCTTTATGATTTAATGTATTATCTATCCACCATTAAAACCATCCCCATATAGAAATCTGTTCAAGACAGCAAATTGGGCATTCGTATGTTGAGGATTTGTGCTCATCCTGCCATGAAAACTGAACCAAGTGGTTTAAACTACTTGTAATTCCAGGCTCAGTCTGTTTTTCAAGGCTGGTAATCACCCTCTGGGCAGAGTCGAATTATCAACTTTAGATGTTTGCTACTGATTTTGCGTATACAGTAATATAACATGCATCTTAAATCAAATATTTGTCTTACCTGTCTCTGTGTCCTCAGTTGAATTCTGTTTGAGGTTTGAAATGAGCTGCTCTAACTTAAAATATTTGTATTTCTCCAGTCTAAATTGGAGGACAGAGAGGAAGTTTATTTCATTGCATGATTTTGCTTGAAGGAGATATTTAACTGGAATGTAGATTTATGTTTTTGTCTCTCCAACCTGCTAGCTAGTAGATGTTCAGTGAACTGTGCTTCGGTGGGAACTCTAATGTTGAGAAATTCCTCAATTAATGCACCACGCTGTTCCTCTGAAGCTTCTGGTTTCCACTGTGAAGAACAGACATAAATACTCATCTGTAGTGACATGTACAATATAAAGATCATGTGTAAGGCTTAAATAGCAGCTACACACCTCTGCTGAGTTCCATTTGAAGGAGAGGTTGAACAGCTGAAGGCTTAGAACTGAAATTCCCTCATGGAGAACTTTCATAAACTTCTGAGGTTTGGATCCTGATTTAAAAATATGCTATATATCACACCATTTCCAAGGAAGATGATATACTTTCAGATATGATTGTCGAAGCCATTATACTGTAATACACATGACTTTAGCAAAAAACAAAGCGCAGAACTGGTTTTCAGGACTCTTTCCTGAAACTATCTGTCTGATTACCTGCTGCTATGTGTGCCATCGACTGCAGAATGGCAGAGATGAAATATCCCACGTGCTGAAGCTTTTCCTCTGACAAATAAAGGATTTGATTGGTGGCATCAAAATAAAAGTCCCCCGAACAATGTGTCAGAGCCTCACTAGATGAAGATGAAGAAACGGGGACCGACTTGGCCAGCAGCAGAATCACAGAGGGAAACAAGGGACAGTTTGCAAGCAACTGCATCACCTGGCAACCAAACAGGAAAACAGCAGAGTGTTGAGGTGAAAGGCTGTCCAGTGCGGTCGGGATAAGTTCATGGGTCTCCAGCACAGAACGCTCTGTGGCTGCTGAAACAGATTTAAAAATAGGCTTAGTTAGTTAGATGTTAACAGTACAATAATTGAGTTTCTCTTTTTCTTGAAGGAACCACTCATACACTTCATACTCTGTTGTGTTTCTTCACTGTTATGAAGATGCAGACTTGTCGCAGTTGCGGTGAGGTTCTGTAATGACTGCTGGATTTCCTGTAGGGTCTTGAATAAAGGCGTTATGCTGACCAGTTTGGACAGGTCATGGTCACTTAGACAAGGAGCTGTGCTCTGTAGATGGACTAGGAAAGACAGACACAGCTTACAGGGATGACCTACTGTCACATCTGAAACAACAGATTATTTAGTAAATTTCTTTCTTACCTTGCTCATGGGGAAGAGTTTCTGCCTTGGCCATGTGCATTGACGAAAACTGGATGTAATTTGAAAGAGGAAGTTATTTTCTTTTTCACGTTATAAAATATGCTACAAAAAAAAAACAAAGGCAACTATAGTACCTGAGTGTAACACATGTTGGGGTCAACTTCCCTGGCATCATGGGGACCAGTATGACAGTATGGGGGACCAGGAAAATCCTGGTTCTGCCAAGGTTCTCCTGTCAGTTTGCATAAGAGAGCTTCTGTTGACCTGAGAACAGCTCCCAGCATTGTTGTAGAGGCTTCAACTGGAGTGATGGGGATGTTTAGCACCACATAAGAAAAAAATGAAGGAAAAATAAGTATTCAATAAAATGTGTAGCACAGCTTACACCTCTAGCAAAGAGTAGTCAGGCCAGCCGATATGAGTCTACGGATCATTACATACAATGGAAATACTCTAGTTAAAGGTACATGCAGACAAGCGTGTTTATTTTCATTTGAACAATGTGCTCTGGTAGTTCCTTTGTGTTAGCCTGCATTTATGTTAGGATAACACACAACTTTTCATCACCACAATAAAGTAGTTTCTCTGCCTCCTGAGTGCTGCTTTGGATCAGAATGAATTTCTCAAAACAAATAATGACCAAGTTTTACCTTGTGTATCTCTCTCTTCTGCGCTGCTATTAGATGGTTTATCCCTCATGGCATTATGGACAAGCAGCTCTTTAAGAAGAAGCAGCTTTTTAGAATCCATGTTCTCAAAGATATTCTGAAAGATATCACAAGATCTTGCTCAATTTCATTCTGTTTTTCATGTGGCATTCAACAAAACCGCAAGTGATACACCTCAAATATGTGATTGCCATTTCGATTTTTTTAATTCGATTTCGAAATCTTTGATGTAGTCATATTTCAACATGCAGTCAATCTCACCTTAAGCGCTTCGGTTTGTTGGCAAATGTTTCTATAGAACTCCTGTGTGTCTTTGCGATGTCGGGCCAGTTGTGAAGCTATGTGGAGGTTCTGGTCCTCCAGTTTGTCATACAGAGTCTTCACATTAAACTCCTCTAAATCACAGTGGCCTGATACACCTCCTAAAAGGTAACAGTAAATGTCACTGGCATAAGGATTCTCACTATTCAAATGTTTACATAACCAACTTTTTTTTTCAAGAATTAAGGATACAAAAAGCTTCCACCACTTAACAGTTCACTAGATCCTCTTTAGCTTTTTCGAGTGTCTCAGATTGAACACACAGCGGATGATAAGTACTTACATTAAAATTGCAGAGGCTAACTAGAAGGCTAGAGACAGCACAAGTCACTAGAGTGTGATATTGCTATTATTTTCATTATCATTAATCAAATGGGAAATAAGCTGTTAAGTGATACCTGATCATGCGTGATGGTTTTGTAATGACTAGACCAATGGATATTTAAATGGCCTGTCCAGCGCATGAATAATGCAATAAGCAATAAGTGAGACATTAAAGCCAACCTTGCATTGTGAACAGAAAGACAGAAAGATATACACTGAAAACATTCGGAAAAAAAGAATTGCTAAAAAAGGGGTTTTTGTTACAGAAACGTTTTCTGATTTAAATGACTAGAGCATGGCCACATTAATGGAGAGATGCACAAAATTATTAAAATATTAAAATATAGCTTCAGTAAGCTATAAAAACATTACCCTTCACACTGAATATCTCATACGTATTTTTGTCTGCTGATTTACAGCACAATGTCATGAAGTGTTAGTTTACCTCCTTTTGAAATTGCCAGCTCCTCAGCCTCGGCTCCTTCTCCTACACCCCTACTGCCTAGGTGAACCCCTAAGCCTGAAGCAGCAGGGCTGAAACACAAGTAAATGCAGCATCGCCATTACGAATTCAATTCGTTTTTTTTCACATCAACATAATTCCATGCAATTTTTATATGGACGTTGACCAAAATGCATAAACATAGAAAGTGTGACACTCTGTGCTTGATTTTTGAGCACATACTGCACTGTATCATAAAGAGTGTATAGATGTGTGCCAACAGGACGCCCACAATCACTCTACTGACAAGAGACACAACATAAGTTTTGATTTCAAGCCCGCACACCTGTCTACACTGCAAGCACACTCCACTGGACAGAAGGGCTCCCCGAGGCTGCGCCACTTTGGTTTGTTCCTCCAGTGGGAGATGAGCTTTGCTTTGCCAGGCCGTAGAACTAGCACAGTGGCAGTCAGAACCACAACCAGCACCAGAAGCAGACTCAGGATTCCTGTACACAGTCAGCAACCTGTCACAATAATCACCAGTGTAATCAAATTCAAAGTCAAAGGAAAGGGTTAGAAACACACCGGCAATGAGTCCCCAGTCTGGTAAAAGGTTGAGTTGGTGCTGCTTGACAATCCCAAATCTGACCAGCTGAGCTGGAGTCATGGGCTGGAAGACCGCAGCCCTCGGATCACACTCTGTTCCCTCCTCACTGACCACCACTACCAAACTCCACTCTGGGACAGCGCTGTCCACAAACACATATTTCCCTGGATTTGAAAACACATGAGCAAACCTGAGGAGAGAAGAGGGAACAGGGTTTGGTCACAAAATGAAAATGAATATGACAGATATGTGATTGACTAGACACTTACACCTCATATGGACACTACCTTGTATGGTTGAAGTTTGTCTGCTTCATGAGTATCTGCAGATGTCTGAAGGCACCAAAGTCCCAGCTGGGGTTACTGTTAAACAGGTGGTCTTTCTGATACACTGGGAAATGGCTATGACGGCGATCTTGTGATACAAATGAATTTCAGGTCAGGTTTTTCACAATTTAAAACGAAAAGACATCATGATTTCGGAAAGTAAATTACAGCAAAGCGATCACCTGTGTGGTTGATGGTGAGGTGAAAAATAAGCATGTCACCAGAGGAGAGACAGGCGATGGGGTTAGGGATACGTGGAAGGACAGTCAAATCAGCTTTGTTATCATCATCTGCGTCTCTCCTCTCTCTGGGTCTTGTGGCTAAAACTTCTACTGGTTCTGAGAAGAAGAAAATTACCGTCGAGCTTCTATGTTGTGAGACAAAACTAAAATCAGTATCAATATCAATATAACAACTTAAATATAGTCACCTGATAGAAACTGCTGAATAAGGTCTCTCTGTGTCGGAATCCAACCAAAAACTCCTTCATTGTCAAACTGAACCAAATGAATATTCCCAATATTCTTTGCATGGATATCTGGTCCTAAAATATTTGGTAAAGTCTGGAGGTAAACAGAGAGAAGCCCAATCAAAGTGCTACTACAGCTCCATACCATGGTATTCTACAAACATTCAAGCAAGAAACTTTCTAAATATGAATTATAAGTTTATTTCTGCAAAAAACACCCACTCCAGTACACATACACACAAGGCACGCACATTCATTGATGATGAAACAAATGGAAACTGATGAGACCAATTAGTGACCTTGTTGAACTAAAAAACAAGTTTTCTTGCAAGGAGAGACGAGTTCATTATTTCACTTTCCTTTCGGTATAGTGCCTTTCATGATATCACAAAATCTGCAGCTGCAACACTTTCTCTAGTTGTCCTGCTGAGACTCGTACTGGCCAAGACCTTGATAAATGCAACGGCAAACTTCCACCAACTGATCGATTTAGCTCCTACAGTCTGAGAGTCTCTAAGCTGCAGCAGAACAATACTAATGCTGTCTAAGTACTTATTTTTATCTGGTGGTAGCAGGCTCCAAAAGTCCTTTCTCTCGGTCATATACAGATTTTGTGCAATTTGTCAGTAATTGTAATCTGAAATATAACTGCGTCCGCCTGCAAGATGCCTTTTATTGTTTATTTTTAAGTGGCGTTCTGCTTTTTCCTCACCCTGGCCCACACCATGCTGTTTCTTTCTTTGAGGCCGAGCAGCAGGTGTCCGTCTGGTGAGAGTTTAGCAGAGAGATGAGGCAATCTGGAAAGGCAGGAAGTGTTGCAAAGCTCTTCAGCAGACACATATCGCTCACACTGACAGCTGAGGCACCGGGATTGGGCAGATAAAACGAGACAGAAAGACAGGCATTATATCAGAGTCTCACTTAGGGATCATAATTCATCACTTCATTACACCTAGCGTTAAGTTAACGTGTGTTTTATGTGTAGCGTAACTTTTAAAACAGAAAGAATCTTTGTGGGCTACAAAGAAGAGACAAGTCGAAGAGGAAAACATATTCACATGCCCATCTCCACATCCAGAGTTCCTCCATGTGGTCCACAGCTGATATTACAGGAGTGGAAGGAAGGAGACACGCATTCTCTGGACGCTGCCAGACGTACCTCTCCTGTAGCACACCGTCTGTTCACCTGAAACACATACATATCCACAAAATGAGTTCAAAGACACGGGCCTCGCTGTTATACTGATTTACATAAAAAACAACTGCAAAAGGAAATCTTTACAAAGTGGTCAAACAGGGTTGATACGTTTTTTTGGGCCACATGCATGGTGGCAAGACATCAAAAGCTATGGAGAAGAATTCTTCCAATATATACATATGCATATGATCACACCATTCAAACTATTTTTTGTGGTTTTTCTACTGCATTTACATGAAAAAACTTGAACTAAACTCAAGTTTTATATTAAAGTTTTACTTTTTTATATTAAACCTAGTCCATAATAACCTTTTGGCAAATTGTATTTCAAGTGGTTTGAGAGGAAACTAGACTTCTGCACCTCCTCAGGCTTCTCTAGCCTGTGACAGATTTTGTCAGTTTTTTTCTTTGAGGCTGCAATCACAGATGATTGCTGACAACGGCTGATTAACAGCTGTAAAGACCAATCGCTGACAAGAATCTATCATCAACATTTATACAGTCTATACCTAGGACTGAGAGAGGACAGCTGCCATTTTTTTTAGTCTGATTTCTGTCTAGTGAAGCATTAAAGGAATCTGTTTGGATGTGAATGAATCTCTCAGAAAGATGAATTAAATAAAAAGAAAAATCAGACAACATGAAATCTTTCTTGGCTTGTTGTCTACTGCTAACCTCAGGCTGGCAGTCCATTTCACTGTCAGATGTAGAGCTCTTAAAATCCAATTCGTTGTAGAACACAAAACCAGTTCTGCACAAACATGAACCATCTGAGTGCTGGAAGGCTCGGTTCTTACCAATGCAGGTACAAGAAGAAGAACCTGAGGAAACAGTCGTGACAAAGTACGTATGTCAATATAAGCAAAGAGGCATTATTGATATCTTTTCTGTCTTGAGTGATCCAGGAAGATCTGCAAGGGTTTAACCTGGTGTTGAGGTGGATGAGCTGCCACAGGGAAAGCAGGCCTTCTGGCCGGGCAGGTGGTTGAAGGTGCCAGCTGGACACGGATAACAGTCCTTTTTGTCAGCATGCGTGAGGTTCCCGAAGGAGCCAGGAGGGCAGGGCATTGGCTGAGTGGATCCCATGGCACAGACATACCCAAGAGGGCAAGGGTGAGTCTTGTAGTGGTTAGTGCCTGTTGTAAATCAATCCACATTTTTTGGAGAATATCAAGCACATGCACTGAGATCTGTAATAATTTGCTTTCTTTGGATGTAAAGTACCTCGGGGGCAAAAGTACCCTGCTGGGCACATAATGCATTTTGGGCTAGTGGAGAGGTACGGACGGTAGGTTCCCCCCTCACAAACACTACAGCAGCTGCTTTGGGATCCTCTGAGCCCATTGGTGTTGACAGGCATAGAACCCCCTTCACAGGACTTCATGGCAGAGCTGTTGGCTGGGCAGTAGTAGGGAAATAAACAGCTGTGGAGCATGGCAACAGGGTTATTTTTAAAGCTCTGTAGAACCAGTTCAAGGCCATTAAACTTGAATCATTTGAACACCTAAAGATTTCTGTGTAAATTTTACAGCATGGTGGGATATTTAGACCTTTGATGCACTCACAGTTGTTTGGGAGTGTTGTAAGAGTGGGATCCCTCAGGACAGAAATAACCTTCAGGGCAGATTTGAGGCTCAGCAGTTTGAGGTCCACAGTATGAGCCAGCTCTACATAACCTCTCTGAAACTGCACCTGGATTATGAACAGAAATTCATTACTGTAGATCCTCATTACTGTCTGGGAGAGCTAGAACTGGATGAAGGCCCCTTAAATACATAATGTGAGATATGCTAACATCATGAATTGCACTGATAAACCTACCAATGGGACACTGGTAAGCAGCCCTGCAAGGGATCCCCTCCACATTGGGCTTTCCTGTAGCCCGAGGATCTGGGCAAAAGGTTCCCCCTGCACAGGGTTCACATTGGCTTGGGGCTGCAGCTCCAGGAACGGACCTCTTGGTACCTGCTGGACAGAGGATGGGTGGTCCATACCCGCTGCACCAGTAACCAGGAGGACAGGGATTGTTGGTGTAGTCAGCAAGCCCTGGAAAATAAATATTTCAAAGGAAAAATACGAGTCATTGAACACACTACATCCAAGATCTAAATTAATTTACTTCACTATTGTCTATCAGCCATTAACACAATGAGCAGGACCTTACATAAAATACAAATAGCTTATCAAAATGAAAGACACATGGGAAGTTCTAAAGCAGCAGAACCATCTGCTCTGTGGTATCGGTTTTAAACATGACAGATTTGTGAGAATGACTTTTTCTTTGTAAATCCACCACTTAATCATTTCTGTAGCCTTGGGCAACACAAGCTTTTAATTTAGTCTCATATAACAATATACTTCCTCTACTCTTATCTTAGGCACAGGTCCGGATACAAGTCTGCATACATACAGAAATTACATTGTTTGGAACCATCCTTACGAATGTAAATTCAAAACCACCATGTATGAGAGCATTAAAGTGTATATTAATACACTTTATTATGCAGCAGACACAGAACCTTTCATGAAGATTTAAGGAATATCCTGTACTTGTTCATGAAATTTACAATGCAAATGCACTGTACCTGTGCTGTTGCAGTGTGAACCAGGAGGGCAGGACAGGCAGTCACCCTTACTGCCGGCTCCAGGGGAGGCTCGATAGGTGTACAAAGGACATGACCTGGGTCCGGTCCCTCCATTAAAGTCACTGCCAGGCAAACCATCACAGTAATGGCCTGCAGGACAGAGTTGAAGGACTGGATCCCCTAAAAGAAGCAAAAATCCTGAGCCTGGAACCTTAATTACATTAGCTACTAAAACAGTTGGGACATAAACATAAAGAGCATTATCAGGTCATACCAGTTTTACACCAATATCGAGGTGGACATGGTAAGCAGTCCTGGAGGCTTGCACCTCCTGGGGAACTTCGTACGGTGTTTGCAGGACATAATTCAGCCTTCTCTGTTCCCTCAGGACAGTAGAAACCTGGCAGAAATAAATTACTTGTTTTAGTTCTTTCAGTTACTTCAGTTAAAGGATAAGCTGAGTCATTTTCAAAATAATGGTCTCAATAGTAACATAATCTGGGTATGAATTACACATGTCTGTGTGTATAAATTGAATATAAGGGTGGTATTTATTTGTTCTGTTTGGAATTAGTGTGTTGTACCTGGTGGACATGGTCCAGCACATTGTACGCCCCACTGACACTGGGTAAAGTTAGATATTGATTCCTGAGGGGTGAAACCTGCACTCCCAGAAACACAAAGATAGCCTGCTGCACACACACCCTGGATCCTCCCAGCTCTAAACAAAATATACACAATGGATAGTTCATCTACAAAACCACAAAATGTTTTGCATACATACACAAATAAACTTCCAAGAAATAAAAAAAAAAACAATACCAAAAGCATGCCCCAGTTGATACAATATAATTACATAATTCCTTCTCATATTTTCAGTTCCCATACTCAGAGTTCAAAATATTCATGCATATTAGGGTGTTAATATGCTGTTAATTTATCAGTGAACCAGAACTCCTGCACATGGTATACCTTTGCACTCTACTAATTGTGAGCATAATGAAAGCAGAGAAATGACTAGTTGCCTTTGAGCATGTGTCCGTAAGAAAATATGCATGAGCACAGAAGGTGCATCTGCCTAATTATGCGCATGTGGAAATGTCTGTGCATGTGCATGTATTCTATGTTTGTGCCAGCTCTCTTACCTGCAGAACCGTCCTGGGGGGCAGGGTAAACACTCTCTCTCTTCCTGCAGGCCTGTCTGGTTTGAATGAGTGTAAGTCCCATTAGGGCAGGGCTGAGGCACCATGGTCCCTGAAAAAAATGTGGAGACTGTGATTTATGACATTATAACGACTATAAAGGGAATAACTTCTATCAAATAATCTTTTCTTGCAATAAAACAACTTAAGTTGCCATCCTCTGCAGTCTAAATTGTCATTTTAGTGTACCTGCTGGGCAGAATGAGTGTGGTGGGCAGGGCCATGGATCTCCCACTATGGCCTCCTCACAGTAGAATCCAGGTCGGCAGGGGATGCAGCTATCTGAGCCAGGGTTCGGCTGGTACTCTCCTGTGGAACACGGCAGGGCCATAGCTGAGCCTTCTGGACAATAGTGTCCCTACAAGATAAAGGTGCTTCTGATGAGTAGTATTCATACAGCAAGACATAAATAATAAACAATGTGGTGAAAGCTTTTTATTTAGGACAGATGATGTCTGTGAACAATAAAAACATTGTAAGCGGAAGGACAGGCAAGGGAATTCAGTGGAAGAGAAGCATTAAGAATGGTGGATATGAATGAGTATATGAGTATATGAATAACCCATACCTTGGGACAGAGAAAGGCATATGGAGTGGTTGAAGAGAAGTCAAAAGGGCAGTAAAAACCACCAGCGCAGGGGCCACTGGGAGTGGCCAGACCCTCAGTTGCACAGTAGTGTCCTGCAGGACAAGCAGTGCAGCTTTCCATGGAGACACCTCCTGAGATAGGAGAAGCAAGTAATGTAAAAAACAAAGAAAGGATCCATTGCAAATGGGTATAAAACTAATCAATATGTTAAAAAAAATGTGTGAATCAAATAGATACAAACAGGCATTTCATTATGAATTTATACAATATGTGTACCGGTGGTGTTGCGGATGCTCCCAAGAGGGCAAGGAATTGGAAAAAGACATCCCGCTGGACAGTAGTGGCCCACTGGGCAAGGGCCATTCCTTGGGAAGTCGTCTGAGCTCTCTGGGTTTGGCTCCATGGCTCCACCTTCACAGTAATAACCCTCCAAACATAAACCTTAAAATAAAAAAAAGCCCAAATCATGACAAGATTGACATCAATTTGGTCTTAAGTTAATAAATGGTTACTGTGGGAGCAGTGTACAGTTTACTAGAGGACTAAAATAAAAAATACTAAAATAATGCCTCTTAGCATGTACATATCTGGTCACCTCGTGGTGTTGAGGCTCCATAGGAGTTGCAGTAAACTCCAGATGGGCAGGCTGTGCAGACAGAGGGGGAGTGAGCTCCTGTCTGGTTGCTGAGAGTCCCTAAAGGACAGGGCTGAGGCAGACCTGTCCCAGCTGGACAAAAATGCCCTGAAGAGGGAGTAAAACACAATATTGCTGTGCCATTACTAAAGCAGCATTAGATATTGTACTGGACATTATAGCTACTTTATATAAAAAGTGAATTGTGTAAAACTGACCAGCTGGGCAGACAGAGGGTTCCTGGGTGGCTGAGGAGGAACACATTGTCCCTTTGGGACAGATTAAACAGTGGGCTGCTCCTGGGGCTGAACTGTAAGAGCCTGGCTCACAGGGTACCTCCCTCGCTGAGCCAAGAGGACAGCTATGTCCAGCGGGACAAATGTAACCATGGGATGCATCAGACGGAATGGGACTGTAACTGCCACCCAAGCATACATACCTACAGGCATACCCAGGGGATACAAACTTCAAATTACAAATATTGCCAAAAATTTGTCAGGGTCCATCAATATGTCAGAGAGAAAATGTTACTGTAACATTTGGACAAGTTGCACATTACAGTTATTAGTTTTATAAGTGTTCTGGAGAAGGGAACAGCCCCAGAAGGAGAACACAGAATTACATTAGTACAAGCAAAAATCTCAATGGGCCAATACCTTTCTACCAAAAATGTTGCGGAAGGCAGTGAGTTATTGGAACTGAAATCGTTGCATTTCAGTTCAGGAAAGTTTAATTAGTTCAGTTAGATTGATGTAATATCTAGTGGGAGGATTTCAACTTGAAAAAGAAGACAAGTTTACCCAGCATGACAAGGGAGAGCATCAAGGACCTCTGTTATTGCAGGTTTGTCACAAAACATTCCGGGGGGACAGGGTGGGCATTCCTCAACTCCCTTCAGACCTGGGGAGATGGAGAGAGAGCCTGCGGGGCAGGGGAGTGGGTAGCCAGTGCCTGGGGGGCAGTAATGGCCAGAAGGGCAAAGATGACTTCTGGTATAATTCCCCTAAAAAAGATAAAAAAGATAAAATCATAATAACACTGATCACTCTGCATCACTTCTTATTCAGTGTCTGTACAGAGGCACGGACAACCTGATAGTCATCAGAGTTAGAGCTGGTAGATCCAGCAGGACAGAAGTATCCTGCTTCACACAGCCCTGTAGGCTCAGACAGACCAGCATGAGAGCAGAACATCCCTGCAGGAAGAACCAAGAAAATAAAGTAATTGCAAAGATGATGATCATGTGCATTTATGATTATGTAAAGGAATGCGCATTTTTTGAAAAACTGTTTCATAGACCTTCAGACATTGTTAATTGTCATCATACCAGCGGGGCAGGGCAGGCAGCCATCAGGACTGGAGGATCCGAGCTGGCTCTGTAGTGTTCCAGGTGGGCAGGGGAATTCCAGACCTAGTGTCAATCCTGGAGGACAGTAGTATCCAACAGGACACAGTGTGGGCTGCACAGTACCTTCACCTGGACCACAGGTAAAGGCAGATGCAATTTATCGACTGAGACCAATAAAACAGCTTTAACTCCGGACACTGTGACACACTTCAGTATATATTACCTGAAATAATAACTTTTTAATCATTTGACTTGAAATAATCATTTTACAGACATTACAGTTGTTCTCATCTTGTGAAATGAATCTACCCTTTGGACTGTTAGTTATTCTCCACCATGAATCCAGCAGCATAGAACCATGAGATCGATGTCATTGATTTGCATGTGCTGGCATAGATAAAAGAAATGCATAAGCTCAGAGGCTTCTGATCGTAGTAGAAGTAGAATGACTTTAAATTAGTCAATACACTGTTGGCATCCCTATAATAATAATAATAATACCGGTCTACCTTATTTAAAACAGTGTATAACAGAGTGACGAAATCATTATCATAGATTTTTGCTTCAAAGAAGTTCATATTTTTTGCAGAAAATGACCATGCTCTTCTTGCTAAAGAAACCCTTGTACACTCAATGTTTCCCACCTTGACAGAAGAATCCAGGTGCACAGGTGGTGCAGTTGTCTCGGTGCGTGTTGCCTCTTCCAGAGCTGAAGGTTCCTGCAGGACATGGTATGGGGTCTGGTGTTCCGCCAGGGCAGAAGAATCCAGCTGGGCAAAGAGCCGCATCTGCTTTGCTAGATCCCCAGTCACAAAAAAATCCTGCCCAGCAATCCCCTAAAACACGTTCAAATACATGTTATTATCTTTCTTCATATCAACAAACATTTCATTTAAAAATGGAAACTTACTGAGAAACACTAGTTTTTATCATGCAAGGATTTTAGTTCCATCTACCTGCTCGAAGCCCCTGCTTGCAGAAAATCCCGGGTGGACACAGAGATCCGGTTCTGTTGTCAGTAGGGTTGGGCACCATGGCACCCATCAGACAAAGAAACCCAGAATCACATGGTCCAGACGGCTCAACCAAACCTTCAGACCCACAGAACTGACCTGCTGGACACACTAGGCACTCACCTGTCAACAAACATATTGGCAGCACTGACACTAGTCCTCTCAGCAAAACACGCCGCATCACTCGACCTGTTTCTAAGATGACTGTGGGTTTCAGAATTTCAAGAAAAGAGCATTGGATTAATGTTCTTTTTAATTACACACAATAAATGCAATAAAACGTGACTTAGAGCACTTAGAGATGAGTTTTTTTCCTTTCTCTTGGACAAAATTAGATTCAAATGGTCTCTTATAATCAATCCTCAAATTATATCACTTATAAAAATCACAAACCATTAGTGTGGGATCGTTTCGCTCTCTTTTATAGGAAGGTTCTGTTTTTTTCACCTGTCGTGGTTAAACCCGGGTTAGGGCTGTAAGTGCCTTTGGGGCAGGGAAGAGGCTGGCTGTCTGTGCTCTCACTGGGACAGATGTATCCAGGCGGGCAGGGCACAGGATTAGAGAGTCCATTAGAGCTCCCTGTGCTGGGACTGGGACTCAAGTCCTGACAGTGGAATCCAGGAGGGCAAGGATTACACTGTTTCTGGCCTGATACTTCCTGGAACTGGCCTGGAAAAGACATTAAAACAGTGAAGGAGAGGGAAGACGTTTTTTTCCGATTCAGTATAATTTTGTTTACCAAGCGGGCAAGGTTTGCAGTCGTCTTTGCTTTTTCCTCCAGTGTC
>JAPQRN010000006.1:16222135-16249989 GCA_037367275.1 Coranthus polyacanthus | reverse complement strand
ATTAAACAAAGTTTTAACAATATGAATTAAAATGCATTTTTTTCCCTCTCCTTTCTTCTCTTACATCCAAGTAATTGTGTAAATGTATATTGAAGCAGAACCTGGGAGATTAATTTAGTAAGATTAGAAAACGTCCCACGTGGACAGGGCAGAGGAAGGACGGTGGCCTGGGGGCAGTAATGACCAGCAGGACATGGACCTCCTTCTCCTGGTGAGAGACACAGATACCAAGGCTGCCATTTGTCAAACACCTTCGAATTAAAAGACAGCTGCCCAGCAGTGGGCATTTTTTAAATATTAATGAATAAAAGAACTATACTGTGTTTGCTAAATATGTGGACATGCATTACGTGTCTCCGAAAGGTTTTTTGTTACCTGTCGTCTGTGAGAGCGGTTGTGGAGAGACGTTTCCGTGTGAACAGTAATATCCTTCCCGACACGGTCCAGTGACAGCAGTGCCATTTCTGGAAGAGCAGTAATGACCACCGTCACACTGCTTGCACTGAGAGACGGACCAGTAGCCGAGGTCAGGACCGTAACTTCCCTCTGGACAGCCTTTCAAGTCAAACCCAGTTCCTTCAGGACAGTAAAAACCTCCAAGTCGAAAGAGAAACAGAGACAGAGAAAATAATGAATTCATATATGATAAATAAAGATTCAGATTGTGGGGTAGTTACCTCCCATTTTTATCTTTTTTTAATTGTTTATTATTTTACGTTTTGGTTATTCTGATGGACAGTTTGCATAGTCATAATGGATATTTTATAACATCAACATTTCTAAATATCATACAATTAATATATAAGTGTGAATGTACAGTGATTTTAAGAAACAGATATAAAACAGCAAATAACAAACCTGCTGGACACAGGTACAGAGAGCCAGACACACAGTACCAGCCTGGCAAACAGGGCTCACACTGAGTAGCATGTGTAACAGCTACGTATGTCCCTGGATCACAGAGCACAGGTTGAGCACTTCCCTCTGGGCAGTAGTTACCCTCAGGACAGGGTCCTCCTGTAACTCCATCAGTGGGAGTGGATGCCACCGCTCCCTCTACACAGTAATACCTGTATGACAAACATGCATCGAAAGGGATAGTGGTAGCTAGTGTTCCAAACTGTTTGGAAAGTGGGATTACTATTTATTTATTAAATTCACAGGAGCTGTACCCTCCTCTGCAGGGTCCACTAGGTTTAGTGAGGCCTGCAGTGTCGCAGTAAAACCCCCCCAAACAAGGCTTGCAGTCTGTGCGGCTACGCAGGCCTGAGCTGTTAGACCAGGTTCCCTCAGGGCAGGCCGCTGGAGCTGTTGTGCCTGTAGGAATGACAGTGACCAACCATCTATTCAATTTCAGTAAACAGACCAGAAAAAAAGATCATTCAAACATAACGTCAACAATAGAGCTCATGCGTTGGGCAACATAAAGTGAAATAATGTGACAATGGGGCACATTTTGGTGTGTAAGCAGAATTTAAGTGCAAATCAATAAGTACGCATTGCACCACACAGTCAAAAACATTCAGCTCCTACAACAGCATTTCTAAATCACAGGTCAGTGCCCCAAGTCAATCTGAAGGAAATGGTATCAAATGTTACAAGATAAATGTTGTCAGAATTTCCTGTAGGCTACCAAATGGTAATTACTATGAATAAAAGATTGCAGTCTAGAATATAAAGGGTAGAATGTTAATACTCTGATGCAGTATAAATTTGGTTATATTAGCTTAGAAAACAAGCTACATCAGTAGTGAGTTACAAAAAGTAAGTAATTTAATTTAACCTGAATTTCATAAATTGCGACTTGATAGATTTCAGGCATATCAGTACAGCAATAATGAACCATGGTTAACTGCGTATCGATGGAGAACACAGAAATAACCTGATGGGCAGTATTGACCAGGTGGACACAGGGAACCTGAGAGTCCATCCAGAGGGCTCGGAGAGGATGCTCCCTGTCTGCACCAGTAACCAGCATGACACGGTCCTGTTGGTAGTAAAGTGAAACACATCTGTCCCTATGCTAGATGCTATACAGCAACTTACATATTTAACTGAATTCTGAAAAAACATATATGTATCTCTACTGCAGATAGTCTGAGGTTTTTGTTAACCAGGCTTAACATGGGAAAATATAAAACCAAAGATATCGACATGAAAGGGAAGTGAGAAAATATATAAGAGAAGGGAAGAGCTCTCTTCCTCCCCCGCTCACCTGCTGGTTCTGAAAGTCCCACCAAAGGACAGTACTGTCCAGCAGCACATGGCATGCAGCCTTCCTGGCTGTCTGTGTGCTGTCTCGGGTTGAAGGAGCCTATGGGACAAGGATGCTGGTTGGCCAGGGACGTCCCTGCAGGGCAGTAATGTCCTTTGGGGCAGGGCCTCAGCAAAGACGCATTTGCTAGACCCAGTCTCAGATCACAGTAGTAACCTTGGAAAGAGGGAAATGTATATACGTCTTTGTCTAGTCTGTTTATGGAAAGTTACACTGTTATTTATATCTGTAGAAAACTTTACTTGCTGGGTTACCTAAGAGTTGTTTTCATTACAACATAAACCTGTTTAAAAAATGAAATTCTTCCCTCTTCTGGGAAAAAGACTGAAGAAGGCTCCTACCTGCCTCACAGACAGTGCAGGCTGCCTGTTTCTCTTTGTCCTGGTAGGTTCCTGATGGGCAGGGCTCTGGAGCTGCACTACCCTGTGGGCAAAAGTGACCCGAAGGACACGGCTGAGCTGTAGCCGCAATCTGACCAGGAGGGCACCAGTAGCCTAGAGAGGTAACAAAAGACACAGTTTAGTAGCATTTGAAAGGTGGTTAGCCCACAAGAGTTTTGATGCTTTAATAGACTAAAAGAATGGAAACAAGAAGAAATAAAAAAATACATACATTTTGCAATACTAAATAAATTAGTATATTGACTGACCTTGGCTGCAGGGTCCAGTTGGGGCCTTTAGTCCTGTTCCTGTGCAGTAGAAACCTGCAGTGCAGGGCTGACAACCAGCGTCACTGGTTAGACCACGTACTGGGGAGAAAGTACCAGCTGGACACAACTCTGGCACCCCAGAGCCCTCAACTGTGGACGGAGACGGTTGGAGCAGTAAAACATTTATTAATGCATTCATGTGCTGCTTTTGTATGCCTTAGTCTTATCAGGGTTATACCAGGATACGCTGGGCAGAATATGAGGCAAAAACCCACACAGGTCAATTTATCAACAGAGCACTTCTTATAAGACACATAATGAGGCACACTTACACCCATGAGAAATAAGAGTGTTCAGTACACCTAAGTCATGGCTAGAGTTAGTTTAAGGTCTCCAATCCATCTATTTTGCATTTCTTTGAACAAAATAATGGGCCAAAAAACTTCAAATAAGCACTCCAGAGCTTCCCTTTGAATATTTAATCTTTGTTATTTAGAGAGGGCACTAACGTAAAACCCTTTGCTGACTTCTGCAATGTTATGTGTACTTTGCACCATTAGCTTATTTGCACTCACTACCTCATCTGCTTTTATTTTAGTTACGCCGCTGTACAGTTTCTAGATATACTTGGGTCACCCTTCAGGGATCAACAACTTTTTAGACATGCACGGAAAGGCAGCAACGGTTACCTTATGTTTTAACTTTGAAAAAAACCACACCCGTTACTCAACGTGCAGCACTTGACTTCAGTGTGTGATGTACTGAACATCAATTTTCCCCTATTTTTAAATGTCAGTGATCACTGTGATTTTAAAAAGAGGCTGTAATGATTGAATTCTCACGAGCAGACACCAGAAGTTGATGCGTGCTGCTGATATTACTGATAAGAAGTGTTTTTACTGTCAATCATACATAAATAAATATTAAATTTAAGCATCTGCGGATCCAATGTATTCTCCTTCTTTCATCAAAACACTTACTATATGATGATTAAAAATAACTTTATATAATAACTTTGTTGCCAAGTTAGTAATACAACTGTCTCAAGGCAGTAAGACTTACCACAGTATGTCCCAGGTGGACAGATATCGCCTGTTTCTCCGTCTGCTGGTCTGGCCTCAGTGGCCCCGCCCACACAGTAATACCCAGGGGAGCAGGGCCCCATCGGCAGAGCCAAACCTGTTAAACAACAAAAGTACATTTCATATTATATACCAAAAATACTGCATATGATCCTGAGATCCCCTCCAGCAGAATTATGCAAGCACCCCCAGAAGATGGAAAAATAATCTAATCTCACATACATTTCGTGGGTGAAGAAGGCGATTTGTCAAGATTTTTTTTTCTGATTTGGGTTATAACTATATAAATGAACCCTATGTTGAGTGTCCAAATACCTGAGATATTACAGAAGGTTCCAGGTAAACAAGGCAGAGGCTCTGAGCTACCTGAGGGGCAGTAAAAGCCCACCTGGCAGCGCCCTCCTGTGGAGGTGGCTGGACATAGACAGTTGGCGTTTGTGTAATTGTCCAGATCAAATGGCTGCGAGTTCCACGCTGCTGACACACAGAACCAGCCTGAGAGGAAAAAAGGTGAGAGGTGAGAGTGAAATGAGACGATGCACTGTTCTCCGACTGTTGCCCGTCTCTCTGGCTTTTGACATCGCCTTAGACATCACTTCATCACTTTCTCAGCTGTGGATGAAACAAAAGTACCAACAAAGGGAGATAGTACTTCAGAGCAAGGTCAAAAAGTCTGGCCTGCTCTGTAGTCAGTTTGAACAGACTCGTGTACTTTGTACTTTGTTTTTGCTGCTTTGTATATAAATAAAAAAACATAGTTAAAGGGAATTATTAAAAAGCTGTTGTTGTTCTTGCTACAACGTAATAAACAGAACAAAAATAATGACTGATGTGGTCAAGCTGTGACTTTTTCTTGCATCCTTTGTTCCCTACATTGTCCCAGACTGCTTGGGACAGACTTGCTGGTTCCTTGGAGACAAACAGGCTGGCATAGAAGACAAAATCCCAACACTGGGAAACTAGCTTGTACGTGATTTTATCTTTGTAGAAATAAGCAAAGACACTGTTACTGACCGGCCTTGCATTTTCCAGACACTTTGGTCAACCTTTCCTTCTCACAGTAGTGTCCTGGAGGGCATGGCAGGCAGCTGTCCAGACTCTGAGTCATTGGCTCTGGGTTGTAGTATCCTCGGGGACAGGGATACTGTGTAGCATGCCTAGTACCTATGCATATGTGAAATTAGACTTTAAACAATAGCATTAGGCTTTGTTATTTTGTTTTTTCATTTGTTTTAGCACTATAAACTGCATGTATTGCACAAGCTGGGTGAAAAAACCCCCAGCAAATACATCCGTAGTAGAAGGAAGACAAATATTCTTAAATATAACCAAATCAAAAAAAAATCTAAGAAAGCAAATTAAAAGTCTAACCACCTAACCGCTTAAAAATTAAACCTTTTTTTGCAGTGCATTTGTGCTAAAAGAAAGCCCCAGACAGTAACCCTGGCTAGGACAGTTTTCAGCTGGATTTACACTGAGTAAAAGGTTTGCCAACAATTTAATGGAGAAACTAAAACATGTCTGATGGTGTTTTGGGCAAGTCTACCATCAGGGCAGTAGAATCCGGGGGGACAGGGGAACTGTGTGAAGTTTCTGGTCCTTTCTGGGCAGTAGTACCCAGCAGGGCAGCGGGAACACACTGATTGGCCTGTGAGGTTGGTGTAGCTTCCAGCTGGGCAGGGTGCTGGGTCTGCACTACCCTGAGGACAGGAATGAGCTGGTGGGCAAACACCTCCCTCTGAGCCTAGAGAGGGAAAACCAATTAGATGTGGTAAATATCTGAGATTATAACTGTTAATCTCTTAATGTGATGAATCCTGTGATAAACCCTGATTAATTCAGTGATCATTCATTCAACAAAACACCCTCATGCACTCAGATATCCTGCATTTATCCGCATCTGTTTCTCATGGTTATTCATAAGATTTTCTCTTCACACCCTGTTTAGAATTTCTGCCCTCAGCTATTTAATTACATGTACAAACTACATGAGATAATAACCAATGTTTAATAAACTGTTAAATCATCAAACTCCTCATGAAGACATAAAAAAGGAGAAAAAAAAAAGGTGCCATTCTACCTGTGGCTGTTGTGTCTCCCCCCGGACAGTAAAATCCTGCCTTACACAAGCCGGATGGGCGAGTCAGACCTACGGTGCCGCAGAACTGACCCGCAGGACACGGACTACAGCCAGAGCTATCTGTCAGATGGAGGCTGCAAACACACACATACTCTGTATATGCAGATACATTGTAAAACAAAAAGGGTTCACTAACTAGAAGTGTGTATGAAATATTTTCATCCTCCAACCTTTTAGAGAATGTTCCTGGTGGACAAGGCAGGGGGAAGCTGGTCCCCTCAGGACAGTACATCCCATGTGGACAGGCTCCTCCTACTCCTGTACTGAAGTTTCCATCTGGGTTCTGAAAGTTTACACCTGGAGAAGTTGCACATTTGTGTAAAGTTTAGCTGCATGTGTTTAGGGTATGTTACACTATTAAATAAATATAAATACAGTACTGTGACTGTCTTGCTATGTTGACATCATTATCATACCTGCTATGCAGTAGTAACCGGCCTGACAGGGCCCGGTGGGTTCAAACAGACCCCAGTCCTCACAATAGAACCCTGCTCTCACAACACGAAGAATTGAAAACATAACATTTCAAAAAACTAGATATGGAAATGACCAAATTATTTACTGCATATCTCATTACAATATTCACCAAAACATGTGCCCTTTCCAGTTGATTAAACATAAGAGTAAACTGTTTTAAATTTAAATGAATTTGTGTTTTAATCAGTTAACTCGTACACATTACACAAATACATTACATTTAAATTATTCACTTCACTTCAGCATTTTATGTAACATATTCCAGTATCTTCTTGAGCACTAAAGAAAACCGTGTAACAACACTCTCACCTGCTGGACATATGAGGCACTGCTCCACTTGACTGAGGCCAAGCTGAGGGCTGTATGTACCAGGAGGGCAGGGCAGGATGCCCTCAACACCACCACCAAGACAATAGTGTCCTGCAGGACAGTGCTGGACTACATCCCCTGACAGACAGTAAGTCCCTGAGGGGCAGTCGTCACACTCTTCCGCACCTTCATTCATACAAGGAAATGATGAAAAATCATCATATTTCATGTTTTAAATCCAGCTACCTCATATGTTGATGCAACACCACAACATTGTTTATCTATACCTGTTGAGTTTGAGTAAGTCCCATCAGGGCAAAGTGTGGGATAAGTTGAGCCAACTGGACAATAATGTCCAACTGGACAAATGTCACCCGTCACACCATCTGAGGGCATTGGAGACACTGCCCCTCCTAAACAGTAATACCCTATAAAACAATGGATAGAAAATTGATCGATTTAAACATTTCATTGCACCATATTTGTCACTTTCACTAAGAAAAAATGAGGACGTACTGCTTCTCATTCTTCATTGAAGATCTTCATTTATTTGAGTGATAGACTGATAAGTAATGTGACCATTTTCAGTGAAAGAACAACCTCCAAGCTGCAACTACACACTGAAAATAGCAAGACATGTCTTTTTATGTGCCGTTTTCTTTTACTGGGATTTAGTAGTTTTATTGCCATGGCTTGCTTCCCCACGTGCAAATGTTCCAATAAAATAAGTTCTTCCCCGACACAATGTTGCAAAGGCACAGTCACTGCACCCTGCACTTAGCGGTTCCCTAGACGAGTGTGATTCTTTTAAAGAAATACTAACTTTTTGCCCCTATTCCAGAACGATAGTGGATGGTGCCAGATCTATCTCTAGCACTGACACAGCGCTAACAAAGTGTGAAGATAGGTCTGGCTATGCTATTGATTGAAGAAATTGTATTTAATACCTGCACCACAGATTCCTGAGGGCTGGCTGAGTCCAGTGTTATTGCAGTAGAGTCCTGGAGGGCAAGGCCAGCAGGAGGACAGGTTCTGGACTCCTACAGTATTACTCCAGGTTCCAACAGGGCAGGGGTGCTGATGGGGATGCTTGGTCCCTTTAAGACAGTAGAAGCCTGCAGGACACACTCCACCAGAGGCCACAGCCACCTGTGGGAATGTAGTAGTATTTATTAGAATATGACAAGTTTCATCATTTTGGCTCTGCTTTGAAATTAAAGTTGTTCTAGTTGAAGTTTAAAAGTTAAAGCTGTGGGCAGTGTGAGTTGGTAGCTGTCAGTCATTTCCCACGCAGCAGCAGCTAATCCAAAATACAATTTTTATTTATTTAACTAATGCAAACCTGAACTACCTCTAAATTCACATTCATATCAAATGAAAAAAAAACACTTTAGCAGTCAAAGTGTGTGGGAAATTAATGGCTGCCATCAAATCAACTACACGGCTTTAACTTTAACAGAAATGTTCAATCAAAAATCTGTACATTTCCACCAATGAAATTGCTCTAGATTTTTCTTATCCGCACTTCCTTCCCCTGGTCACTGTTATGTAACATACATTACAAGCAACATGTCAAACATCTCATTGCTGCCATCGAATGTAATTTAGAGATCAGAATGTTAAAGAGGAGAGCATTAGTGCCTGGTTTCTCACTCAATCACTGACGACAGCAGCGAAGTGCCTGAAATACACTTTAAAAAAGCATTCAGTGAAATGGCATTGAAACACTGACATTGATATAATTGTGAAAGGAATTTCTTCCATTGCCTATCAAATTAAATGACTATAATAATATAATCTGATCCCCCAGTATCTGACAATGTAAATCTAGACCTTTTATATGGCACTAAATCTTTATCTTCTGAGTAACTGTATGTTGTACTGGTAGTAAAATTACACAAAGTAGCTTCAAGCTATCAGCTGTAATTGACTGTCTTACTGGAGAGGCAGTGGAGGCTCCAGAGGTGCAGTAATGTCCACTGTCACAGAGACCCTGAGGGTTAGAGAGACCAGCCCTGCTGCAGAACCAGCCTGCCTCACAAGACTGACATTGTTGTACATCATCGCCACCACGCTGGTCCGAGAAGGTGCCCTGAATAATCGCATATTTTAATTTTACAATGGTTATTATGTGTATGCAGGGTAAATTGAATTAAAAGAAGCTAAAGTGCCCAAATAAGACATGCAGCAGTAAATAAGAAGACATAGAAGAAAGCTCGACTAAAGAGCTGCATGACCTCATGCACACACACATACTGACACACAGATACTGACTGGAGGACAGGGACGAGCAACAGAGGACCCTGGAGGACAGTAGTGTCCTGTGGGACACAGTGGAGGCTGAGACAAGCCTGTCTGGTTACACAGTCTACCTCCGTGACACTCAACACATGACTGTGCACCTCGACGCTGTGGAAGATTTATAGACAAGGGAATAACCTTGAATGTGGCATTTATGTCATCATCTCTTTTTAACAGTGCACTGTCAGTGGCGCGGTGCACTTAATGTTTTATATGGATTCCCTACCGTCTGAAAAGTGCCATGAGGACAGGGCTCTGACCTGACAGCCCCTTCCAAGGTATAATGTCCTTTCTTTGCCTCATTCTGAACAGGCGAAGCAGAGCCACCAGTGCAGTAGTAACCAGGATAACAGGGGCCTGAAGGTGAGGTGTTATTGAAACCTAAACAATAAAAACTGACAGGAAGAAAAACGTAGTGGTACAACAATTAGTGGCGTTCATACAAAGAAGAAGACTAGGTGAACACGAGTGGTATTACCCTGGTGGACAGTTGACACAGTCCCGAAGCCTGCTGAGGCCTGTGCTGTTGCTGAAGGTGCCAGGGGGACAGGGGAGGGGAGAGGAGGCAGCTAAAGGGCAATAACTTCCTGCTGGGCACAATCCTCCTGTCAGCCCATCCACCGGAGTCTGGGAATAACCGGGATATACATTAACATAGTAAAACAGTTTCATCCATGCATAGACAGGTGGCAAATAAAAGGGAAAACTGACATCAGGTGTATTAGTCGGATGCAGGCCAAACCACATTTCAACACCATTCTTCCAAAAGATGTTCCCTCATTTGGTGTGGCCATCCAAAATATCTAACTGGTGTTCATTTGGATTGAGATCTGATGACTGCAATGGCCATGATTCACATAATGTTCCTACTCATCAAACGATTCAGTAACGCCTCGTGCCCACTCCCCTCAGATTTTTGAGTTAATTTGTCATCCATCTGTATGTTGTATGCGTTTTATTATTACTGTATCATAATAATAAAACGCATATAAATTAATGACATTATATTTTATGATATACATTTTGTGACATGTTGGAGAATCAGAAAGTACAAGCCAGTGTCTTTGCAAGTAACCATGGATACACAAGTCTTATTTAAAAAAAAAAAAAAACAGACAGCATCTAGAGTCAGTGCTATTATTGATGACTAACAACTTCTGTATATATATAAAAAAAAACATAAAAATAGCATTGTCTTACTGCAGACTTGGCTCCTTCTCTACAGTAGAAGCGCTCTTTGCAGCTTCCAGAGGATTCTGTGAGTCCCACACCAGTGCAATACTGGCCTCCGCCACAAGGAGAGCACTCAGACCCATCACTGAGAGCTGAACGTGAACTAAAGGTTCCCTCAGGACAAGGTTCTGGAGTAGAAGTGCCCTCTGGACAATAAAAGCCCTATGAATTAAGTGGTAGGCAGAGAGACACAGGGATAAAAATAAATAGTTATTATCATCTGATATCAACTAAGATATCACATACATAGTGGAAAACACACTTAAAGGATGTCACGCTGTTTCACTGTTGCTAGATATTCATACCTGAGGGCAGACTGAGGGTGTGTGAGTTGCTGGTCTATCACAGTAATGCCTGGATGGACATAACAAACATATCTTTCCGCTGTGACCAAGTGTGTTGTTCCGGTATTGGCCAGACCGACAGGGGTAGGTGTAGGGGTATCCAGTCCCTAGGGGGCAATAGTGCCCATCAGGACAAACCCCCGTCTGAAACATTACAGCATACAGAATGACTCTAAGTGGAATCTTCACAAGTGATATTATTTAATAACAGTTTAATGCTTAGTATTTTGACTAAATGATCATTTATGTAATCGTCTACTACTGTAAATCTCTTTAATTATTGACTTACAGGTGTTGTAATTGGCTGCTCTTGAGGCTGTTGGGAATAACAGTACTCCCCCTCAGGACACTGGGCACATTCACTCACATCACGCAGACCAGGAAATCTACTGTAGGTACCATTGGGGCAAGGAACGGGGTTGGGTTCCTATAAGAGAAATAACTGACAAGTTACAAGGAGTACTCAAGGAGCGAAGGTGCTTCACGTATTCACAATTCTAATTTTGTTTCTTGTTTGACGAATTCTTATTTTGCTGTAGCGCAGACCTCCACCAAGACCAATAGTCCACTCTTCTTCTCAATCCAAAGTATTAATAAACCACAAATAAAACTTGTTTTATTTTTACTTTTACTGCTACCTTTTTTATGTTCTAAGTTAGCTGGGGTTCTCCAGTGTTAAAGAAGAAAAAAAAAACACTGCCACCCTCTGACCCTATTTAAGGATCTGCTCCATAGTTTAAGGGGTTCGTCCTTGGCCCATGCCCAACCCTTCCACTAAGTTTCATTAAAATCAATGCAGTAGTTTTTGCATATTCCTGCAAACAGACAGACAGGCAGACAAATGGGAGTCATCACATAACCTCCTTGGCAGAGGTGATTATCTAACTCACAATGCCTCCTCCTGGACAGTAGAAACCTCGGGGACAGAGGGTAGCTGAACGCTGAGGGTCTCTGGCCAAACCTTGAGAGCAGAGGAAGCCTGGGGGGCAGACCATGACGCTTAACATGGCTTCCTCACTAGTGGTCTCATTACTGCAGTAGTAGCCCTGTAGGCATGGAGAACACTCCACAGAGGCCTCATCCTACACACAAGAGGACGGATGGAAGAAGATTCAGGGAGTTGAAGTTAAAGATATCAACCAGTAAGGGGGAGGGACGCAGCAAAGCACAGACTGAGAGTGCAAGGCAGAGGAGGATCTAAGGTGGAAGATGATGGAAAAGCACTAAGATTCCTTCAGTATGGAGAGCAAATTGTGAGCTACAAAAAATTTTGACTATTCATCTGGCTGACATTTACAGATGTACATACATCACATCATGAGTAATGTAAGATGATATCAGCATGGGCGGAAAATGCTAACCTAAAAATAGGACAATCAGAATGGCTTACAGAAGGATGAGAGTCAGTCAACCAGTCACAGTGGACACAGTGCAGTTTGTAATAGATGAGGTCTTACAGAGTAGCTGCCAGTTCCACACACTCTGGGGTTGACAGTGGCTGAGTGGGGACAAAAATAGCCAGCAGGGCAAGCAGAGCAGTCCTCCAGCCTCTGACCTCCTTTCAGATGGCGAAATGTGGAGCTGGAGAAAGACAGGACAGAGCCGAGACACTAAATCATACTTAATGCTTAAGATCAGATTTTATTTAACCCTTTATCATTAGCCTCATCCCACATTATACTATCACTCCTTACGGTGGGCAAGGTGAAGGTTTGGAGGTGCCCTCTTGACAGAAGAATCCTTCAGGACAAACCAAGCAGTCTTCCCTCTGCCGGTTGCCCATTTGGATGCTGTAGGTGCTCACAGGGCAAGGAAACTGGGTACCATATGCGGTCCCTGGTGATGCAACATCCAAAAATGTATATTCATGTTCTGTTTATAGATTAGTTTTATACAAAGAGCTCTATTTAATCTGTAACAGTCAATAAAGAAAAAGGCATTTAATTAATTATTGATGTGCTCTACATAGAGTAAGCAATAAATAAATGTAATGAAGATGATTTCCTCTTGTACCATACATACCCTCAGGACAGTAGTGGCCAGAGCTGCATCTGCCTGACGGAGCTCCTGACCCAGCCAAACAGTACCACCCCGCTGGGCATGGACGGCACTCACTTTCAAATTCCAATCCACTGTGGCCACTCCATGTTCCCACTGGACACTTGTACTGGGTAGGAAACATAGTACCAAGGGGACAGTAATGGCCTGCAAAGCAGGAGAGTGGCGGTCTCTGGATACCACCCGTGCCTGGTAAAGTAGTAATAAAAATAATAAATAATAAATAGTATTTAATGATGGAGAAACCCACAAAAAGCTTTTTTTAATTTCATTCCTCTAGAGCAGACATTTAGGTCTAGAAAACACAAACTGAAACTGTATTACGATCGTGACCAACACATTGGTATTTGAAAGGGCAACGTCACTAACTTCTTCCAAACTAAGAAATGTCAAATGGGATTTTTGAAAGTTTCCCAAATTTATATGTAGTACGTGTAAAATGGCACCTCGCAGACAGGCATATCTTGCTGGACACTGCTGACACTGTGAGCGGTCAGTGAGATCAGTGCGATTGCTCAGTGTCCCTGGCGGGCATGCACTGGTCGGAGCATTGGGTTTAGAGGAACCAGGGGGACACACAAACCTGTCAACATTCAAAACAAGCACAACGTTAAAGTGACATTGCCATCACAACGAGTGTACTCAGTAGTTGTTCAACATAAACAATATTGGAAAAAGAAGTCATCATTTACCCTTGCATGCAGTCCACATCAGGGGCTCTCAGAGCTACCTGTGTGCAGGCTTTCCCTGCGTAGCACTCTCTGCAATCAGCGAGCTCATCTTGACCCTCTAAGGGGTTAAAGGAGCCTGGTGGACAGGGCACAGGGTCACTTGTACCCTCAGGACAGTAGAAACCAGGCGGGCATTTGAGACAGTCCTTTACACCTAGACAGATGGTTTAGAGAACATGGTTAACTGTTCATTATTAATATACATTTAATGGTAGCCATGAAACTGACAAAAAACATTACAAAGTTACACGAGATAACAGCTTGATACATATAAAGGGATGACGGAAAAGGGATATTTTGTGTCATCATTTCTTCCACATTATGCTCAAAGCTCCAGCTTGCAATCCACTTCTTTCATTTTATTGCTAAATTAGACTCTATTTGGCCCCTTGGCATCCATCTGTTGGAAGTTCCTCATTCATACATTGTGATTCATAATAACATCTAAGCAACATTTAAATCTTTAAATATCCACTGAGTTTTGTTACAGCTATAGAGCAATATTTGTTGTGATGGTTCAAGGGACTGTAGCTTTTTCCCAAATGAAAAAAATCACAAACTCAGTGAACTATGAATATGACCTGACTTCATAATTTCTGGAATATTTCTAAAACATTATAGAGCAATAACACAGGATATAAACTCCTTACTTATTGCCCCTTGATGAGGGGTAAAAGTCCCTCGAGGACATATTACTTCTTCCAAGGTGCCAGCTGGGCAGTATCTCCCCCGAGCACATGGCAATCCAGGGCCTGATGAGCCTGCATCACACAAGCACATATGATAACGTGGACAAACATACTAGAATACTATAATAGAACAGCAGGCATAGCCTTTTCATTGAGTTTAAATACAGTGACACATCTTCAAAAAGATTTGAATATTTCCTTTTTCACTGAAGACAGTGTATTTGTGCCAAGACTTACCTGCAGGACAAAAGCGTCCTTCTCTACATCTCTTGCATGCTGCCCTACTTGTCTGACCCAGTTGTTCCCCCGCTGTACCAGCCGGGCAAGGTGACCCATGAGGGGTGGCTGTGCCCTCTTCACAGTAATAGCCCTGTGGGCACAGGAACTGGGAGGTGGGTCTCCGTGAGCTGCCTTCCAGACAGTAAAACCCTGGAGAAAAGTATTTATAGAAAATGTCACAGAACACTTATGATAGAATAACATAGGACGTGCAAAAAATAAGCTAAACAAAACTGGCTGGCCTATTTGAACAGACAAAGTGTAACTGCACATGATATATGACATGATGGGCTATACATGGCAGTTGATCTGAAACTGTTACGTTAACATTATGGAGCATGAAGGTCTGCAATAATCTACCTGCTGGACAGATTGTACAGTCTTTGAGCCTCTGCAGACCTTCTTTTGCACCATATGTTCCTGCAGGACAAGGCACAGCTACATCTCCCACACAGTAATGACCTGCGGTAAAGACACATACAAACACATATTAGACTTCTGTGGATTGGCACTGCTCTCCACATGCTCCACTGCTCTCTACTGTTACATAAGCAGTATATAGAAGTGGAAATACCTATGGGACAGGTCACACAGGCTAACTCTTCCCCAGAGTCTTTGTATGTTCCTGGTCGACAGGTGATGGGTTGACTGGACCGATGAACTGTTTGGGTCCAGCGGGGGGCCCCAGCTCCCCTACACAGTAAGGAGGAGTCATTACAGTTGTGGCAGTAAGTTTGGCCAGGTGTGGAGGACCAACCAGGAGGACAGGGAAGAGGCTGCGACATCCCTCTGTCTGGACAATAAGTACCTATGGCAAGCAGATGGCTTATTTTATTTTGGGAGCTAATTATAAATTAGCCGGTACATTTCAAATCCACTCATAAATATTTAACAGCTTTACCTGCAGGACATTGAACACAATGGATAGTACACATAGTGGAATAGAAGCCCAGGGGGCAGTCATTACACACAGTGTGATTTAAGTCAGGCTCCTTGCCAGGCTCACACTACAAGACAAAAGGCACAATAAGAGGGAATAACTTTTTCATTATTTAGACAATTACTTAGGCATTTTATTGTTGTTTTGCTTGTTTTGGATTAGAATTGCAATGCCTTCTGTCACCGTTACCTTATAAGGGAATCCAGAGGTACAGACAGAGTCTACTGGACAAGTCAGACACTGAAGGACCCCTTCAGGAGAGTGTTGGCCTGGGGGGCATAAAGAGAGGGTCCCATTGCCTGGACCACAGGAGAAACCTGCAGGACACAGCCTACAGTCCACTCTATCTTCTGAACTGATCAGACCTGGAAAACAAGGCTGCAATATACAGAAATGAGCAACATCAATACATGAAAGCAACACGACCTGTCACAGAACTGAACTGATATTCTGATGGTTGCATTACAAGTATCATTTCACGAGTCATAATGAAGCAGCCGTTCACAAAACCTGAGGCATATAACCAGGGAAAACTGACACTCAAGGTGAATAGACCTTTTCACAATTGGACTTTTCAACAGTGATGGAATGTAACTCAATACTGTACTTTAGCACCATTTTGACATCCTTGTATTTTTCTTTTTCTGCTACTTTATACTTCTACGCCATTACATTCAGAAGGAAATATTGTACTTTTTACTCCACTACATTGTAGTCAGAATTAATATGATATGATGCAATATTATAAAAAGTACCTATGTATATTTGGTTGACAAAGCACACGATTAAAATGATCTTACGTGTATTTGTTAGTGGTAAAACAACATAATATACTATACAGTTTTAACTTCTGCACAACAGGAATCAGCATAGAGTCATTACAGTTATTAGTTCCACTTGTGATATTCATAACAAAAAACTCTCCCGATAAATCAGATTAACTTGGGGAACCAGGCTGTCAAGTGAGTATGGTTTATTTTTTTTTAGTCTATTAGATTCTTTTCCCTACGTAAATATGACCAATTAATAAATAAATAAATTCAACTGCAGCCACGGTTTTATATTAGGCACTGTTTAGTTTTACTGTCCGTTCTATTACCTTGCACTCACTGATGCTGCTTTTCCCTGTGTAGAGGTTGAATGTTCCCGGTGGACATCGATGAGGTGCAGATACATTGCCAGGACAACTATATGATAGAAATATATTCATTCATAATTTATAATACAGTTACATGTTCTACCATGTAACTGAACTGAACCCATTTTATCTCTATTTCATTCTGCTTCGAATTACATCATCAGGGTCCTCGAAGCAGCACAAATATACTATGCATTTCCTTAGTGCACATGTCAATCATTTCAAAGATAGCTGATGACTTACAAATGACCAGATGGACACTCGAGGCAAAGCTGATGAGAGAAATATGTTCCTTCTGGGCACTGATCAAGGTCTGTGTCTTCACTGAGGAGGAGGTCTGCACTCCCTTCAGGTGATTCTTACACAAATACAGTCTGTCATGAATCAGTATGTTTGGCTGCATAATAAAAAAAATATATACATAGATTTTGTACGGTCTTTGTTCTTACCTGATGCAAGCCTGGATTGTGTTAGCTGCAGAAAAATCCACAAAGCTGAGAAACACAGCAGATGTGTAACTTTCCACGGCCACATAGTTACAGTCCCTAATGAAATGCAGAGTTGTTTCTATATTTTCGTTTGATTTTGATTAGCTAAGACATTGCTCTTAGTAAACATGACTGAAGACATGAAAGAGAAGGGGCCTCGGTCTCTGAAAGTGAAATAAGAGCACGTAATGAGATTCCCAGCTGAATGCTCTTAACTGATAATGGTGTGCAATGATCTTCTGTAACTGTATCTTCCACTTTCATAATGCATGAGTATGTGCTGAAGCTAACCTACATATTGTCTCTGCTAGTGGATCTATTCAATTATTTACGCTACTTGTGTAATTCACTTAGAGGTTATAAAGATATAACCTCTAAAATGGTAATAAAGATTTCAAACTCAAAACATAAGAAAACACAATTGCTTTTTGGGAATGAATCAAATAAATTCAGAAGCTCATATCAAATGCTTTGCTGTATCTGTATATGTTATGGTTGTTGGCACTGAACTGTTGGCTGCACGAAAAACTGAGAAGCAATGCATCTGCAGATACATGCATGTGAAAACCACAGTAACCTTTATTGAAGCTCTTCAAACCAAGTATAGCATGCATGCCTTGCAGTTTCTATCGATATTTTACATTAAGTTGTTTTTATTTATCTCAGTTTAACAGTGATGTATCATTTGAGTTTAAGGATGTGTTTCCCTTCAAATTTTCAACTGAAATTTTCCATTGCAGGAAGTCAGGTGAATTATTTTTACACAGCTCTGAATCTTGTTGTATACCACTTCCTGTACACACTCCAGGAGTTGGTGCATATGTGTGGGTATTTCAATGTTTATCTGTACAGGTGCATGCATTGCTAGTTATTCAGATTGAAGCAGGAACTGAAAAATCAGGAGGATCAACGATGGTTTTAGTCCAATTTGCATGGTTCTTTCTTTTGGCAAACCAAGGTAAATATATATTTAAACTTGTGCAGTCCACTTCAATGGACTTGTCAATTAACAATGTTATAACATAAAAACTCCATATGTGTATAAACGTAAACCTATGTGCCTCTTCATCACTGCATGAATCAACAAATGTGCTCTATGTCTTTTATATTATGTAATGTTCATAATTCAAGTACATCTAAGTACATCTCTTTGTTTCTGCAGATTTTGTGAGCTGTGTAAAGAAGACGCCTGATTTCTTGGCTGTAGAATTAGGGGCCTCGCTTACATTAAACTGCACCTACAATTGCTCCTCTGGATTTGTTCGTGGCTGTTGGAAGAAAGCATCGGACAGTTCTGCTTGTCTTGGCCAAGGCAGCTTCAGCCAAGGCAGCTTTTGTACCGTGTCTCTCCATCTGTCAAATGTATCCATTAAAGATCTGGACTACAGCTACTCTTGCTTCACAGAAGCTACAGATGACCCCCAACTTCCAAAAAAGACCGAACGTATTGTGTCGCTATATCTTCAAGGTAGAAAAACTATATAGTATATAGTGACCTTCACAATTCTTTAAGAAGCAACAAGTACATATACACAAATACAGTTCTAGAAGTAGTAAATTTCAGCGGAAACATTTTTTTTTCCAGAACAAACAAACTCCAGAGGCTGGACTGTTACCCACAAAACTAAAGTTACAAATAGTAAGTATGGAGAAAGGACGTAGCCCTGTATTTATAAGAATATATATTCCATATTCTAATTACACAAGACTTTTTATTTATATTCATGATGTCCCTTTCAGTGTCTCTTCCAGCTACGCCAAAAGATTCAAGCGGAGGTGAGTTGGCGCTTATTGTGAATAATCACAGAGTAAGAGATTTCTAACTGTATTAATGTGTTAATATAAGTCAAGGTAATTTTGTTGTTTCCATGATAACAGGAGAATTTAATGGGATGAAGGTTTTGGCTACAGTTACCGTTGCGGTGGCTATGGTGCTTGCAGCTTTGGCTATTTACCTGTGTCTGAATCGCAGCAGACAGAGCTGGAATGGTAAAGGTGACTACAAAGATTATTGTACTTTAAACAAACTGTATGCTGGCTCTGAAAGGCCAGCTGGAATTTCAGAAAAAGGCAATAAGAACACATTTATCTTTACCTCATTCCAGGGCAGCCTCTCATTTCCATGTCGGGGTGAGTGTAAATCATAAATGAATTTTTGGGGAAAATCTGCGTTCAATACCTTTAGTCAGTGATTTGCAATTTTTCTACTTCATAACTGACTTAATAATACATTCTAGCTCGCCACGACCTTCTACTGCTGTTCGTCCACCAGTAAAGGGTAAACATATACAATGTTAAAAATAAAATGGAGGAATTGTATCTTACAAATGCAGTTCTCCCATTCATACCCTTCTTTTTCCCCAGGTTCACTGTCAACACAGAGTGAAAGAGTGACACTGAGGATTCCAACACCAGGTAAAACGATCTATGGCCACGAGAAACCAGAAGTCTTTGAGTCTATGTGACCTTAAAAATACAAAGAATAATACAGTAGTTGCTGAAAACTAAATTGTTCCTTTGACCCAGACAATGACAGTGACACTGAAGTTCCCTATGCTGACATAATGATCACTGTCCGAGGTGTGAGTACGCCGGAGCTCACTCAGGTTGGCTACTTGAATTCTGGGGATCAAAAAGAGGTAAGGGACAACATTACCAGCTCCACTGACTGAATTTAGGACAGACTACTGTTTTCTGTCTCGATACGGTATTGCTGTAGCTGTTCAAAAGAAGCACAATTAATGCTAAGAATATATCACGCTTGATGAATAAGCATTTACGTGTTTTTTTTCCCCCTAAATACAGTCACAATGAAGGGCTGCCAAACAAGAAACTAAGAATTCCCCTTCTCTTTTTTTTTTTTTTCGGCACAATTTTTGCCCATATGTATATTTCATTTCTTACACATTACATAAATAGGAAATTGTATTCATAAAAAATACACCTTGTTGTCATTTTTTTTTTTAAGTCTATATAAGTTTACGGAAAACTACAGGGCAAATTTACAGTCCTCACACAGTGAACTCAACGTTTTATTCCAGGGCCCTTGCATTATTACTGCTGACTTAATTACTCAGGTAGCCTACAACTTTTTGAACTGACCTTGCAGATCTACTATACGTGTGGGCCTAAACGTCTAATGGAGCCTTCCTTTTGCTCTCTGCTTCCCCCCCCTCCTCCTCCTCCTCCTCCTCCTCCTCTTCCTCCTCCTCCTCAGTGGTGGGGAGATGAATCTCGGTCTCACCTGCAGGCCTCACGTTCAGCTGATCGTCTTCATGTCCCTCAGCCCAGAGAGGTCAGCCGCAAAATGAGCACCAACTCAGAATATGCAGTTATCACATATGCTTGACTGAGTACTGTGCTGCTGCTGCTGGAAGAGGACGGAGGAAAGAATAAACGCGTCTTGTTTTGTTATATTCGCTAATACACGCCACCTTTCCTGTAAACGCTGTTTTCACGTGCCTTTGACATGTTGTTTCTGTTTCTGTGTGTGTGTGTGTGCGTTTCATACCCAATAAAGCACGTTTTTGAGTTTTTTTTCTGATGTTTTGAGCCTCGTCAGTCGCCGTAGTTAGAACCGTTGCCTAGAAACAGTTATCGACAAAACACGACAAGTTCAACAAGTTCTCCTCTGCTGTACCGCACGTCAGTTAAAAGGTAAAAATCATACCTAAATTAAAAAAAAAAAAATGTCAGTGCCTTTCTCCAACACCCACCTGCGTGTCCCTCGCGGGTTTGGGACCATACTGGAGGGACTGGCCAGAGAAGTTCTCCGAGACCAGCCTGAGGACATCCCGAAATATGCCGCACAGTACTTCGACGCCCTGCTGAAAAAAAGAGAGGGTAATTACCATGTACGCACACTTTAAACGTGACAAATGCTAATGACTGCTATCAAATAAAACAGAAGTCAATATTTCTTTTCTTTTTTTTTACGTGAAGACAGTGGCGTGGACCCTGCTGAGTGGACTGCCAAACTGGAAGATAGATACTACAACAACCACGCATTCAAGGTAAGTTTAGCATCGAAATAACCCTAACTACACGCCACTGCCGTTCTTACAATAGTTCATTCCTTTTATTTTGCACATTATTGATTTTATTTTTTTGTTGGTTTTGTCACCCAGCGGACTAGTCCTGAGACTGCAACAGACGTGACCGTTTCCAAGTGAGTTTCACCATAATGTACAACAGAAGATCAACAGGAGAGGGACAGGATGGACAGGAGAGAAAAGAGAGAAACATGACTGAAGTAAAAAAAAACTAAAAGAAAGAGATGAGGTAAAATAAGATGAGATGTCATTTAGTCACTGTCGCCTGCAGTGAACACACCGGTACACACACATTTACATTAGAATAGCTCATTTATATGTTTTAACTTGCATTACTGAGGCTCAGAAGCAACACGCAATACCATTTAACAGGTGGCAAAAGTACACACTTTCTGTACTCAAGTAGACGTACAGATAGTTGTTTAAAAAAATACTCTGGTAAAAGTAGAAGCCCTGATTCAACTTCATTACTCGAGCAAAAGTCCAAGCTCTGAAGTGTGCTCAAAGAGTCAAAGTAAAAAGTATTTCCACGTTTCTTCTGCGCGTTTCTGTGCCGCATCTGCCGCGCATGATATTCACTGCCCTAAACGCCGAGGGGTTGTCTTTTCTACGTGTTATTGTTCCATCTATATAGGTTGAAATCAGTCTTGACATTGGGAAGGCAATGCTATGATGCAAAATACAACCAAAAAAAAGTCGATAATCCCCCTCTGCTGTATTAATGTTAAAGTAACGAGTCTGTTTCGAAAATGTACGGAGCGGTGAGTGCAGATATTTCTGTTAAAATGTAGGGAGTAAAGGTTAAAAGGTCAGAAAAATAAATACTCTAGTAAAGTACAGATACCTGAAAAATCTACTCAAGTACAGTAACAAAGTATTTGTTACTTCCAACCTCTGCTATTTAAAGCTCTGCCAGGTTTGTGAAGTGTAAGGAGGGCCAGGAGTGACAGACGAGAGGCCACCTGCTACAGTGAGATATTCACTGGTTCCAGACAAGTCCTGCAGAGACATATCACATTTTACCACTAAGTGTTGTACCAGTCATTCATGTTTCAATTTAACTGGTGCTTTTTAGAGAAAAATCCTTCGAGTCCCAAACTGAAGATGAATCCAGTCATTCAGAGGAGGCCGCGTCTCTCACCAGCACCAAACCTAATGTCTCTGAAGAGGCTGATTTAACGGAGACTACAGAAGACGAAGAAAGACACATTATTCCACAAGAGGAGTCAGTCAACGAGCTATCAGATGCAAACGTAGAGTCATGTAATCAGAGTGGGACAGAGGAAGAAAAAGACCCAACAATAACTGCACTTAATCAAGCCGACAGTGCAGCTAATGAAGATGATAACGGCACATTTTCAAACCAAATATCTCACCCTGACTCACAATCATTCGGCGGGACTGCAAATGTAGATGTGTGTGCTCAGGAGTTGGGAAAGGCAGAAACTGGAGGCCAGACATTTCATGAAGAAGAGACCGAAGATGTCGATAAGGAGTTTGTAGACCCAGAAGGAGAAGAATCAATGGGAGAAACAGTAAGAATAACAGAGGAGGCTCCAGTTATTGAAGAGCACAGTGACGCACTTGCTATTGAAGAGGAAAGCGCAACATCCCAACTTAAGGAAAGCATTCTACAGTCGTCTCATTCTCAATTAGAAACAACGGAGGATAGTCACCAAGAAGCAGAAGATCAGACAGAAAACATAAAGGAAGAGGAAGTAGCAAAGATTGAGGCTTGTTCTGGGGAAACAAGTGAAAGTGTAGCTCCTATCGAGGATGGTTTACATGATAACTCTGTTCCAAAGGAGGAATCATTGGTTGAGATTAGCTTTGATGATGTTCCAGAGGCACAGCAGATTATGGAGGTTGAGGAGACGCAGCACGTGGATGAAAGTTCAGAATTGCTACACACTGAGATATCAGAGGTGGAACATCATGAAGAGTCAAAGGTTACTGCGATGGCACCGGTTGAAAATGTATCTGATACACAAGACAACGATGAGCCTAAAATGGAGGGCAGAGAAATGGAAGTTAGCTCTGAAACAGAGGAAATGGAAAGTCAGCAGGAGGCATCTGATTTAACAAAAGAGACAGAAGACCCAAGTGATGCTCATTTAAATGGTAGTGATGATAATGAGAAGGGAGAAGGTGTTAAAAACATCAGCACAACACATCATCCCACCACTGAGACAGAGAACCTGGAGGATAAAAATAGTCAAATTATCGACGATAATGAGAAGATAAGAGACGGCGAATCACACCAGAGAGAGGATTCTGAAACAGAAACGAAGTCAGATGACCCCGAATTCAAAGAAGCAACAGACACAGTTGGAGAAAACAAAGAAGACACAGAAACTGAAGATTATTTTGACAGACAAGAAAATAATGACGGCGATCCTGAAAATAATTTATCACAACTAACCCAGTCAAATATAGAAACAGTTGGACTGGAGGAAGAGAGCGAAACTTTGGACTCAAGCGTACACGATTTAACAGAGGAGAATGAAGAGGAGCCACAGCCAGAGGAAACACTGGAGGAAAAAGTGGTCACATCACAGGAGCTAACCTCAGAAGTAGAGGAAATTGTAGAAGAAGTTAAGATGGACACTGAAGTACTAGAGAAGAGTGCAAAGTCTGAAAAGGGCAGCATCAGCCCAGATGAAAGTGCAGACCAGATGGCTGCTGACCACCAGGAAGAGCAGCGGTCACATGGGTCTGAACAGGACATCGCACAGCCTGAAGGGGAGAGGAATGACAAGGTAACGTTTCATGATTCTTGTCAATGCAAAATAGAAAACATCGCAGACTCCTTTTTTGTCGCATTCTACAGCATTCTATCTGATTAAAAATGACACGTTAGTATCCCTCGAATTTTAGATAAATGACCAAAATGATCTGAATATGATAAAGGCTGTAGCAACTCATCCCTTCTCATCAAATGAAGTTAAGGATAAATGTTCATCCAGTTTCAGAGAGAGGTGTTTTAAGTCTGGCTACAGTGTGCTGTGCTCCCATTTCTCTGTCAGGTAGCCCATATAAATACACTCTTCAAGGGCAAATCTGATCATCTGTGTCCTATACTGTTCTGCTCCTCTGGACCCTCTAGAGATAAGTTGTTGTAAATATTTCCAGTCTATTTTCTGAACAGTGTTGGAAAAAGGGTAATAATAGTCTTAACTAAAATGGTGCGAAATGATAGTGTTAAGTCTAGCAGTATGACATAAATTGTCTCTTTGCTCATATACAAGCAGTTTAAAGATGCTGTTTGAGGCCTCTTCTCTGCTGCATGGTCATAAAACAGTAATACTGTGCACCAGATCCAGTCATGCTCCTCTTGGGAGGCACCACAGCTTCCACAGATTGAAACTTGCTCCAGTAATCTGTCATCATAAAAGACCGCCTGAACAATTTGTCTTGTGAATTAGGCCTTTAACATTTTTTTTTTTACTGCTGTCACAGTTAGCCCGTCTGATTTGTCTGGACCAACAAGGTTCCAAACACAGAGAGAGGGAGTGTAGGAAGAAGTCCTAACAATGTTACCATGGTAACTCCTCACCATCCTGCTCTCTCTTAGTGCCGTCATGGAATTAATAGGAGACGGTGATGCTGATAGTTGCTAGGCACCATCTGTGTCAGTAATCTACCTTTAAAAGCAGTTTCTAACTGAAACCAAAAAGCAGACTAAAACAACACTTTCTGTATTTTTAAATCCAATGCTTTTCTGTGTACTGTTTTCAACTGAAAGAGACGTACCATAAACCTGTGCAGTATATAGGCCATCTGTTCTCACATTGACCTAGCTGCAGTGTGTCAGACCCAAATCAAGTCCACTAGATTTTCATTTTTATTTATAAACCTAGTATTTTCAAGTTCCTACAAAAGAGCTCCAGCACTATAATCATCTGATGCAGATAAATACAGCGCAAGGTACAGTCCTGATGAGACTAATCTGAGAAGAGATTTGATTGATTCCAGTTCATTTAATTACACTAATCATCCCCTTAAATTAGTAAAAAGTGAGTGGATTGATAAAACAGTCTAATCATATTCATCTTAATGAAATTAGTCGTGACACAAGACATTTTTTTCAGACGATAACATATTGTTTGAATGCTTGGTAAACCATTAGGAGTGTTAATGTCAGAGATATAACTCAGATTAATGGATGTTTTCTGTTTCTCTCCGTCATGTCTGTGAGGCTGGCAGAGGAGTGTGGGCGGCCATACCAGCTGGGATCAGAGGGATGGAGAGCGCGGTTAGCTCACTCTGAGTCTAATAAATTTATAACACCTCCTAGTGTAAAACAGTCCAAAATGCTTACACAGTTTCATCTTCGCGCTATTAGTAGAATTTGAAAGTCAGCAATTATTGTTTTATGACCATCTGTGTTTTACATAGTATTTCTATGTTGGTCATCTGTTTTTATTTGTGGGCTTTATTATTGTAACACTGCAACTTGTGAATTTTTACAATGCTCTGTGCATGTGGTTGTCATTTAGTCATGTGTGCTCCTAGTTAATCTCTAGACACTACAGGTCTATCATCCTCACTTCAGTCAGAACTGTCAAACTTCAAATTGTAGAAGTCGTCCTCTCTGCATACTTTATGGGCTTTAAACGGGGTAATGTTGAAATGAGGTCTACTAAAGGTCTAACATTAATGTGATCACAGTAGGTCAGCAACCTTAATGAGACTGAAAAGATGGAACACATGCTGTCATGTTTGTAGGAGGTCTCTTTTTCCCTCTCTCCCTCCCTCCCTTTTGCTCTATTCCTCACTGACTGTATATCTCTCTCTCACACTCACTGTGCGTGAGCGGGTGTTACTGAACATACAGTGATTGTTAGTAAGAGCCAGTCAGGCATCTGTATTTTACCGGAGAATCATTTAGGAGATCTTTCTTGGTCGTACTAGCCATAACAAGTCATACCAGGTCAGCTCACCTGAAGACAGACGTAATCTCTGAGAGTAAGACATGGACTGTCACAATGTAAGTACAAGCTTCAGATTAACTTTGTTAAGAGGTCTCATTTTTCTTTTTTGACCAGTAGTTTGGTAGGTAGATACATAAGTAAATGCATGTTAACTTGGTAATGCCTGTTAGTATTTACTAGTGTTGTAAAACAGCATGTTTTCATGTGTGTTTTTGAGTAAAAAGGTAATGTATGTTTTTTGACTCAAATGGTACATTTCATCCACATAAGCTTTTGACTGTAAGCAATTTTCATCATAAGTGGAAAATATTACATAAGATTTGCACCAGAACATTTTAAATCAGTTTCAGATCAAGTCTAAGAATCCGATGGCAATAAAAACAATAAGAAACCCTGAAAAGGTATAGCCTGGGAAATCCAGTCCAGCAGCCCTGCATCTCTGTCTCTGCAAAATAAGTGGATTCTGGCTGCTCAGTGAGCAGTCAGACAGAGAGGCTACTGCTGGCTGAACAGGTGGGTGGTCACACTCCCACACTGGAGGGGTTTCACTGGAGACATGATGCGCTGCTTCACCAAGGTAGTGGGATGACAGTGGGCTCATTTTGTGGGCTGCCTTCGTGTGAAATGTCTGTTTCCACGGACAAAGCATGGCATGTAGATGATGTGTTCAACACAGAGTCTGAATTGGTGTTTACATAACTCATCAACAGCGATGGCGCTATTCCACTGACACTTTATGACAAGCCAGGATTTCTCTTCCACCCACCCTTTGTTTCCTTTGGGACAGTGGATGCTGTACTGTCATCCTTTTCTGCCTAGGTTGCAGAGCAAGAAGTTCCCTGAAATATTATTTTACCACTATACCATCAGTTCTGACAGACATCTGATAGACATAATATATGAAAATCTTTCAACTTTGTGTTTTTATCAAAATTGAAATGATTTCTTAATAGAAAAAGCAGATTGCTGTAATTTGTGCTCATGTGAAATACAGCAGATAATAGTTAATTACAAAAGATGCCGACCCAAACATGTTTTCACTCACAGCGTATTTTACCGTAAATTGCAGGAGGAGAAGGAACTAAGAAAATAAATGCAGGTTTTGACCTCATGAGGGCCCCACTAACATCACCAAAATATGGGAGTGCCCCTTTGCAACAAACACACATGTGCTGTAGTAATTTAGAACACAGTTAAGTTTACTTTTGCTTTTTGGTCCTCTTAGCAGGAGGAATGCAGCCGGCCCCAGGAGGAGGAGGACATCATGGACATCCCCTTGGATGACCCCGAGGCCAACAGGGCTGCTGCCAAGATCCAGGCTGGCTTCCGTGGGCACATGACCCGTAAGAAGATGAAGCCGGAGGACAAAGCAGAAGGGGAGGAGGTGAGCAGCACTGGGGAGGTGCTCAACGGCAGCCAGGGGGACACAGGTCAGTGGTGTAGAACCAAGGGATAAGAGTAGGTCACATAATGCCGATAAAGAGGGCATTATGGCTAGTGACTGTAAGGATGATAACTACAGTGGGGGACGTGAGGTAAGTAAAGGAACATAAGTTAAAATAAGGACGTAAGTTACATATTTGACAATAAATTACAGAGATTATGTGAATCAAAATTAACAGTTCTTTGGCAATTACTTTAGCTGGAGAAAACAGGGGGAAATCTAAATCTTAACAGAATCAGTTTTGTGTAATGTGATGTTAGAATATGTTCTCCAAGTTATTTGTAAAGAAGT
>JAPQRN010000006.1:16199366-16211406 GCA_037367275.1 Coranthus polyacanthus | reverse complement strand
TCTTTCTTTCTTTCTTTCTTTCTTTCTTTCTTTCTTTCTTTCTTTCTTTCTTTCTTTCTTTCTTTCTTTTTCTTTCTCCTCTTGTTCCCTCTGGTTTAGGACGGAGCTCGCTATACATCATCCTGTCCACCGGGGGCATATTCCTCTTAATCACCCTAGTGACAGTGTGTGCCTGTTGGAAACCATCCAAGTAAGTGCTACTCTCTCTTCTCTTTCCTTTTTCCCCGTTTTCTAACCATTCTCTCTCTCTCTCTCTCTCTCATTGGCTTTGAAGTTGTGCTTGCTTGATGTGGACAGAATCTCAAGTAGCTCAATTGTGTAACCATACTTTTCTACTCCAGCAGTTTTTTTTTAACCATCATTTAGTAGCAAGATTTCAATATTTTTTTTCTGCTACAGAAAGAAACATCGACCTGTCCCCCAAAGAGCTCCCATCTACGTGGAGCAGAGTGAAAATGGCCATGATGGTGAGAAATCACATATCAGTCATATTTTTTATTGTAATGTATTTTACCATTACACCTATAATCTCACTTCAACCCGTACTAAAATGTCTACACTCACTTGCAGTTGATGTTGTCCCCAAACCAACCACACTTGGTAGAAGGAGTCCCATGCCTCTTTATGTTCTCAATGAAGATGTAAGTGATTCTTTTTTTTTCATAGGTACCTTGTAATAGGACATTTATCAGCTGTCCTCTCAGTATCAGCATTAGCAGAACTTGGCTCAGATAGAGGCCAGTGGCTAGTTTCTCAACTGGGATTTTTACTCATAGTTTGGTCAATTATCAGATTTTTTCCTTCTCCAAACTATCATTATTATATTGGCTTTAGAAAACCACCATCGGCTACTTCTATGACGGTGTTACCAACATGACAAAAGAACATGGTTGATGACGATTTAATTATATGTACCACCGTCTTGTTCCAGGAGACTCTCGAGCGTTTGGAAGAATGTTCTGTTGTCGACCAATCAGATATGGGTATCCCTGCTACCTATGCTCCAGTCCTTCCTCCCTCCTCCAACAGAACGGAGCGGCCCATCTGGTCTGCCCCACGCAGGTACCCCCGCAGCCCCTCTCCCTTGGCGCAGCCCCTTCCACAGCCCCTTCCAGGTACCTCCCTGCGCCCTGTCCGCTCCCCTGCTCACTCCCCTGGGTCGTCTCCACGCAGTTTCAGCCCAATAAGAAAGGTCCGGCCTCCAGTAGGGATCCCGACCAGCCACCTGCCCGTAGAAGCAGAGTGTCCAAGTCCCAGCGATCAGACTCACTGTCCACCTCAGCAGTGACGAGTGCTGGAAATGTGCCATTCTGTGACATGTTCAGTAAAGTATGTACATAGTATGTTGGTTTTTCTGTCGTATAGAAATGGATTTGATGCACTATGATAGAAGATATTTGATTTGGCTGTGCAAATCAAGATGAGTCCACTTTAACTTGTTGTCATCTCACTCCATTGTCTTTCATCTTTTCTGTACGGCTATGCACAGTGTATCTGTAGTGTTTAAATAAAATTTTTATCCTGTCCACCAGCTAATATGATGCTGTGACAGAAAGAAATTCCCAGCTCTGGTATATATTTTTTTCTTGATGAATTATCAATCTACTGTAAACGTTTGTATATATGTAAGTTAAAAAGGTCAAGAAGTTGGGGCATTTTGTTTTGGTTTCCTTTTGAACAAGTAAACCCCACACATTAGGTCAGTATATAACCTAAGGAAATAAAGACAATAATAGTTTGTGGTTTGTCATTATTTTTGTAACGGTAACCAGCACAACCCTCACCCATATAAAACAAAGAAAACATCGTCTTACCTTGTACATTAGAATGTGATTTCCGTCTTGATTAGGAGGGTACTTCCTCCTTTGTCCAATAGGTGTCACCCATGCATCTCTTGAATGCTGGACGTCAGTGAAGATTGGTCAAGAGAGCAGAAAGAGTGGAAATGGGACAGGTTTAGTTTTGTGTATTTTATACTTAATTTTTTTTTTTTTTTTTTTGAGCAAAGTGTTTGAAATTCAACCTTTTGGAGAACATTTTTACGTTTTACCTTTTCAATTTACCAAAGGGCACCTTTCATGAACCGCCTTTTTGAGTCATGACATTATGCCTTTTGCTCTTGACTGCTTAACATTACAAGGACAATGAAGATCAAGCTTCAACTAAACCCGCAATTGTGCCTAATAATAACATGACCAATCAGTCTTGTTTTTACTCCGCGCCATTTCTTAATTCTTGATTATAGCTTTTTAAAGGGGCTTGTAGTGGATGAGTGGATGACGTGGATCTACAGTAATATTATGAAATTTAACGGGTGTGCGTATGTGCATGCTTTATCTCAGTGGTGGAGAGCATGGACCAAAACCATGGAAAAGATTAAAGGATGTTCTGAACTGTATTGAGTACCAAGGTACAAGCTTGTAAAAAAAACACAAACACAAAGTGGCCTGGTCCATCACTATTATCAGGATAATGTGTTCCTTTCAGGTGTCCAGCTGGACATCTTTTGTCATGAAAATCTGGATGATTTCATTTATTGCTTTAATCCTGAAATGTATCTTCTATTACTGAAGGTGTGATGAGCCATGCAGTTACACGAGCAATCTGATCTGCCTGTTTTGATCTGTCCTCTGCAGTCTTTGTTGTGTTTGAAACATTATTTATCTCTTGGCACACCGACTCATGAATACACATGCATGAACGTTCGAACACACACAAGCTCAGGTAAGCAAGCACGCACATCTGTGACTAATAGAATATGGAGAATCTCGCGCACTGTCCCTGTCAAATAAACCACTAAATCATTAGTGGATTACAGTTCAATTAATACAATAATATCTGCCAAGTGGTTCATACTTATGGTATGAAGCAGCTACGTTTTGTACACTGGGTTTAATCTACTTTGATCTCACAGTTTTATGTCATAGATCAGAGTTTTCATGTCATGTTCCTGCTTTCATCCAGCTTTTCAGAAAAGCATGGGGGCTCAGGAATTAATTAAGCCCAAGGGAGCAGGATCACATCTGCGTGTTCAAATGGCATATGTGTCTGTGTCTGAAAGTGTGCAGAGCAAAGGTGTCGTATGAGTAGAACAGAGATGATGTATGACACTCTCCATCTTTAATTAATTACCTCCTTCTCCTGCCTTGCCAAGCCTTCTCACTCCTCTTTCGCACCAGCCTGTTGATGTCAAATTCCCATTAGACTGTGGTGACTTTATTGTTGGGAAGCTCTTACCTGTCTATCCATAACAGGTCATTCTATAGAGCACTGGCTTTGGTCTTTGATGTATGTCAGCAAACAAAAGAAATGAAAAGAGGCTTTGCGGTCCTAAAACCGCTCGGCGCTTCGTGGAAGTCGTTTGAGCTCATCCACTGGCTTTTGAGCACAAACATGTTTGCATTTTGCTTGAACGTCTTTGACTCATTGCACTTATTATTTCTGCGTGAATATAAATTCGTTGTACTTGTCGCACTTCATCTATTCGACGTGTCTTCATTTTGGTATCCTGCTTCACTTACAGCTTTATAATTTGTATATGTAAGAGATGATTAGACAAGTAGAAACACATGACTGGTGACATAACAAAAGTCCTAAGAAAAATTATCATAATACAAACATGGCAAGTAAATGGTATTGCTCTGCTTGCCTGGAGTTTGGATTCAACTGTTCGCTCATCCTGAGATTTTTCCATCTTTTTCTTTTTCAAGATTGTTTAAACTGGAGCATGTTTTGCAGATTACATGGTCCTATGAGGGGGAAAAAAATCATTTTGGGCTACATAAAATTTGGCTTCGCGTGAAATACGTCTAGACAATTCACAATTTAAGCACCTGCTGCAATTGCTGGACATGTGACATGACATGTGTTATGTGTATTTTAGCCTCTCCATGACCATTTATAAACTGCTGACTAAAATACAGTACATGCACTTTAAAATGTCTTCGAGAGTTCTCTGCTAAACTCATCTGACCAAACCATCTGCCAGACCCGTTTTCAACAATAGAGGGGATGAATGGACTCGGGATGGAAACACACAAAACGCGCACAGACACACAAATACAGAGATCACAAACATAACATCATATCTGTGCGTACATACAAAGTCACTCACTGAAAAACAAACCAATCACGCTTAAAATTCGGGCCCTCCTTGGACGGAGGTGAGGTCCTCCTGATAAGACATCATTTTCCATGTGTTGTTCAGTGCTCTAATCAGTGTTTTATATTCGTGGAGGCCAATCATAGTTGGGGACTTGTACAGAACACATGTAAGTATTATCAAAACAGGCATTAATCAGATGTCTCTGTTGTAAACACTTTACGTCTAATTTGATAGAGCCTTATAATAGACACATAATGTACAAGAGGTCTGTGACCACATCAGGTAAATACCCTTTGACACTTAAGACATTGCTGTTTTCTCCTTTTTCACCATAGTAACAGTCCCCTGGCAACCAGTAAGAGTGCCAGTTATATTCATAGTACTCCTCTGGTTCCCTCACCCATACCCTTCATCACCTCCTCCACCACACACAGCCTCTCTCTCTCTCTCTCTCTCTCTTCCTCTGCAAATTTCCTTTTGCATATGTGTTGTGTTTCTGTCTGCATGTGAGTCAGCTGCATCCTCAGCACCTGGGACATTACCTCCACTTTCCACAGGGGAAGCCGCATCGCTGACGCTGTGAGTTCAGAGAATATGTAATTGCTCTTATTGAATGAATTTAATTTGTACTTTTGTCTCCCTACGTTTCGTTCTACATGTATTGTACATGTTCACTGTTTCATTGAAAGTGACTGTTTTGTTAACTGGTTGCATTGTAGACACGGGATTGATTTATGCTTGATTTTATAAAGATTAATGCACTTTGTCATTTTTAAACAGCACGTTTGTAACTGCTCATCTTTACCCGTTTTTTGTTTTTTTTTCCTCTTTGTTTAACTAGGGATTGGCAATTGCATTAATATTCAATAGTGGACACCGAACAGACGGAAAACCTCAGCATTAGTTCTCTACCTTCATAATGATACGAGCACGAATGAGCTGGGAAACTTATGTTCTCCATGTCTTTGTTCGTCCAGAGGATTTTTGTCAGCTCTTCGTGTTTGTCGCTGCTTCAAACCAGTATCACTGCTCGTGTGTGAGAGAGGAGAGGGAGGTCAACATGGGCTCCAGCTCCTCCTCCTATGCACCCAAAACCATCTACCTGGATGTGGACGGAAAAGTGCAGAAGGTGGGTTAAATGCTTTCATTCTTGGTCCGATTTTGTTATTAACATTGCATAAAATCGATCATCTCATTTATTTTACCGGTACAAGTAGAGACAAAATGGAAGGTTATGGCTCAAATTCACCTTCTTCCAGGGTACATGGAGGAGAAAAAAAAACTTGTAGCAGGTCAGGGACTCCAGCAGCACTTGTACTATAAACCCTGATGGTTGGTGTAGCTTTAATAAAGTTGTTCGATACTACAAGTGCCTGAACTTTTACCAGTACAGAGCAATAAAATAATAAGCAATAAAATAATACATATTTTCTGCTGAAGGGCTGGCTTGAGTTTTATGAAAACGTATAACATATTTGTCAAAAATAATGTTTGTTTTAATGTTCAGAAATTGATATCAATACAACACACGCATTTCATTTATTTTAATTCTGTTACTATAAAGATTTTGACTGTACGATGTAATGCATACAGTACAGTTAAAATATAGAAACGCTTCAGATAAAAATAGGTCATTTCCTACATTAATAAAATCTGTTTGTGCGTGACTTACATATCAAACTAGACAGAAGTGAAATAAAAGGAGCTAAAAATATTAATAGACGTTTTAAATTTCCTCGTTTGCATTTTTTTTTTTTATTTCAAAAATTGCTTAGAACTTAACATATTGAATTCTAGGGGTAATCTTAAATAACAATTAACTGATTAAGCTTTTAATTCACCTTCATTATTAGCACTGAAGGCATTCCCACAAGACAAACCTCATCTGAGGAGGAACTAATAATAAACAGTGATGTAAATCAATTTGCTTTACACGTGTTAATGACAGAACCAAACACCTGTTGTTAACAGCTTACAAATCTGCTGCCTTACAAATCTGGGATGTGGACGATAAAAAGGTGGGCTCACGTCTGTTCAGCAACAAAAAAAAAAAAAACAGCAATGAAGATCTGAATCAAATGTGATGCAGGGGGGAAAAAAATCTGAAATAAATGAAGTCAAATGCTTAATTTTAGTCTCATAAACCTACTGCTAGCAGCAGCTTGGTGATCGTTCAGCAGTTGTGACAAATTGCTCCATGCTCAGGTTTAATGTTTCAGCCTTTCAATTATACTGAAGTACAAATAAATGAAACACTTGCTGATCTGGTGATGTAGAGTGCTTCAAGTAGAGAGCTGGGGTTGACACATGTCTGTTCGAGAGCCCCGAGCTCACGGCCTGAGGCTGAATGTTTGTCTGCTACACCTGCTCCCTTCAAGATGCGGGATGACAGATTTTGAACAGTGTACTACGTACGCACCCACTCTTTGACATTAATCCTCCACAGATTGGTTATGTACACTACATACTGTACATATGGCAGCGCAAACTGAACTGATTTGTTTTCCCATGACAGGCGTGGATAATGCTATCTTCAAGATCTCCATAAATTCTCACACTCCAGCTGTCCTTTTCCTCCCCTCAGTGGTTCTCTGTGCCGCTATTCAACCAGAAAAGTTTCTTTACATTCCCATGTGACCGGGGTATCTTAAATATAAATGAAATGTGACCTCCCCTCCCTGTCAGAACACTGAGGCATTATATCAAAACCACAGCAGCTGTTTGTGTGCAGGTCTGTCTTGGAAAGCCACGAATTTGAATTTGATGAACAATTTTTCATATAATGGGATAATAAATTCTTCTGCTATCACGCAAACTTATTCCCCTTCGTCAGCTGATGCAATTTAAATCTGCAGCCTTCAACCAGAAGACAAATCTTAAAAAATAAAAGTCAGTTATCTTGCATTTGAACAATGAGACACCTGTGTGTCTGTCGCAGGTGGTCTTCAGTCGGCACTGCAGTCCCTGCGACATCAAGGAGCTCCTGTGTTCCTCATCTAACATACCCAGGTTTGTTCCACCTGCTTTCAAATTCAAACTTTGATATTCATGTGTTGCCTGTTTGCTTGTTAATTTGTACATTTTTCATTCATTTATGCATTAAGGCACTCTGTAAAGCAGTCAATGAACTGGACTTGCGTTTAATAATCTAATTTAGAGCAATATCTATGTGCATCAGAATAGATTGAAGTGAAAGGTAATATGTGGTTTTAATGGGAAAAAAAAGACGGTTTGAAACAAGGGGGGGATTATAAAAACAATGTAATTCATTTATACTTTTAAGGCTTTGAGTGGCTTTAATCACTTTTAGTGTAACTATCTCACCTCTGGATAAAAAGACCAAAATCCTTCATTTTTACAATTGAATTCACCGAATATAATTGAACTGTTTCCTTTCCTTCCCTTGCTGCAGGAACACAGCAGTCATGATGATTGACCCAGAAGGTGCCTTGGTCTCCATAGATCCCACCATGCCCACCAACTCTCCAAAGTAACACAGCAGCCTGATGGTTTTCACATTTGTATTCTCATTTGAAAGACAACGTTGACTTAAGTCATCTTATCAAAGCCTCACCTCGGTTTATATTATCTTTTCTCAAACAAGTAACAATGAAAGCTCATTCTTGACCCAGAAAAAAAAAACCTTTTCACATTTTCAGTTCATTTTCTAGCAGCCAATTTACAAGCTCATGGGGGCTTGTAAAGTACAGACAGGTGACGAATTAAAGGAAGGATGACAATGCCCCATCCATAGGGCACAAGGGGTCACTGAATGGTTTGATTAATGTAAAAATGATGTGAATCATCTGCTCTGACCTTCACAGTCACAATATTTCAACCCAATTGAACGCCCATGGGAGATTTTGCACTAACTACAGAACTCCTACTATTATAACACCAAATGATTGAAAATCTTTTGAAGAATGGTGTCCATCCCTCCACTAGAAATTCATGAATTTGAAGAATGAAAACCAAAGGGGGATTAAAGACGTTCTGGTGATTTTCTAAGCCACTTAGTGTTTTTTTTTTCTTTTAATTTGTCATTGTCTCTAGGATGCAACTGTAAATATACACAGTATGTACAGATGTGGAATAACAAAATATATTCCTGAATTCTTCACAGCTCCTTGTACAAAGTTGTCCCCCTGTCTACCGGTCAGCTTGGAGGTAAAGTGTCCCCTGATGTTTTATTTTCCTTGACACTACCTCACTTGCACACACTTGCTCTGGCATCAGCAGCAAAAAGACAATGAAACGAATAACCAGCATGAAAATATGAAACCTGACAATGGGATTGCTGTTACAGTGATTCATCATGTGTGCATTTTTGTGCCTGCAGAGAAGGAGGACATGTTTCAGAACGTGTTGTCCCAGGTGGCTGAGCAGTTCAGCAGGTAAAGCCTCAGTTGTTTATGTTTTGTTATGGTTTCGGTCACACATACCTCACACACATATCTGACACCAGCGCCTTTTGAAAACATTCACCGATAATCCACGCAGCAACCCAACGAAGCGACGTCTCATTTCAAGGCACCGTTTCAGTTTATTTAACATTATGTGTTAAGTGTCAGACTCTTGAATCTCTTTTCTCTCACAGAGCCTTTCGCATCAATGAGTTAAAGACGGAGGTCACCAACCGGCTAGCCATGCTGGAGAAGAGAGTGGAGTGTAGGTGGTGCCTTTCATATAGTTTATCTGGCAGAATCACCTAGAACATCAGTCAGTTTTTAATAAAAGCTGAAATGCGTCCATTTGAAGTCCCGTTGTCCTGTTTCAGTGGAGGGCCTGAAAGTGGTGGAGATCGAGAAGTGTAAAAATGACCTGAAGAAGCTGCAAGATGAGATGACTTCAAGAGGTGGTGGCAGGTGAAAAGAGTAGAATTCTGCTGATGTCAAAACAAAGCCAAATTTCACATGAAATGCCAATGTTGAAAACAATCTTGTGCATTTTTTTTTTTTTTGCCTTCTGACCTCAGAGTAAACTGTCCTTGCAAATACAACTTCTCAGATGACGGGAAGAAGGTCACTCCTCGACGAGATGTCCCGAATTACCCCAAGGTACGGCCATTTTGAAAGACCTTCTTAACTGTAAACAATCTCCAGCTTAAATTACATAGTGCATCGAACTTCATTTATACTAGTCTTTTAACTGTACCCGCTTTCACTGAGTTTTCACTACTTTTTGGCCACATACTTGTTCCTTTTAATAATGTATGTTTGCATGAGTTTGTATGAGTAATGTATGGTACGTCACCTGTTGTGTACAAACATTCTTAACTTTCTGCCGAAAAAAGAAACAAGGCTTTTTCATAATCACATTTTGTGAGTCGACTGTCACTATAATGAAGACTCAAAATGTATAAATATATATACAAGCACATTGCAGTGCAGTACAGCTTACTCTGATAACACGTTTGCTCTAAAAACACAAGTATTTCACACAGTTTGACAGTTAAGTCCCGTTACTCACTTTTTTTTCTGTTTCCTATATTCTTTTAAGCAAACGTAACTTCTGTTGGTTTTATTATTTGGTCTACACAGTACACGCTGTCGCAGGAGACTATTGAGGCATTGAAGAAGCCAACATTTGACGTCTGGCACTGGGAACACAATGAAGTTTGTTGACATCTGGCATTTTCACTTGTACAGCTAACAATTAACTGGTGTCTTTTCTCACTGTCATAAGGCTGTATGCAAGTTTGTTTTTTTTTTTTTGCTATTACTGATTAATCTTTTTCTTACATTTCAAAGACATTTCTTGCCTGTTTCTCTATGGCTGTAGATGCTGAGCTGTCTGGAGTACATGTACCACGACTTGGGACTGGTGAAGGAATTCAACATGAATCCCATTACACTGAAACGCTGGCTGGTAAAAACACCTACTATCAGCATTACTTCAGAGATTTGAAAATAGTCATTAGAAGAAGTAGATGGTTGGAAATATTGTTCTTTGGAGAATCTGCAGCCGAGCCAGCGAATGAATGTTTTACTCCCTTCTAGTTGGCAATTCAAGAGAACTACCGCAACAACCCTTTCCACAACTTTCGTCACTGCTTCTGCGTTAGTCAAATGATGTACGGCATGATTCATCTTTGCAACCTTCAGGTATAGTGGATATGTGTGCTGTATGTCAGCTGCATGTCAAGGTTATTATTCAAGCAAACTATGTAACATTTAGCTTACTTTTACAGAATCATTTAACTTCTTCTACACTGCAGTACTTAAATACAGTATATCCTATATTGTAGGGCTAAAATCATCTTTCATTCATCTGACAGATAAATGTTGCAACATTTCCAGACTTTTGCATTTTGTATTCATACTCTTTAATCACCGTGTTGTCCAGGAGAAGCTGACTCTCACAGATATGGGCATTCTAATGACAGCTGCAGTTTGTCATGACCTGGACCACCCTGGATACAACAACACGTAAGATTCACTCCTCTGTCTCTAGGGGTGTTGGCAGATCCAGCACTGCAGATTCCCACTGACCCCAGTATGTTTTGACATCCTCTGCACAACGATGTTGTCAATGAGCTATAAAACTAGCTCAGGGTGGGGAGTGTTCAGGTATGAAAACACACTGATTCAGATTATGGTGCTGTTTTTAGTTGGGCAATTTGGGCAGGTAAAGACTTCCCTTATCAGAGAAGCTTCATGGGAGCGTACTATCTGTGCATCTATTCATCCACCCGTGTCTTCCATCTATCAGGTACCAAATCAATGCTCGCACAGAGCTGGCAGTGCGCTACAATGACATCTCTCCACTGGAGAACCATCACTGTGCTGTGGCCTTCCAGATCCTTTCTCTACCTGAGTGCAACATCTTTGCAAATGTGGATTCTGAGGCATTCAAACAGATTCGACAGGTGAAATGTTCATGTGAAAGGGTGGGGTGAAGTACAGCATATAAGTAAAAACATAACCACTCTTACAATCCATTCATGACGTCTTCGTGCTTAATACAAATCACCATTTTGTTCATTCATTTACAGGCGATTATAACTCTGATTCTGGCTACTGACATGGCCAGACATGGGGAGATACTAGACTCCTTCAAGCAAAAAGTGGACAATTTTGACTTCACCAATGAAGAGCATGTGACATGTGTATGTATCACGTTGTGAAAATGTGTCCTTAACTCAAGCAGGAATTAATGCTATAAGCACGTTTTACTCAGAAGACGCCATAGAGAATAATTTGGTGTAATTGGAAAAGTGCTCATAGGGATACAGTAGATGATGTAAAACTAAGCTAATAATGAATGGGCTTCTTTGTTCTGTTGTGTTTGTGTGGGTGTTGTATGTATGTTTGGGCATTTTTCGTTCAGCTGAAGATGGTTTTGATCAAGTGCTGCGATATTTCCAATGAGGTGAGGCCAACAGAGGTAGCCGAGCCGTGGGTGGACTGCCTTTTGGAGGAGTATTTCATGCAGGTGACCTGAACATAAGTTTTTGCCTTACCCCTACTGGTAAATGAGCAATATGTACCCATGTTAGGTGATGATTACTCGGTCAGATAATATTGGGGTTTCTTTGGTTCGCAGAGTGACAGGGAGAAGTCTGAGGGTCTCCCTGTGGCTCCCTTCATGGACAGAGATAAAGTCACTAAACCCACCGCACAGATTGGATTCATCAAATTTGTCCTCATCCCAATGTTTGAGACTGTCATGAAGGTAGGATGCATGCACAGATGAAAATGTGCACTCCCCTTATTTTTAAAAATTACTATTTTTTGCTCTGCGCTTTCCATCAGCTCTTCCCTCAGATTGAGGAGATCATGGTTCAACCTTTGAGAGACTCTCGTGATCATTATGAGGAGCTGAAACAGATTGATGATGCCATGACAGAGGTATAACCTATTCTATCTATCTATCTATCTATCTATCTATCTATCTATCTATCTATCTATCTATCTATCTATCTATCTATCTATC